>OY856414.1:792743503-793343503 GCA_963693085.1 Alisma plantago-aquatica | reverse complement strand
CCATGAGAAGAAGAAGAAGGCCTCACAACCACCACCTCTCCACCGTCATGGCTTTCCTCATCCTCCCCATCCTCCTCTTCCTGTCCTCCGCCGACGCCTCCCCTCCCGCCTCCGACATCCGCCTCCTCCTCTCCTTCAAGGCCGCACTCCCCAACCCCTCCGTACTCCCTTCCTGGGTCCCTGGCGCAGACCCTTGCTCCTCATTCGTCGGCGTCTCCTGCGACGGCCACGACTCCGGTGTCGTCTCCGTCCGCCTCGACTCCTACCCGCTCAAGGCCGACTTCCGCCACGTGGTCGCCTACCTCCTCCCGCTCGCCACGCTTCAGCTCCTCTCACTCCGCAACACCAACCTCACCGGCTATATCTCCGCGGCGTCCGGCGCGCGCTGCGGCGGGGAGCTCACGCAGATGGATCTCTCAACCAACCCCATGACCGGGTCCCTCATGGACGTAGCCGCCCTCGCCTCCTCCTGCTCAGGTCTCAAGTCCCTCAACGTGTCCAGCAACTCCCTGGCTTTCGTCTCCAATGGCGCCCGCGATAAGACACAACAGCCTCCGCCTCCTCCCCCTCCGATCACCTTCCGCATCGGGCTGGAGGATCTCGACCTCTCGTACAACACGATCTCCGGCGACTCCGCTCTAAACTGGCTGTTCCAGTCCGGCGCCGGCCTTCTCCGCCGCCTCGACCTCCGGGGCAACGCGATCACTGGAACCGTCCCCATCGTCCAGAACTGCTCCGGGCTGGAGTACCTCGACCTGTCCTCGAACTCGCTCTGGCAGATCGCCGGCGGCGGGGTAGGCGCGCTGTCCTCCTGCGAGAAGCTGACCTTTTTAAACCTCTCCTCCAACCACTTTGCCGGAGAGCTCCCTTCCGAGCTGTTAGGTAGCTGCAGGAGCCTCATGCTGCTGGACCTTTCCTTCAACAACTTCTCCGGCTCAGTCCCACCGGGCCTCTCCTCCTGCTCTGTGCTCAAGTCCATTAACCTCTCCAACAACAACTTCTCCGGCGACCTCCCCGTCGAGACACTCACCTCCATGACCAGCCTCGAGAAGCTGGAGCTCGGGTACAACGGCATTTCCGGCAAGCTCATGGGTTCCTTAGTAAAACTCCCCAACCTGCAGCTGCTCGACTTCAGCGCCAACTTGCTAACAGGATCCATCCCAACTACACTCTGTGACGGTCCTGGGCTTGCTCTGCAGGATCTATTCCTCCAGAATAACCAGCTCACAGGTTCCATCCCAACCGCCATCGGCAACTGCTCCAAGCTCCGTTCCCTCGATCTGAGCTTCAATTACCTGACCGGCACGCTCCCATCCTCCCTTGGGCTTTTAACACAGCTCCGCGACCTCATTGTCTGGGAGAACGACTTAACAGGCGAGATCCCCGACGAGCTCCGATTCCTCCCGGACCTGGAAAGCCTGTTCTTGGACAACAACGAGCTGACGGGTTCCATCCCAGACGGCCTGGAAAACTGCACCAACTTAAACTGGATTTCCTTATCAAGCAACAGGCTAACCGGAAGCATCCCTCACTGGATAGGCCGGCTTTCTAAACTAGCCATCCTTAAAATCGGCAACAACTCCCTTACAGGATCCATCCCGGGCGAGATAGGGGACTGCAAGAGCTTGATTTGGCTAGACTTAAACAGCAACCAGCTGAGCGGCCCTATTCCAGCCACGATCGGCAAACAGTCCGGGAACATCGCCGGCGGTCTCGTGGCGGGTAAAAGGTACGTGTACCTTCGTAACGACGGGAGCAGCGAGTGTCACGGCGCAGGGAACTTGCTGGAATTCTCCGGGATCCGTCAAGAAGGAATCAACCGGATCCCCACCCGTCGGTCCTGTAATTTCACGAGGATATACATGGGTAGTACCCAGTACACGTTCAGAAATAACGGGTCGATCATCTTCCTCGACTTATCATACAACCAGCTTGACGGGGAGATCCCTAAAGAGATGGGGGTCATGTACTACTTGAATGTTCTGAACCTCGCTCACAACTCGCTTTCTGGGGTGATACCGTCGGAGCTGGGGAACATTGGGAGTGTAGGTATACTCGACCTGTCACACAACCAGCTGGAAGGGCCGATACCCATGTCGTTCGCCCGCCTGACGGCGTTGTCTGAGCTTGACCTCTCCAACAACCGCCTCAACGGCACGATCCCGGACGTGAATCAGCTGGCGACATTTCCCGCCGCACGATACGAGAACAACTCCGGGCTGTGTGGATTCCCTCTTCCGACCTGCGGCCAGAACGGGAGCTTGGCTGAAGGCCAGAACCAGAGGTCCCGCCGAAGGCAACCATCTCTCGCCGGGAGCGTCACGGTGGGTCTTCTGGTCTCGCTGCTCATCATCATCGCTTCTTTGGTCTTTCTTCTGGAATACAGAAAGCGGCAGAAGAAGAAGAAGAGCGCGGACGATGGGGAGGCGCGTGACGTGTACGTTGACAGCTGGTCCATTTCTGGGTTCGCCAATGCCTCTCGGTGGAAGTTCACTAGCCCCAAAGAGGCACTGAGCATCAGCCTTGCCGCATTCGAGAAGCCGTTGCAGAAGCTGACTTTCGCGGACTTGCTTGAGGCCACCAATGGGTTCCACGACGACTGCCTGGTTGGTTCAGGCGGGTTCGGCGACGTTTATCGAGCCGAGCTCAAGGACGGCAGCGTGGTTGCGATCAAGAAGCTGATCCACGTGAGCAGCCAGGGTGATAAGGAGTTCACTGCGGAGATGGAGACGATCGGGAGGATCAAGCACCGGAATTTGGTACCTTTGCTCGGTTATTGCAAGGTGAAGGAAGAGCGGCTGCTTGTGTACGAGTACATGAAGTTTGGGAGCTTGGAGGACGTGCTCCACGACCGTAAGAAGACAGGGATCAAGCTGAACTGGTCCGCCAGAAGGAAGATCGCCGTGGGTGCTGCGAGAGGGCTTGCGTTCTTACATCACAGCTGCATACCCCATATCATCCACAGGGACATGAAGTCGAGCAATGTGCTGTTGGATGATGAGCTTGAAGCCCGGGTTTCTGATTTCGGAATGGCAAGACCGATGAATGCCATGGAGACACATTTGAGCGTGTCGACCTTGGCGGGTACCCCTGGGTACGTTCCTCCAGAGTATTACCAGAGCTTCCGGTGCTCGACAAAGGGCGACGTGTACAGCTACGGTGTGGTGTTGCTTGAGCTTTTAACGGGGAAAAGGCCGACTGATTCCTCGGATTTCGGCGACAATGTGAATTTGGTTGATTGGGTGAAGCAACATTCGCGGCTAAGGATTACCGATGTGTTCGACAGGGAGATGGTGAAGGATGACCCCGGTTTGGAGCTGGAGTTATTGCAGCATTTGAAGGTGGCGTGCGCGTGCCTGGACGAGAGGCCTGCAAGGCGGCCGACGATGCTGAATGTGATGGCGATGCTGAAGGAGATCCAGGCCGGGTCGACCTTGGATTCATCTGCTGTGGTGTCTGCCAGCACGAACTCTGTAGGAGGGAGCTTCGGGTCGATGGAGATGGGTTGCTTGGAAGAAGGCAAAGAAGAGAAGGAATATTAGAAACGGGAAAAAAAGTAATCGCAGCGACTGATCAGATCACATGCGAAGAGGAAGACGAAGAAGATTGATCTGTTTCTGTTACCAGAGAAGGACTAATACGAGGTGCAGCCCAGGTGTTTGACAGATTGCCTCAGCAAAGCACCAGCGGGGACCAACAAACATAACACGAATTCCAGTTCTTTGTTTCTTTTTCTTTTTGTTCCAGCTGAAAACACAACGGATTGTTGCCTTGTCAGAGGTACGATTTTTACACCTTTCCCTCCCTCCCTCTCCCCTCTCTTCTCTACTCCTTTCTGTAGTTGATCGAACATCTTCTTCTGAATGTACTATAAAATCTATAAGATCCTCTCCTCACCTCTCTCTTTCTCTCTCTCTCTCTCTTTGGTGTACTACAGAATCCTGGTTCTCTGTTTAGAACAACAACCTTTTTTGTAATGTATATACTACGAACACTTTCTGTGAATTTATTTGGTGATTAGTTAGAGAATTGAACACGAAGAGATTTGTCAATTCAATTGATTTGGGTACACTGTTACATGCTAATTGGTGTTTGTTCCTTTTTCTTTTTCGACTTAGCTCCTATTTTTCGATAGCCAAGCACCCAAAACATATCCTCTGGTTCTGATATCATATATGGGAAATGACGTACTGCTTTTATTGAGTCGTTGATCAATTTAAGATCTATTTGGTGCTACTACCGGTTGGTGGGTTCCTTTTTCTCCTTTCCCAACCGAAACTGTTTGTCGGCATAGCTTCTTTTTGTCTCCAAGAACGGAGCGGGCCTGCATTCCATTTGTCTATAGCATCATGATGATGATGTAATTAATTAGAAAGAGGGCCGGGGGGGAGAGAAACGTAGTACACCTTGCTCCCCCTTTCCATTGAATTGATGATGAGACGATGACGAGCCTTGAGCCTTGAATTCAGACACCATGGTTTGCTATTTTGGACGGCTGGGTGTTTGAGTTGCTGGCAACAAAAGTAAGGGGTGGTGATGAAACAGATGGGACAAGACAAGTTTGGTGGAACCTGAACTAAGCTGAAGCTCTTTTTCTTTTTTGTTCTACTTTCTTCGGCCGCTTTTCCCTCTCAGGTGGAGCTGGTTTTTGGAAAAGTGTAGCATCAGGGTCATCGTCATGAGACAGAATCCGTCGTCGACACATCATGGAGCAAAGGATGGCTGGGTGATAGATTGGGTAATGATAATTATGGGTGTGCACATGGGGAGGGGAGGGAGGAAAAGATGATAGATAACTTATACCCGGAGCCGACCAGGATGATGGTGATCAATGATCATGAATGAATGAATAGGTGGTATGAGTGGAAGGAAGGAGAGGGTGAGGTTTGGCGGCGGAGACGAGGGCTGAGGCCAAACAGGGTTATTATTAGAGGTAAGAAGAGGATGATGAAGATGAAGAAAAGGTCGGATAGTGTGAGGAAGAATGAAGAAGCAGTTTGGGTAGTTAATTATGGCAGGAATTGTGGTGGTTGATGGGTGTTTCTTTTGCTGTGCTCCGTTGCGGTTTGATTTCCTTGCCGGGGATTGGATCATGGCATATGGGACCCCATCTCGATCACTTTCTTACTACTACTGTCCAAGCCTGTTTGATTCGATCCTTATCTGCGACCGACGTACCTGGTGGCTGGACTTTGCTTTTTGTTTTATCTTCCGTAGGTAGCTCAGCAGCCGCCATGCTGTTGCCCATGCCAATGTTTGTGAAATGCTATGAATGCCATGAATCGATGCCGGCGGCAGCGTAGTAACATGAAGAAGGAAAGCAGAGTAGAATATAGGCATAATCCATTCACCACTTAGTGGCAAGACATGCAGGTGGGTGGAATTCGCCACCACGGGAACATTTGGAACATTTGGAACATTTCCTTTCTGAACAGAAAAACAGTTTTAAGTAGTGGTCCGCTGCCTGTGCGGTTGCTGCAGAGCAGTTTGGTAGCGGTTAAGGTATGCTCTGCTGCTCATTCCAGCGTCATTATTGTCAACTACAAAGAGACTAGAGACGGCAATTCACCACACGGCTTTTGGTAATTGAATGGAAGCTGCTTTTCTTCTTACTTGTTTGTTAGCAACCGGGCGTGGACGTCGGTGTCGACTGATGGCACCCGGTCGGAAAGTTGTATATAGCTTCTTAAGATAGACCTGGGAAGGGAGAGTTGTAGTAGGAGGACCACCTCCACTTCCTCTTCCCGTCACCTTCTTTGTTCCTCCTAGTTGTGGTCTCAGTAAAGATATGGACAGATGCACGGTGCGTGCTTGTTCGTATGCGTGTGTGACCACAACCCATAATCGTGATCGTGAATTGGAATTTCGTGCTGCCAGAATCGGACAAAGGGTTTTTCCCTCCACCACCGTGTGGGTTTGTGTGAGATGAGATGAACAGGAATCGGATCCATCCGTCCGTCATCCCCATTCGTGCATTCAATCCCCTGCCCGCCACTATTGTCTTGACACCTAGGAGGTGCTTTTTTACCGTGAAAGTGATGTTAGATCCACTTAGACGACCTGGCTTTTGCACTACTTTTTCACTTTGTAAATGGATAATGATGGCCGTGCGGGGGTTAGGGGTCTGCCAAAAGCGGAACATGCAGTCGTTCGTCGACAACATCCATCTTTTTTGTCATTTGTCAAGCCAGCAGCAAGAACCAGCGAGCCACCTGGTGTGTTAACTTACACAATTGGAAATTGGCCACCAAGAAAAACAATAATACGGCCAGCATGGAGAGACAAATATAAAGTAAAAATAAATCAAAACGTAGTCTCCAAAATTGACAAAATTTGGAATAAAATTTACAGAATAGACGAATTTGGGGAAGGGAAAAGAGATCGGATATGTTATTTCATCCGGCGTCTTTAATCTAATTTATTCACATTGATTTGCAAAAGTAGTCAAGACAATCTCTCTTGAGCCCGTTCCGCATGTGCTTAGGATTTGCTGGACCTGGTTCCGCAAGGAGTACGCTGCTCCTGGCTGGGATAAACGCCACATGTCATTTTGATTTTATTGAGACCAACGATGTCTATCTACATATACACGTGTACAAAGATCACTCAAGGAGCAGCCTACTCCTTATTAAACCGGGAACAGCAAATCCTCTCTCTTCCGCATGGGTGTTTAAGAAAGATGACAAGATAAAATGATGTTTTCATTACATCACCACTAACCGTTTTGTTTTTTATATTTATGTTTCAAAATATTTTAATACCATGTAATTAGTTGATATATATTAATTAAATTTCAATAAAAATTGTATTTTATTTATCGGATCTAAATAGAAAGTATAACATTAATGTTAACAATATGATATATATTTGATATTTAAATAGTAAGTTAAACATATTATATGTCCATATTCGTATAGTCATTAGTAAATGATACATTGATGATATATACATACAATTATATTCTTCAATTATATTTATGGGTAGAGTGGAATTTCATGTGTAGGGGTAGAATACTAAAATTCACGAAGGAAAACCAAAAGCAAAGGCAACTTCTCTGGGTTCCTACCGACGCTGAGGTGTGAAAGCATGGGGAACGAACATAATTAGATACGCTGTTGTCCATGCTGTAAACGATGAGTCTTCTCTATAAGACACAAAATATTAGATCCACGGGGGTTTGGGGTCTGCCAAAAGCGGAACATGCAGACGTCCGTCGGTAGCAACATGTAAGATAAATGCAAAATCCATCTTTTATGTCATTTGTCAAGCCAGCAGCAGAACCAGCGAGCCACCTGGTGTGTGTGTTAACTTACACAATTGGAAATTGGCCACCAAGAAGAAACAATAATACGGCCATCATGGAGAGACAAATATAAGGTAAAAATAAATCAAAACGTAGTCTCCAAAATTGACGAAATTCGGAATAAAATTTAAGGAATAAACGAATTTGGGGAAGGGAAAAGAGATCGGATATGTTATTTCATCCGGCGTCGTTATTCTAATTTATTCACATTGATTTGCAAAAGTAGTCAAAACAATCTCTCTTCCGCCCGTTCCACATGGGTGTTTAAGAAAGATGACAAGATAAAATGATGTTTTCATTACTATACTACAACATAAAGCGACATCACCACTAACCGTTTTGCTTTTTATATTTATGTTTCAAAATATTTTGATACCATGCAATTAGTTGATATATATCTTAATTAAATTTCAATAAAAATTGTATTTTATTTATTGGATCTAAATAGAAAATATAACATTAATGTTAACAATATGATATATATTTGATATTTAAATAATAAGTTAAACATATTATATGTCCATATTCGTATAGTCATTAGTAAATGATATATTGATGATATATACATACAATTATAATCTTTAGTTATATTTATGAGGAGAGTGGAATTTCATGTGTATGGGTGGAATTATGAAATTCACTAAGGAAAGCCAAAAACAAAGGCAACTTCTCTGGGTTCCTACCGACGATGAGGTGCGAAAGCATGGGGAGCGAACATGATTAGATGCCCTGGTAGTCCATGCCGTAAACGATGAGTCTTCGCCATAAGTTACAAAATATTATATATTTGAATGTTATATGTAGAAGATTATGTTACACATAGATAGATCATAATTACTACATTAATAAAATTATAATATAGGTTCATTGGCAAGCTAAGTTCCCGATCCTAAAACCAGATCGGACATTGATCATACGATGCAAATTACGACTGTATGAGGTAAGTGGCATCCTATACGGATGAATAGAAACACCCGTATTCCAAATCCCGTCACAAAGAAAACTAAAGCGACTCCACTGGGTCACAAATTGAATTCAAATATTGCAATAGTAAGAGTTGCAATAGGTATTACCATTAACGATTCTATGATACGTTTCACCAACACACCATTCGCCAATTCGAATAATTTGCATGATGTTCTAGTGTACCGTGACAACATTATAAGCAAAATGTCGTGGTCTGACTCTCTGTAACAAAAAAAAGTATACAAGTGACATTATATATGTAAGCATAGGTTGCTAGTTACTTGTATAATTCTGGATTTATCCTATTTCAAGGATACTCTGATCATTCTCGACCAGTCCCTCAATAGGGATACTTGCATAAACAGAGTTGGAGTTGGAGTTTGGAGTCGGCAGTGTTGCTGACCAAGACGGAGGTGGTTTCCGTTTCGGTAGCCAGGATGACCGAAGATGCAACAACGGTAGGATTAAAATATTATAAATGTTAATAATAGTTTGATACAATGTATTTAATTAATATGTATTATAAACGCCACAGATAGACTATTTTTCTCTTTAGAGAAAATAAAAGTGGACTAATTATAATAAAGTTACTGGATTTAACTGTATCTCTGATTTCTTTCTTCCTCTGAAACACATTTATTTGGATGTTTTAATCCAGACTTGGGGTGCTTCAAGAACATATATTGTGAGACACTGAGATATATGGTGTGGACATTGATTTTGACTATGTTGGGTTGTCTAGGTGTCATGATGCCATCATTTGATCTTAATTGTGTTGCTAATAAGACATTGTGCATTAAATACTAAACATGCTTTGGTGAGTATCTTGTTTGACAAAATTGTTAAGAACATGAAAGTAAAGTTTGACATGACCCTTTGATAAAAAACAATTTTTATGTGTTTGTAAACTTAGCACGCTTAAGAATTATTTTTTGATATTCGTATTGATGTTTTGTTTGGTTGATGAAGTATGTCCTGTTTGTCATAAGTCGTGTTTAGACACCTTTGGGGAACATGTGGTTCATTACAGAGAGCTCATAGACTTCAAGTATGTACATAATTTTGTTAAAGATGTTCTCTATGATGTATTTAAACATGCTGAATTTGCTGCTAAAAAAAGATTTACGAATTTTTTGGCCAATCCACGTGTGAGGAAATCGATACTTAGGCCAATGGATGTCTCAATTTTGATTGGTCTGGAAAGAAAAATGTGTGTTTCTATCTCCCCATTGGTGTGTTTGAAAGTTGGAGGTTTTCTTACAGGATACTGCCTTGAAAGTTGTTGCATACAAAGTAGTCAAATAAAAGAAAACATGCATTGAAAATTAATATGAAAAAACAATACATAGTAATATTGTAAATCCATGTCTATAGATATATGATTTCGGAGCACTTATTTAACTATTCAAAAAGAATTAACGGCACAACTTGTTGCCATTTTTCGTTATAATTATTTTGTAACATTCAGGAACTTGTAACCCAAACATATTTTGACTAATTTTCTTTTTCTTCTTCTGAATACAATGTATGGTATTGGCTTCTTTTCTCCACGACTCAGCCCTCATAAACGAGTCCACACGGAGAAAGGGAGTCGGGGTTTCCCCTTGCCAGCCACGTTGCGCCGTCACTTCCCCAGGGTGATTGTCTTGCTTGCTTTGTGTGTCTGTTCATGTGATCTGGTTACTTGCTCCTATTCATCTCGCCAGCCAGTCGGCAGTGTGCTAGTAAAGGACAAAGAGGGGGCTTGTGCCTCTGCCTCTTCGGAGCGAGGGGGCCGCCGGGGACCATTCCTTTCCATTCGGCAGGAGCAGAGCTTTCGTCTCTTTGCCCCTGGTGTCCATCCCTCGCCGGCTAACGTGTGGTTCACGAGCTCCCATGTGCTCGTTGTCGCGCAGCCAGCGGCAGGTTAAGGTTTTAAATTGAGGGGTGAGTCCCCAAGGTCCTAAATAGTAAAGATTGCTTGGATTAGGAGTGAAGGAGTATGGGAGCACGAAGCACCGCTCCCGCCGGCCACGACGATACGATGTGATGCGATTTCGATCCACCGTTCCAGGTTCCCCCACATTGTTTGGTCTAGGGAACAGAGCTGCCATTACATGGGTTTCTTCAAGCGTAGGTTACTGAAACACCAATGGTGGTAGGAAGAGACGAAAATACGAGCTTTTGCCCTTGAGACGGGGTAATCGATCGAAAAGATTCAAATTTGTCTCGTCCACAGCGAAAACTCACATGCCCCCGACCATGGACCACGGCCGCCGGGTTGGGTTCCCTCCTCCCCATCCCCATACCTCACGACTTTGTTGTACAATGGCCCGTCTTCATTTCTTCGTCTTCTTCTAAACTATACTAAATATACGTTGCCGTCTTAATAATCGCAGCCATGGGAGGAGATTACTATATGGTATAATTGCTTTGCACATTCTCCTCATTGATAATCCTGCTGCCTGGGTTTGGTCCATTGTTTATATGGGCCGGCCTCCCCACCCCAATGATTTTTTTTGGGTACACCACTATGTGCATGCAACCATTGACGGAAGGGGATAGAGGGACAAGTGCCTTGTTTGACTTTATAGAATTTTCTAAATAGTAGTAGTAATTGTCATTTTTAATTTCATTTTTTAAAAATAAATCTGGTAAATGTCTCATTTTAATTCCGTAAAAAATAGTTCAATAGTAAAATTAAATTTTGATCAAACAATGCTTTAAATAATTGACTCAAAAAAGACAACTCCAAAAATCACTCCATTTAATATACATTAATCCTAGAAAATTAAATTATGTTGACTAAAATACTTGCAGCTATTCAATTTCTATAAAATATGCACCAAGAAGTGCATTACATACAATTTTTTTCAAGATAATTTCAACCAATTGACTTACTTAAAATAATCAAAGTTGCTTCATCTATATAAAATCTAAAATATTATTTTTTATTGACTTGGCTACCGCAACTGTTTAGTTCTAACAAAATCATGTGTGAAAAAATCATTAGAATCATGTTCTCTTAATAATATGTACATGACAAGGTGTATTTAAAAAAATATAATATACTAGATTAACAAGTAAATAAATTCCTTTACTGTGACATGTGATAGATAGGGTGAGTCTTGAATATGACAAACACATACATAAGTACATATTTAAATATTGTGTTTAGAATTTAGATATATAGTTGTACATAATGTGAAAGAAACTGTTATTTTGTGATTGTGTTACCGCTTATCATACCAAAAGTTATCTTTTAAACTATAATTTGAATTTTGTAGCCTATTTTTTGTCAAACCATAACATATACATCCTAGTAGTACTAGAGGCTAAAGATAGATACATAAGGTATTTTCTCATCCCGATCTTGTGGCTATTGCTACCACTGTCATACAAACACTAGTATTTTAGGCAGTCATTATTGTTCCTTAGAAGTTGACAATTGACAACTGACCAACATTATTAAGGTTTCCATCAATTCAAAGAGCAATAGGTGCATTCTTGTATAGTTTTTAGTTGATTCAAGTTTTAGTATTAACACCCCTATAATATAATCGATGTAACAATTATCATAAATTAAACATACTAGTGACTGATTTATTGGATGTACCACTACTTATTTTTATATTTTTATATTTTTGAGTTAGTAAATAGAAATTCTTATCATATTTAGTATGAACTATTAGTGATTCTTCTATTCACTTTATTTGAATAAGTCAATACACTTCTAAGACTATAATATATGAAGTTAATTCCTTATCCAAATAAGGGTCAACATCTGTTTATTTTACCAAACGTTGGTACTCCTGGTATTCAACAACCACTGATATATGTTAACATGAGCAGAAAAGATGAAGATATATTACCATCAAGTGGATCCTGAGTTACATCCTAAGTTATGTGACTATTGAATATACAAAAGAGATGAAATCCAAATATTTTATCTCTAAAAGGACTCATGTGAACTATATAATCACAAGTTTTCTCAAAAATGATTGTAATAAATTGTGAAGATTTAAAAAATATGATTTCTAGCATAGATAAAGTATAGTATTTTTGAAGAAAATTTATATTGTGTTGAATGAGATCATATTTTTCATTAAGGAGCATATCAGAATATTCATACATTATTAGCTTGAGTGTATATTGGATATTAATTGACAAACTCTAATCAGACTTTTAATGTAAATTCTAATTAATGACTAATTTAATTTTTTTTATTGTGCCCCTGTTTAAAATTTTGCTGAGTCCACCCCTCCATGCATCCTTAACTTGATCTTGAGTCTATGATGGGCTCGGGCATACCATCGACGGCAACGCGAGGGGCTGGGTAACTAGTGGGTTCACTGTGGCTTAGAAAGAACATAATGAGGCTGTAAATGGACATGGGTATACCCGCATACCCTCAAACCTATACCCAATAAAACCACTTACCCTTATACCCACATACCCGCCTCTTATAAGGTAAGGTTATGATTATGTATATACCCATATCCTGTATACCCATATACCCATTTACTTATATTTTTACATAAATAATTTACATTAAGATGTAATGGTGCATATTGTAGGACTCACATCTAGAAAGTGTATATACCTTAAAATAGTAAATATTTATATTAGAATGTAGTGTTCCATATTATAGCGTTCAAATCTAGTCATATAAATACCTTGCAGCAAGATAATGAGCAAATCTATTGACAAACCTTTATAGCCACACAAGTACATTTCAATTAATTAAGAAGGCCATAAAGTCATTCTCCCATTCCGCTCATCTCCTCTCTGTCTTGAATGATATTTCTCCATAACCTATCAATTTAAGTGTGGTAGTTTATTGTATCTCAAAGTTTGTAGTGTATTATTATAATAAGTTAAACATAACTATATACCCAATTACCCATCCATATACCCAATGGTTATACGAATATGGGTAGTTGCAGGTATAGCATTCAAAAAAGCGGGTATATAATCATAACCATATACACTTAACTAAATGGTTATAGTTATTGATATGACCATACCCACACCATACCCTACCCATTTACAGCCCTAAACATTATGCAACATGGATAGACACTCGCTGACGACCTAACTAACAATAACCCTCCGTCGAGAACCACCTGCAGTTGCAAAACAAGCACTTGAGTTTTGAGTCTCGACTGACATATATCTATGAGCTGCGGTCCATCTGGAGTAAGGGGGTAGGGTCACTAGTACATAAATGGCTTATAATGTCACATTTACAGGCGTCAGTTGTATACACGAAACCGACGCCTAAACCCTACAACGTCAGTTTGATACACAAACTGACATCTATCTGTGAAGAGCGGCCAGACACGGGTATCACTTTTTATTTAGCGTCAGTTCCTCATTAAGCAACCGACGCCTAAAATTGCCCGCCAAATCCAATTTTTCTAATGCAAAAAATTACCTCCAAAATTTCACATATGACGTCGGTTTTTTACCAAACAACCGACGACTAAAGGCTTTTCGAGAGACATATCATCGGGCCAACTTTTGTCGTTAGTTTTAGTATCTGAACTGACACCGATGTGTTTTCGCGTGCTGTCCCCGTGAATTCCCCCCCCCCCCCCCCCCAAATTACCTAAATGGCATCAGTTTTAAGTGGCAACCGACGAGTAGTTTGCTATAGGTGTTGGTTTTTATTATAACCAACGCCAAGTATCTAACCTTAATCACAAAAATAGACTCTCCCAGTCTCTGTTTCACTGTGATTTCCTCCCCCCCGCTTAGGGCTCTGGAGATTTTCATCTTCCCCACTGCTCGCCGCAACTGCTTGCTGCTGCCAGTGTGTCAAAGCTCACCATCGCCTCCGCATCATCTCTAGCTCACTACCGTTCTCTAGTTGATCGCCGCCGCCTTTGCTTGCCACCGCAGTTCTCCAGCTGCTCGCCGCCGCCGTTCTCCAGCTGCTCACCGCCGCTGTTCTACAACTGCTCGCCGCCGCCTCTGCTCGCCACCACCATTCTCTAGCTGCTCGCCTCCGCCTCTGCTCACCACCGTTGTTCTCTAGCCGTCGTCGCCTCTGTTCGCCACCGTCATTCTCCATATGCTCGCCACCGCCGTTCTCCAGCTGCTCGCCGCCGCCTCTGCTCGCCACCGCCATTCTCCAGCTTCTCACCAACGCTGTTCCCCAGGTATATTTTGTCCATATATCTTTGTCTTGAATACACCAAATGCATTATGTGATCCAATGTATTGTATGATTTTTTTCTTCAGTCAATTGATCAGGTCAATTACTTGGTGAGTTTTATTGATTTCTACAGATGATATATATATTTCCATTGAGGTTAATCACTAATGTATATGTTTCAAGATTGTGTAGTTGATTAATATTGGTTAATGATGCATGAATGAACTAACTCAAATAGAAGAATGAATTAAATTAAATAAAGTTACATAAAACTTAGGATATAAACTTAATTATTTAGAATTGTACTTAATTAATTAGATTGTGTACTTAGTTAATTTAATTAGATTTGTACTTAGTTTATCTAAGATTGTGTTAATGATGCAAAGAACTGACGACTAATATTGTGTTAATGATGCAAAGAACTGACGATTAATATTGGTTAATGATGCATTAATGAACTTAATTAATTAGATTTCTACTTAGTTTCTCTAAGATTATGTAGTTGATTAATATTGATTAATCATGGTTAATGATGCATGAATGAATTTAATTAATTGATAGTGCTTTCTTTCTTTATTTATTTATTTCTTTCCGATGATGATGATGATGATGACGACGACGATGACGACAACGACGACGATGATGACGACGAAAACGATGATGATGATGATGATGCTCCAGTCGCCGCCACTGGTCACCGCATGCACCTCCAGCGCCGACCATCTTCACCTCCAGCCCGGCCACCTCCACCTCCGACCGCCGCCACCACAGCCTGCTCGATCCACCATTGAAGTGAGTGGTTAATTAATCAGTACTAGATTTGAACTTAGGATTAATGATGCCACCATATAGTTGATTACTATTGAATAATTAGGGTTAATGATGCACTAATGAACTTAATTAATTAGATTTGTACTTAGTTTCTCTAAGACTGTGTAGTTGATTAATATTGATTAATCGGGGTTACTTATGCATGAATGAGGGTAAGTGGTATGGTGGGAGGAGGGTAGGGGTGGGGTAGGGTGGAGGGCCAGGGGAGGGTGAGGGGTGTGGTAGGGTGGGAGGAGGATAGGGGTGGGGTAGGGTGGAGGGCCAGTGGAGGGTGAGGGGTGTGGTAGGGTGGGAGGAGGATAGGGGTGGGGTAGGGTGGAGGGCTAGGGGAGGGGGAGGGTGAGGAGGGAGGGTGGTGTGAGGATGGTAGGGGTGAGATAGGTGGGATCATTAATTGAAAATAATGAAAGGAGAGGGAATACTCATCGTGCCAAACTTTTTTTTGTTCTCAGTATAGAACCATCTTCATTTCAATGTATTTGTGTGAACAAAGTTCCGCATCAGTATCATTAGTTTGATTATGTGTCTTTATCAAGATGTAATTTATCAAATAAAAGATAAACCATTCCTTCAATTTCACTGTATATCTGAAGATTATACAAAGTTGTATGATGTGCTTATCATTTTTGATGTGCTTATCGTTTTCTTTTCAAGATAAACCATTAGTACTTATATTTTTCACTCTCTGTCTACTGCTTTTTTTGAAAATATATAACATTGTTATATATACTTACAATTGTTAGTACTTATATTTTTTAGTCTCTGTCCACCCACAATAGTCACTATGAACTGGGCCTCTATGCTAATGTTAACATTCACTAATAAAGAACAATTGAATATCATCCTAGATGATCGTTTCTTAAACCAACCATACCCGAACATTGGCATTTTCTAAATGGAAGACAGTACAGGTATGGTGAAGTGACCCTACATTTTGGCAATTCTTCACATGTTATTGAGGTTGAGTATGATTTGGTAGGAAATCTTGTATCAAAATCTAGTTGGCGTGATTGGATTAGAAAGATGCTAGTGGGTCGTAGCGACAAGCTTTTTCTCTGTCCAGTTGGCCATTATACCATCAAAGTTTGGATAACCAACATTAACAATTAGACACCCGATCATCTACGGCGGTATGAGCGCATGATGGACAATATCAACTCGGACGAATCTGATGATGAGGCCCCTGTCAGTTCAGATTCGTCTAAATACAGTGAGGAGCTCCGCGATACAACACAATCATAAAAAAGACCACAATAGGTCCAATTAACAAACATACTTGTCCTGTCTTGTTTTGTGTTTACACTTTTTGTCTTAAAGTAATCAATCCTCATAGCTACTTTCTTTTCTGAACTTCAAGAGAATATCGCCACAATGAAAATTCCTCGAAGTTACTGATGTAGGACCATGTTGGTGTAGTATTTAGTTGTCTATCTATCTAGACTTGTCTGTAGCAATAGATGCATGTTGTTCGTTTTTTTGAATTTGCTTCTTAGTTGCTTATGGAAGCTGCATATGATGGGTATATACTACTTGATTCATCAACTGACATTCTATTTCATAAGGGTTTGTAATGCTACAACCTTTCTGTGGCATCCAACTCACAGAAACAAGATTTACTTAAGAGGAAGCGAATCATTTACAACAGATTACTGAAAATCACTAAACATTTAAAACTTTTTGCAAAGAGATCCAACCATAGGAAGTCTCTTCCATCAAGAACCATTGTATATCATTTACATGACATCACCCTAAATTTATTCTCACATCACATCACCACATCAATGTTCCATATACATCATTCTAATTTAGGGTTTCTCATGGCATTACCCTAGAATAGGATTTCACATGGAATCATCCTTAATTAGGATTTTCCACTATAGTCACCCACAATTTGGGTCTACTATTCATCTCCATTAGGATTTCATTTAATTGTTCATAATTAGAGATTCACTATTCATCCCTATTAGAGTTTTACATCTCATTTCCCTAAATTGGAGTTTCACATATCATTACCCTGGATCAGGGTTACATCCTCACCTTGGATTAGCGTTGCATTTAGAATTGCCCTCAATTAGGGTTAGAATTCAATAACCCTGTCAATTAGGGTTTATGTTCATGATTTGGGTTTCATGACCTCTTTACTTAAGGATCATACCCTTAATCATCGCATGAATCATAATAATATATGAATTTCATGCTATCATCCACTCAACTTCATTAGGTCATATTAACCCTTCAATCAAGTACATACAACTATGATTAACATAGTGTACCAAGTCATTGTCCTTATAAGCAATTAGGGTTTATACTCATGATTAGGGTTTCATGATCTCTTTAATAAGGATCATACCCTTAATCACCACATGAATCATACTCATGTAATCACTCAATTAAACAATTGACCTTTAATCACTTTGAGTGTTCATACGGTTTGTTTAATTACCTTCCAAATGATCTTAGTCACTTAGACCCCAAACGGTCTTGACCAATTAGACCTCAAACGGTCTTGCTTGAAATACCTCCAAATGGTCTAAGACCGTTTAGACCTCCAAACGGTCTTGAATAAATCATTGAAACTGTTTGGTAAAGGTGGTGCTTGAGACCATTTGCTAAAGTACCTTTTTGAAACCGCATGAACTCAACCGGTTTGGGATCGTTTGGTCCCAAATGGTCTTGAGACCGTTTGGTCCAAACCTCCTCAAAACTGCATGGACCAAATATGGTCTCCACCAATCAAAATGAATTAGGGTTTCCAATGTTGATTCCTTCAATCATTGAATTCATGTAACCAATCATCAATTGGACCTATCATCATACTTCAATTGAATTAAATAAGTCAACCTTCAACTAATTTGACCCTCAATTGATCATCAATTAGGGTTTGAATCAATTGAATTAGGGTTTGGAATCGATGATCCTTCAACATTAATCAATGTAAGATTAGTTACTTTGAAATCATTGAACCATCATCCAAATTGAACATGACCTGACCCCAAACGGTCTTGAGGTCATTTGGATGACCTTGTAAGGCACCGATTTTGACTTAGTAGTGGTCGGTTGGATTTGGGTGGCACGAATCAAATCCTCTGGGAAATAATGAAAGATGTAACAAGGCTACGTAGTGTATCTTGCCTAGGGTCAAATGCAAATAACATTGATTGAACCCTTTTCTTATCTTTGTATTGATCTCTTGAATTATAAGACATTAAGAGAAGTTAACTATTATACATGTTATTCATATTCCTTCTTAGGATATTAATTGTTCTACTGCTCAGTGGTAATTGCCTAGTTTTGCTAAAATCTGCTTTATCTGTTAGATAGATATCATTTCATCAAATATGCTCAACCTGCTAAGTGCCTTTATCTACCATCTTAGTATTTGTGCTTTAATAAATGTTGGTAGAGAGTTATATCTCTCGCTGGGACCTTTGGTCTCACCACACATGTTTCCACATCTCTTAAGTGGTCGTGCACAAAGAGGTGGAGATGGTACAGCTTAGGACAGGCAGTAACAAGAGTAGTAGCTGATAAGGTTGGAAGTGATGATAGTCTTTTAGTGATAGAGTCCTAGATTCATCCCTACACACTCAGGTATTTGGGAGTGTTCTTGTTGTGTTTTGTGGATACGTTATCGATACAAGTTTTTTTGGGGCTTGTGAGCCTTGTATGTAAGATATGACATGTATACATGTATATATGTGGAACGAATATCTTATGTAATAGGTTGATGACAGGAATGATGATGCACTGTGATGTAAGAACCTTGTGATACGATATGTGTTATGTGACACATGTGTCCCATTGTAGACTTATATGGGATAAGTTTTGTCTTAAGGTGCTTTAGAGAAATCAGTTTTAATTTCCTATGTTTTCTAGTAATCTGCTTGCTTAGTGATATTTCCACATTTGGTTTTGAGTAATCTCATTTGTGGTGCATCGGGGCATCATAGTTATGGTTGGTATCATAGCTTTAGGTTTTCCGAGTCTATAGGGACCTAGGACTAGGGTTTGTGTCTATTCTAGTATCCTCTAGTATGTCTTATAGTGACTTATGCTTATGAAGTAGAAGAAGAAGAGTAGTAAAGATGTCTGGAGAACATGAAGAACACGTTGTAGAGAGAAGTGTTGCTGCACCAAGAGGTGGTGCAAGTGATTAGTCAATAGAAGATCAGGCTCTTAAAGTGCCCCAATTTGACCTGATCATGATGGAAAATCCTACCTTTCAGTCTTTGTTTGGGCAGTTCATGGCAACAATGATGCACATGGAAGACATAATGCCTAAACCACAACCAAGGGCAGCTGTTCCTAGTACTGAATCTCTGGGATCTGGGAAGACCTTCAAGAGGTTGAGGCATGTTGGGGTTGTGGAATATGTTGGTACGAAGGATTCAGCGGATGCTGATCTTTGGTTTTTAGATTTGGAGAAGGCCTTCAAGATCCCTAGTATCCCTGAGGCAGATAAAGTGAAGCATGTTGTGTATCTTTTGAAAGGGAGTGCTGACCATTGGTGGGCCATTGAAGAGGAGAAAAATCCTAGTGTTGTGATCAGTTGGGAGGAGTTATGACATGAGTCTGTCTATCATTAATTTCCTCATACCTATCTAGATGAGAATATATCCCATTTTGAGAGGATCGGGAAGGGATCCATGTCGGTCAACGAGTATGAAGCAAAGTTTATGGAGTTGCTGAGGTTCTGTCCTCACATGGCTGCTACAGATCAGGAGCAGATCAAATGTTTTAAGAAAGGTCTAAGTACGAAGTTGACTACACCAGTATCAACTTTAGAGAACTGTAAGAAGGTTTCCATGTTTGTGGAGTCAGTTAGGAGGGTGGAATGATACATTGTTGAGAAGCATGAGAAGAGTGCCAAGAAGAGACCATGACAATATCAGGGACATTTGTATGGAGGTTTTAAGAAGCCTAGGTTCTCGACACTGTAAGCACCGTAGAGGTCAAGTGGACAAACGTAGAGGTCACCAAGTAAAGGCAGAGGCCACATTCTTCCACCAGTAGGAGTCTATATTACAACTCCAGTGTTAGTGACATGGCCTCTGAGGCTATGGTATGAGAGCATGACTTGTTACAAATGTGGCCATGTTGGGCATACAAAGCTGTATTTCCCTATGAAGGATGATGAGGTGACCCAATAACTGAGGCAGAGTTAGAAGGGCTCTCAGAGGCAGTAGTTTAGCAATAGAGGAGGCCAAGGACATGGACAAACATCGTAGGTTGGTTCTTCTAGACAAGCCAATGGAGGATGGCGACGACAGCATGCAATGACTCGGTTCTATGCCATGATCCCGTCAGAAGGAGTGGTCAACCCATGAGTAGTGACATGTCAGATGGAGTTATTTCATTTTGATATGTATTCTTTTTTCTTTATATCTATTCTGGTTGACTCAGGTTCTACACACTCTTTTGCCACTCGAGAAGTGATTGATAGTTGTTCTTTTCCTGTTAGTCATAGGTGGGATAGTCTTCATTTCTAAACCCCATTAGTTGGTTCTGCCGAGTTGCGAAAGGTGTGTCCTTCCTGTGTCCTTTCTTTCTCTGGACACAACATTCAAGTGAATCTCATACCACTTGATATGCATGGATATGATGTGATCCTTAGAATGGAAACCTTGTAGAAGTATCAGGTGGTCTTGGACTATTGTTCTAAGGTGGCGACATTCATCGATGGTGATGTGATGTGGGTCTTCCAAGGAGATAGGAAGATTCTTTCAAAGTGTCTGGTATCATGGTGGAAGAGAAGATGATGAGACAAGGTTGTGAGGCATTTTTGGCACATGTAGTGGATATTACACTCAGGAGTCCTACTAATCAAGAGGTGTCAGTATCTATGAGTTCGAGGATGTGTTCCCCGATGAGTTCCCCAGTGTCTCTCCAGTTCGAGAGATTGATTTTGAGATCAATCTAGTTCCTGAAATACAATCGATAGCACATACATCATACATGATGGTTCCAACTAAGATAGCAGAGTTAAATAAACTATTACAAGAGATGCTTGAGAAAGGTTTCATCAGACCGAACACATCTCCACTAGGTTCTCCCGTGTTGTTTGTGAAGAATAAAGATGAATCCATGAGGCTGTGTATAGATTATAAACAATTAAACAAGGTGACAATAAAGAACAAGTATCCCTTGCTAAGGATAGATGACCTATTTGACCAGTTGTGTGGTGCCAAAGTGTTCTCTAAGATAGACCTAAGTTTGGGATATCATCAATTGTAGATTAAGGTGGACGACATACTTAAGTTAGCCTTTAGGATGAGGTATGGTCATTATGAGTTTGTTGTTATGATGTTTTGGCTAACCAATGCACCGACATCATTCATGGACTTGATAAATAGGGTGTTCCAGCCATTTCTTGACCATTTCATGGTCGTGGTCATAGATGATATCCTAATATACTCTAGAGACAGTTAGTAGCATGACCATCATCTTTGTCATGTGTTAACAGTTTTAAGACAACATCAAATGTATGCCAAGTTTAGCAAGTGTGAGTTTTGGCTGAAGGAGGTGTCCTTCCTAGGACATGTGATATCTTACGAGGGTGTTCGTGTGGACCCCAAGAAGGTTGATTCCATGTTGGCTTGGAAACAACTAAAGATGCGGACAGAAATACACATTTTTTGGGTTTGGAAGGATATTAAATGAGGTTCATCAAGAACTTTAGCTCAGTGGCGTTACCCTTACGAAGTTGATGAGGAAATATGTTCCTTTTGTATGGGATGACAAGTGTCAACATGCCATTCAATTTTTGAAGGAGAAGTTGACAAGTGCGCTAGTGTTGGTTTTTCCTGAGCAAGGGAAAGGATATTTAATTTTATGTGATGTGTCAAGGAATGGTTTGGGTTATGTGCTAATGCAGGATAAGAATGTGATCTCTTTTGCATCATGACAGTTGAAGAAGCATAAGGAGAAATACCCAACCCATGATATGGAGTTAGCCATAATGCTTCATGCTTAGAAGACCTGGAGACATACCTTTATGGTGAGGTGTCAGATCTTCAAAGATCACAAGAACTTGAAGTATATCTTTTCACAGCAAGAGTTGAACATGAGGCATCGATGATGATTGGAGTGAATCAAGGATTATGATTGCACAATTGATTACCATTCAAGGAAGGAAAATATGGTGGCAGATGCTTTGAGAAGAAAGTCTTCTTCATCGTCATCTGTGGAGAAAGCACACTTGTGTTCTTTGGTGTGCCATAAGAGAGACATGTTGGTATCCTTGCGTCAGATGAATGTGAAGCTAGAGGTGTCTATGATAGTAGGTTTATTGGCACAGTTACAGGTGAAGCCTACATTGAGACAACATATTAAAGAGGTACAACAGAGTGATCCTGTGATACAATAGATACAAGCAAAGTTTGGTAGTGAGAAGCGTGATGATTTTCATGAGGCAGAGGATGGGACAGTATGTTACCACAACAAAGTTGTGGTTCCTGATGCTGGTAATCTGAGGAAGATGGTTCTGGAAGAGGCTCACTCTTCAATGTATGCTATCCACACAGGTAGCACCAAGATGTACCATAACCTTAAAAATCTATATTGGTGTCCTGGCTTGAAGCTTGATGTGGCTGAGTTTGTGGCCAAGTGTGCATTGTGTCAGCAAGTGAAGGTGGAGCATCAGAATCATGTAGGGACATTGTAAATGTTGCCTATACCATAGTGGAAATGAGATCATGTTACGATGGACTTTCCAGTTGGAATCCCTAGGATAGCCAAAGGACATGATTCTATTTGGGTGATCGTTGACATGTTGACCAAGTCAGCACATTTCCTTCCTATGAATATGAAAAATACAGTAGAGAAGCTTGCTCAGATCTATGCCGATGAGACAATGTGTTTGCATGGTGTCCCAGCTACTATAGTGTCAGACAGAGGTCCTTAGTTTATAATTCGTTGTTGGGAGAGTTTGCACACAGCCTTGGGTACATAGTTAAGGTTTAGTACTTCCTTCCACTCCCAGACAGATGGTCAGTCTGAGAGGACCATATAGACCTTGGAGGATCTGTTGAGAGCTTGTATATTATAGTTTTTGGGAAGTTAGGACATCCACATCATCTTGATAGAGTTTGCTTATAATTATAGTTATCATAGGAGAATTGACATGGCATCTTACGAGGCATATATGGGAGAAATTACATATCTCTTTTGTATGAGATAGGCGAATATCAACTTCTTGATCCTGAGATTGTGCAGTAGACAATAGAGAAGATCAAAGTGATTCAATAACAGTTGAAGGCAATACATGACAGACAAAATTCATATGCAGATAACCGGCATAGACCGTTGGAGTTCCAAGCGGGAGATAATGTGAATCTTAAGTTCTCTCCTTGGAAGTGTGTTTTGAGTTTTGGGATGAAGGGTAAGTTGGCTCCTAGGTATATGGGACCTTTCCCTATGGTGGCACATGTTGGTGTTGGGTTTTAAGGGAGGTAGAGAAGGCAGCGGAAACAAAAATTTTCTCCCCCAAACCCAGAACAAGGAAACACATCAACGTCTATACAATAGGAAAGGATGGTTTGTAGAATCATACATTGTCCCGAAGCTTGCTCAGAGACAATACCTCGCGGCTTGAGCGGTCTTCACCTCCAGTCTTGGATAGTGTCTGTGCAGCTCCTGGTCGCACCGGGACTGACAACTCCTGGTCTCACCGGGACTGTCGGGATTGACAGTTGTCATACGAGCGGTAGAAATCTACCACCTCTGAAGTAGTCTACACAGACCACCTAGAACTCCAATCTCCTTGTCTCACAAGGAATTGGAAGGAGTCGCACCCTCCTGTCAGCGTACTAGTCACTGACACACTCTCCTACCACCAGTCGCTTTCTGCAGTTGTCTTTCCCTTGCTGTGCCTCCCTTATCGGGTAGCACTTGCTCGGGCTCTCTCAGTTACCAAAACCAGAGAGAACAACAACTTTACAGAGCAACTGGTTGCACTATGTTGTACTTTGAGAAGCCCCCAATACCCCTATATATAGGAGGGTCATGGGATAGGGTTCTCTATCCCGGGCAATGTGGGACTAAAGCAGGAGTATAAGGGTTTGAGATTTTCCACAAAAACAACCAACTGCGCAACATGAATCGATCATTTCATTTCTAAAATGGTCGGTTGACACCTCAACCGATCGGTTGGGACCCATGAAATGGTCGGTTCACTTATGAACCGATCGGTTCGTGGTCCTGATCAGTTCCCGATTGACTTTTCTTCTTTTGTTTCTAATTGGTACCAAATACCAATCCTTGTTCCAATCAAATTGGGCAGTGAAACGAAAGGAAATTTCTCACCAATCCTACTTTCCCAACTTGCTCAGTTGGACCAGTTGAACGATCATTTCAACACATGAAGCGATTGTTTCACCCTGTCCATCAGCCGATCGACTCACCATATGAGCCGATCGGTTCACCAAGCTCAGTCGATCGGTTCATCACATGAGCCGATCAGTTGGGAGTGCAGATTGTGTAGAATCAATCAATTATAGTTTCAATCAATCTGATACTCCAATCAATATGTCCAACACCTTGAACATTATGACATTGAGCTATCAATTAATTGAGTGTTTAATTGAACTACTAAACTCCTTTAGTAATCAAATCTAAACATTGTTTGTGGACAAAACTCCTCTTCCAGGTTAAATCCTATGCGTGTGACCCTGCAGGTCCATTTCACGTTGGCAGTGAAAGTCCATAACACTTATGACTTCACAAGCAAAGAGCGGTGCCTAGTCACACATCAGTGCTACCCAAGTGAAATAGAAAGTTTGGAGAACAACTTTCAATCCTACAATCCGTGAGTGGTGTTACATTGAATGTATAATTCCTTTGTCACTGATATCCCAAATAAACTCGAGGCATGGAACAGTCATCATGTCAACGTTCATTCACTTTCTTGATCTCAGAGTAGATTGGAAGAGATATGTATGACATCAATATCACATACTGATTCACACATGCGTGCATGCCTTTCTCAATCCTACTCATCAAGCGGTCATGGATATCAAACTCCCTCAGGAGGGACAAATCCCATATCTATCACTCACCCCTCAAAAGCCCCATGTGTCAAAGCCACCCAATCATCACCTTTATAACAACCCATGTTTCAGGACTGCATTTGATGATGTCAAAGTGTACCCAACGACATGTGTTGAGTGTAGTGATTTCAAGTCAAAGAATCACACTCACCACCATAACTGTGAGTACTGACTGTGACTACCATGTCATGGTTCCATGTGTCAAACTCACGGTGGGTCTCTCCGGTACACTTGTTCTCTAACAAGTACCTATGTGTTTGGTTTGATATCTCTATATCATGACTAATGAGATTCTATCATCAACCAACACCACAATCTAGTCTTGTGTGTCATTGCTCTCTATCTACCTTCCACAATGACATCCGACTAGGGACATAACAAGAATGTACAAACTCTTAGCATCTGTATGATCTCATCATTCAGGTCCTTAACCTGAAGGAATACGTCATTGAGTATTGTCACTCTCTAGACATTCAATATGTTCTATCACTATCTCAAATAACTGAACCAGAAAGAATTGGAAGCTTGCATTTGATGTTTATCAAATCAATCTTAATGTATCCCACCAATCATCCCATGATTGGCTCTCGGGGCATACATACCAACATACTCCCACTTGCACTGTGAGCCAATCACCCTTGAATCATATTCATAGTGATCTTCAAACATGTCCCACATGTTACTGTGCTCTAGTGCGAACATAGTGAGTTATGGCAACACCTTGCCAAAGTCAGTATAAATTGCATGTCTCTCATCTCTTCGCTATACGTCACACGTATGAGATGGAGACTCGTAATATGCGGTCTAGTATTCCTTTGCTAACCTTTAGCCACATTGCATGATCAAGGATTCCATACTTGTCATCAATGAGCAGAATATCTATAAGTTCATCTCATGAACTTCCAGACCCATATAGTATCCACTGTTGTTCTTTAACACACGGATACTCGACATTTCCTTTTAAATGGTTTTATTGGAACACTTCCAATTATCAACAAACTTTCACTTTTATATATCCTATATATATTTTGCGATTAATTTTCTGTCCTTTCGGAAGTTTGCATCAATGTAACTTTTTACATTGAACTCTTGCTTATCTCCATAGAACTAGTACTTCTCAAGTACTTATCTAGTTCTCATGGTATTCCAGTAACCCTTATTGGAAGTAGATAAACATCCACTCGTCATGTCTCACATATGAGTTATTAGGACGAGCACATCATATTGTCATGTCCTACATATAAGATGATGAATGAATTTTGTTCTTGCCATGTCGATACATGCAAGATAATGGGATGATTACATACATGATAGATCCATATCTATTCTTAGTGTTCCCATTCTTCATAAGGATTGGACACTTGGCCTTGGGATACTAACTCCATGTAACATGGACAAGTTTTCTCCCACTGAATCTGTGCATACTCAACCCTTCAGTATAGATTGCCAATGTATGCTTTCTCTTTTCAGGTCAAGAGGTTTTCGAGAACTATCTCTATAGATCTCTATTCCTATCACATAGGAAACATCTCTATCTTCCTTAAAGATAATTTCCACTTTTGGATTTCCATTTTAGAACATTTCCATTTCACATCAACATGTGGAATGTGAACACGCTCCCACTAAATCACATATCCCTTCTTTATCTTTGACATATCAGTCAAAACCTTTGACTATATTATCAAAGTAAAGATCCAATTCTGAGTTTCTTGTACTCAATCAATCACATTGATTAGTCCATTGTAACTTACAGACTTCATTTGCATTAGTGGATTCATAAACCTTATAGGTTGTGTCACGTACACATCCTTATTTTATTCCTCATAGGAATGTGGTTTTAGTATCCATATGCCAAATGTCTTAGTCATTAAGTTGCAATAAACAAAAATTATCCTTCTCAAAATGTTATCCATGTGTCTTAACACTTAAGATTCATTTGCACTTATGGATTTTATTCCAATGGGTGCTACCATCAAGGTCATACCTTATGGTTCACATGGAAGTCATTTAGGATGTAATGGTCATAAACCATAACTCAAAATTTAGTTCCTCATATTCATCTAGATAGTTGACTCATCACATGAACAACTCATCACATAGATAATTGAGGTGTATCTATTAAGGATATAAGAACTCACAACTCCTTGTCATTCTTAATGTCCTTTATTAGTGTGGGGTATTCTTTTATTAAGAAGAATTCAGTTATTCGATAATCATTCTCTAACTCCTTAGAGTATGATTCCTTCTTGATTTAGACATCACCATGCCTTAATCATGAGTTCACTATGATACACTATCATAATCACTCATAAGGATCTCAAACATTTGGTCCAAGTATTTCATTCATTGATCTCATCAAGAATTAACACTTTACCAAATTTGCACTTCATCTATGATAATCTTGAACACTTCAAGATATTCATATTGGTATTTCTCTAAAAACCATTTGAAGTATTAGCATTTGTTCCAATAGGTATGTAAATACATCACATGTATCATACCTAATAGGATAATCATTCTCCCACTACCATTAGTGAAGATTGATTAATCATGTTCAAGATATTCATGTCTCTTACTGGTTCTCTAACCAAAAGAGTCTAGATCTATCCATCATATGGAAACTAGATACGAATTTCTCATGATTTATGCTAATTTGATTGTTTGAGTTATCTATAACTTTTAGGTATCATTTTATCTTAAGCATATCAAATACCACAAGATAAATAAGGCATTTCCACAAAGATCATATCTTAAAAGATTGAAACATCAACTTTATTAATTGCCATCTGTAACATCCCTGATCTGGGTTATGAGTTAACCCTAGGTGTTTTGCCTAAATATGTAATTAAATCCCTGTGATTAACTTTGAGCATGTAATCAAGTTTCTCAGAAACATATATTTCAGATTTTGCTCCTTTTTATATAAAGTTGTAGCATTGTTTTGTTATGCAGGGACCTATGTGCAATTTACCCAATAAGAAGGGTTAACTTGCAATTTTCACATGTTGAAATGTTCCTCTGATGTTGAGACATCATGAGAATCATTTTGGTAAAGTTGGAGGGATTTCCCAAGCTTGGGCACCAAGGTGCAGCTATGGAAGCAATCCCGGTGCTTGAAACCCTAATTTGGAGTAAAATGCAATTTACCCAAATTTAGGGATGCAATTTGTAAAATACATCATCTAATGTATCTTTTAAGACTCTTATCATCATTTAGAGAATAAATTATGAAAGGTCACTTCAATTGATTAATCAAGTTATGAAAAACACCTTTGTGATTGAATAATCAGGGTGTATGTACTATAGCCCTTTTTATGTGTGTGCTTTAGTAATAGGTTGATCTTCTTTGCCCTCATTTCTTGGCCCTATAAGAAAAGTTGTCCTTAGAATTAAGAAGAGAGGACGAGCAAAGAAGGATGGAGGGACTTAGTTGAAATTATGGAAAACTCATGAGCTAATGTTGAAAATCCCACCCCAAGTATATATACCCTCAACTTCACTTAGCAAGGAACCTCTCCCTTCGTTCCTTTCACTGTTCTTTTCAACCAAACCGACTAAGGAGAGCTTGGAGCTCAGGAGGACGACCAAAGGTGTGCAAGGTAGGTTTGGATCCCTCCTTTTGCCTAATTTCATGGTTAGAACTCAAATTCAAGGCCAAATTGATGACTAGCTCCCTTAATTCTACCTTTCTAGCCATCTTTTCTCAACTTTCCTTGGAAGGATCACCTTGGCCGACCTGTGGAAGCTCAAGGACGCCATTAAAGCTTGGAGCTCAAAGAGCAAGCTTTAGGCGGGTTTTATAACTCTAAACCCATGCTTTGTTATATACATCTTGTTCATGCTTTTAGATTATAGTTCTTCTTCTTCTCTACTTTCCTTTGCTACCTTGCAAGCAAATCCATGAGAAATCCTTGCTGTTCTTGAGCTAGGAGATGAAGACGTTATTTCCAAAGTTAATCCACTACTTTTTACTTTACCAAACGGTCTCCACAAATTTCTCTCTCGGTCTCAAGACCGTGTGGTGAGCAAACAGTCTCAGGACCGTGTAAGGGAAAATGGTCTTCAAGACCATTTAGCCGCGTTGACCGAGCATGGACCGTATAAGTTTTATGTTCGTAATTATGTAAGCTAATCACCCAAAAAATTTGAGATGATAACTCCAAAGGAATCGTGAGATATGGCTTTTTTAATCAACAACGTTAATTGAATTTACTCCTGATTTCCAATCTGTTGAAATCGCCCTTTTTGGGCAAACGGTCTCAAGACCGTGTAAGAACGTTGACCAGTCATTGACCGTATGAGATTACTGTTCAAAATAATGTTGATTAACAGCTAACCAAATTTGATAGACTAATTCCAAACGAGCTAAGAGTTGAAGGGTGATTACTAGGGCAAACCCTAATTGAAATCAGTACTGAAATTTCAATGGATAACTTAGTGTTTTTGGGGTTGATTGACCTAAACGGTCTCAAGACCGTTTGGGGATCAACCAAACGGTCTCAAGACCGTGTGGGGGATCACCCAAGACCGTATGGAGGTCTGGGGTCAAGTATAGTTGACCAATTGAAGGTACAAACATACCAAATTACATTGCAATTAAGTATTGATATGATCATCAACTCAATGGATCCAACCTTGAAGAATTTTCACTAGAATCCAAAAGTTGGATGGGCAAACGGTCTCAAGACCGTTTGGAACTCATCCAAACGGTCTCAAGACCGTGTGGTGACAACCCAAGACCGTTTGGAGGTCTAGGGTTAAGGTAAAATGATCAATTGAGAGCCCAATTGCAATAGGTTATCGAATTAATTAAAATACTGATTTGAGACTCAATCAAGGTTCAACCCCTATCAAATCACATTAGATTTTGATGAAATCTTGGGCAAACGGTCTCAAGACCGTGTGGAGTTCATCCACATGATCTCAAGACCGTTTGGGCCAAGCTTGGGCCCAATTGGAGCTCAATTGAAGGGTTCAACCTTGTGTTGATTCACATTGTTGAGTGTTGATGGTTGAACGTTGATGGACCTTAATTGAACCAACTTCAACCCTAATTGGATAACAATTGAGGGTCAATTGAGTGACCAATTGGTTAAGGACAACACTAATTGTCTCAATTGGTAAGTGGTTAGCAATCTTGAGACCAATGGATGGTTTCAACATAGGAACCCTAATTGAATTTTACCCTTTGAATCACCTTGGAGGTCTATACGATCTTGAGTTTTTGAGGGCACTCGACCTCAAGACCGTGTGAGGTCTCTCGATCTCAAGACCGTGTGAGGTCTCTCGATCTCAAGACTGTGTGAGGTCTCTCGACCTCAAGACCGTGTGAGGTCTCTCGACCTCAAGACCGTGTGAGGTCTCTCGACCTCAAGACTGTGTGAGGTCTCTCGACCTCTAGACCGTGTAAGGTCTCTCGACCTCAAGACCGTGTGAGGTCTCTCGATCTCAAGACCGTGTGAGGTCTCTCGACCTCAAGACCCAATTAGGGTAAACGGTCTTGAATGTTATATGGTCTTGAAGTCAACCCAAGCTCAAAAGGTCTACAAAGCTTAAACGGTTTGCAATCTTATACGATCTCAAGATCGTATAAAGGTTGAAGGTGTGAAACCTAACAAAGACTTTTGAGGATAAGTCTGCCTTATGCCTTGAAGGCTTAATTAGTTTGATGATTGTTCAAACTAAACCCTAATGATACCAAGAGACATTAAGGGTCCAGTGATTAGTAAATTAACCCATGATGATGATCAATGTGTAATTTACCATAATACCCTTGAAAGGTTCAAATTGAGTGAAACCTTGTTCTAATCAAACTCTAATCACTCAACAGTGGTGATTTGGTCTATGTTAATCAAAGTGGACTTCACCCAACCTGATCTAGAGTGGTGCTATCACCATCTACTAGTATGAGGAGAGAGAAAGTACCTTAGAGAGAGAAAGTACCTTAAGAGAGAGAAAGTACCCTCATATGATGGAAAGTCAAGTAAAGAACCTTCAATACACATGAATGTGCATGATTAGGGTATGATCCACCTATGTGAGATCATGGAAACCCTAATTATGATATATGATGAATCTTAAGCCAATCTGAGAGCATCAATGATGATGTTCCGCATACATGATGATGTTATGAATTCAATTCAAGGGTGATGATATGTAATGTGAATAGTAAACCCTAATTCAAGGGTGATGATATGTAATGTGAATAGTAAACCCTAATTCAAGGGTGATGATATGTAATGTGAATAGTAAACCCTAATTCAAGGGGGATGACATGTAATGTGGATAGTAAACCCTAATTCAAGGGTAATGACATGCAATATAAGTATTAAACTCTAATTAATGAGAATCAGAGAACTCAACTCTTATGACAAGAGTGGGAAATGTATTCCTTGTTTTGAATTACCTTTATCAGTTGAACTAACCATGCAGGTTCTGATATGAAGGTGATCATATTCAGGTATGGATGATGATACTGTATTCATTGAAAGCATGTTATAAGCTTTATGAATAAGTAAAATATCTTGATGCCTTGTCAGTGGCATCCTATGATTTAATGGGCTGTGTGAGCCATGAATACTATCAAGGTCATACTTTAGAGATGACTTGTGATGAGTATAATGAGAAATGATGATTGATGAGAGTTAGGCTTGTTACATTTAGTATTCTCCTTTCATAGCTGCTATGCTACTGTTATTGTTTGAAGAACAATGTTTAATGTTAAAAGAACACTAAATGTACCTAACTAATCAAGTATAATGTAGAGCCCTGATCATAGATCCATCATTGTTAGAGATCAAATGATGGTGAAACAGGTTTTCCTAAGGGAACTCCTGGATCACATACTATTGAGTATGTGGGGTATATGGATGTATAGAACCTTACATCCTAGTGTAGGTGATTGATGTAGATGTGCAATCCGTCAACCCTTCACTACAAAACCCTACCGTATCAGTGGATGGTAAACATGAAACCTCCTGATGACGAAGAAAACATAGATATCCGTATTAGTAGAGATAAACATGAAATCTCCTGATGACGAAGAGAGTACAAAATGCCACTGTAACTCTAAAATAGCGAAGGACCAGTTTACCCTGGCGAGCTATAATAGTAGAGACACAAGATGTCCTACAAGTGATCCTCTTACTGACTGAGGAAGGTGAAGGTCATGAGCATCCGAATCTCTTAATGACCTATGTATGATACTGATATGACTTCTTAGCGATCAGTTGGAGTATGAGTGGTATGCCTCATCTCCACAAGGCATAATGTTGTTTGTAAAACATAATCAACCACGTAGTATACCTGTTAGAGATAACTACGAGTTAGTGGATGATGATACACTGTGATAGTGCTTATATTTCTTCATATCTCATAAATGTTAAGCTCTTGTTTATAGCTGCAACTGCTATTGAATACTTTGAAAGCTTTAATGCTTAAGTTATTCTTTGATGTTATAATAAAGCTTCTGGAGGAGAGTTATAACTCTCGCTGGGACAATTATGTAAAATTGTCTCACCCCGTAGACTTCAACTTTTTAGGTAGACGTTGGAGACGGAGGAACCAGTCTACAGGGGACCAGTCTCAGCAGCAGCAGCACCAGGAGCAGCAGTGAAATCTCAGGTGGAGATTTATCCTACCATGTGGTGTAGTTAGAGTCAGTCCTATGTGTCCTCTGTACTCTCAGGTCTTGGAGTCTTTTGTTATGTGTTCTTGAGATTTTATATCTTGATGTATATAATTACTCGAGAAGTAATTATCATGAGAGGTAAACAGTTTATCTCTTATTATGAAAGAAGCTTTTATGGATTCAAGCTCTTGTCTCGAAAAGTTTTAATTTCCCGTGATTTTTGTCTTTCGTTGTTTATCAAATCGCTTCCGCTAAGTTTATATCGTGGTTTGGAGATCAGAGCCCACAATTAGTGGTATCAGAGCTCTAGGTCAGTTGAGTCTACAGAGGCACAGGACTTAGGATGTCGAGTCTATCTTTAGTACTCCTTCCTTATCTAATAGAATCTTCTGCTCCTCAGGAGAAGAAGATACATAAGGATGGCTGAGCCTCATGATGAGTACGTGGCAGAGAGTAGTGCTAGTGTACCTTAAGGCGGTGCAAGGGTTCCAAGAATAGAACATTCTGCACCTGAGTCACCAAGAGAGCCACCCCAGTTTGACCCAGCCGACATGGGTAACCCAGCAGTCCAGACGATGTTCGGGCAGTTCATGACTGCCATGACACACATAACCGACAGGATGCCCATGCCTGCACCTAGGGCACCTGCCCAGCCTGAAGGACAAGGTACCGGTAAGACATTCAAGCGACTTCGTCGTGTCGGAGCTACCGAGTACTTTGGGACTGCCGACCCCGCAGATGCTAACCTATGGTTGACAGAGTTGGAGAAGGCTTTCAGGATTCTTATTATCCCAGAAGCTGAGAAGGTTAGACATGCTGTCTATCTTCTCAAAGGCAGTGCTGGTCACTGGTGGAACATGGAAGAGCAGAAGAGACCTGGAATAGAGTTCTCATGGGAAGAGTTCCGTCGGGAATTTATCAATAGATATTTTCCAAAGACCTTCCTAGATGAGAAGATCTCTCAGTTTGAGAGATTGAGGCAGGGCATGATGAACATTAGTGAGTATGAAGCTAAGTTCATGGAATTGCTGCGTTTCTGTCCGCACATGGCTGCCACAGATGAGGAAAGAATCAGGAGATTCGAGAAGGGTTTGAATGCTGATATGTCAACCCCTGTGTCTGCCTTAGAAAACCGAGAGAGATTCTCTACCTTCGTTGAGTGAGTCCGAAGGATAGAGAGATCTGTGGTTGAGAAGAGGCAAACCCAGAAAAGATATCCACAGTTCCAGGGTTCTTCATCTAGGAATTCCAAGAAACCTAGATTCTCTGCACCTAACCCTCCACCACCCAGATCGAGTTTTCAAACTCAATGGACACCAAGCAGAGGTAGAGGACGGAGTCAACCGCCTCAAAGGACTCACAGTGCTGCATCAATGTCATTTACTGGACCACCTAGGCCACAACAACAGGAGAGAACACTACTACAGAAATAGCATTCAGTGTCGCTTTTCTGGGCGTCGGTTTTTAAGGAACACGGACGCCTTATATTAAAGGCGTCGGTTATTTCGAAGAACCGACGTCTATATTCAAAGACCAGCCAAACACGGGTACCGCTTTGTATACAGCGTCGGTTGTTTATACCAAACCGACGCATTATTTCATCCAATTTTCGAGCGAAAAAATAATGTCACTTTCGGCATCGGTTATTTAGTTAAAACACCGACGCTTATGTGCGATGGAAATTTGCGCGAAAAGTGTCCTTTTCCGCGTCGGTCGTCCTTTACTAACCGACGCTGAATGGGGTTCCCGCCAAACATTTTCACGAAAATATCGTCCAAATGGACGTCGGATGTTGCCAACGACCGACGGTAAATATGTTTAGGCGTCGGTTGTTGTCAACAACCGACGCTATTGGGGAACTTCATAACCTTCGATCGCCCGACTCTTCCCCTCATTGCTACCCTATTTCCCTATTGCGGCGATTTCTCCGGCGATTTCTCTGTAATTTTTCTCCGGCGCTTCTCTCCGGTGCCCCATCTCCGGCGTCCCCTCTCCGGCGCCCCTCTCCGACGTGTTTCTTCTCTGGCACCCCTGCGCCGCCGCCACGCCTGACAACCGGCGCCCCTGCTCCAACCGCCTGCGCCGCCGCCACGCCTGACAACCGGCGCCACCGCAACGCCTGGTGCCCACCTGCCTGCCACGCCTGAGAACCGGCGCCGCCGTACCCCCTTCTCCTTCTCCTCCGCCTGGCCGCTGCCTGCCTGCCGCCGCCTGGCCGCCTGCCTGCCTGCTGCGGCTGACGCTCCTGCTCGTCGGAGTCACTGCCGCTGGTTCTGGAGCTCGTCGGCCGCCACCCACGTACTCAACCAGCTCGACCTCACCCTACTCTTCTTGCCCAGGTACCTACAGACCTACCCAGGCGCGAAATTGGTTCTTTATGTGCTGACCTAATCTGTTGCCTAATCTGTTTGCACGAAATTGGCTCCCTACTCTGCTTGCTTAATGTGCCTAATCTGCTTTAAGTGGTCCTAATATCATAACATGATAGTTTTATTATATGATTTGTGGCACTTTAGGGTGTATATACATGCAAATTATATAAGTGATAGATGTTGGATGTTTGTCAAGGTTTTTTGAAGATTGAATAAGTGATAGATGCTGGATGTTTATTTATTTCATCTATCCATGTTGCCTATAGTTTATAACATTGCATTGTGAATTATTGCATGTTTGAAACTATGAAATTCTTGATTTATTAGATGATATTCAAGAAAACCCTAGTTTGATGAGCATGTTGTTAATCATGTTAATTATGATTCTTCTATATATTCTGATGTCATTATATAATTATGTGATCCCAACATATTAAATTGAATTAGAATGATTTCATGAATTATAGGGTTTATATAAGAATGACAACACATGTATTTGTTGGCCTAGAAACCCGTCCAAGATTTACTCAGTAGGAGTAAATCTTGGATAGTCCCCAGTTTGGGACTGTTCTTGAACACCTAATCTCACTTAGGATGTAAGTGTATAATGTGTATTGGGTTTTCGAGAAAATTTCGGTAGCATTTCCCCGTTTGTTCTCTAAGTACATATGTACTTAGAGAACAACGGGGAAATGCTGCCGAAATTTTCTTGAAAACCAAATACACATTATACACTTACATCCTAAGTGAGATTAGGTGTTCAAGGATGGGATAGGTGGTACACATTTATTATATATAAGATTGACATCAAATGTGTTTGTTGGCCTAGAAACCCGTCCAAGATTGACTAATATATACTTGTTTCCTAATATATACTTGTTTAAAAGGTTAACTGATGTTATACAACTTTTTCTGAAAATATATAACATCGTTATATGTACTTACACTTTGTTAATACTAATATTGTGCAGTCTCTGTCTTCCCATAACAATGACTATGAATTGGGCCTCTATGTCAATGTTAACGTTCCCTATTGAAGAACAATTGGACATCATCCTAGATGATCGTTCCTTAAACCAATTGGTCATACCCAAACATTGGCGTTTTCTAAAAGGAAGACACTACATGCCTGGTAAAGTGACCCTAACTTTTGGAAATTATTCACATGTAATCGAGGTTGAGTATGATTTGGCGGGAAATCTTGTATCAAAATCCGGTTGGCATGATTGGATTGGAGAGCTGTATCTGGTCCGTTGGAATAGGCTTTTTCTCCGTCCAGTTGGCGATAATTCCATCAAAGTTTGGATAACCAACAACAACTGCGACACCCTCGATCATCTTCTGCGGTATGAGCGCACAGCGTCGCATATCAGCTCAGACAAATCAGAATCTGAGGCCCCTATCAGTTCAGATTCGTCTAAATACAGTGAGGAGCTTCGTGACACAACTTCATCATCAAAAAGAAGTTACTGATGCATGCAGGACCATGTTGGTGTAGTATTTAGTTGTCTATCTATCTAGACTTGTCTGTAGTAATAGTTTTTTTAATTATGCGCATGTTTAGGGGTACACCAACCCCTTTGTTTAGTTATTGTTATAACTAAAGTGTTTGTTCCCATGAATGGAAATGTAAGTTGCTACATGAATGCTTATAACTGAAGTGTGTGTTCCCATGAATGTTCCCATTTACATGATTACACTACTATTTTCTCATATTGTCTTGCCTCAAAAAAAAATTCTTTTATTGTTTAGTCTATTTTAATACGACATACTTGCTTATATCTTTCTTAATGATGAATTGTAATACGACATACTTGCTTATATACTTGTTTCCTAATATATACTTGCTTTCCTAATATATACTTGCTTTCTCTGATCATAGAATGGATAGATCATGGATGTCCATTCGTAATCGTTGCACCCCAGAGTTTATATCTGGTCTTGATCAGTTTATTAGATTTGCCGAGGAACATAGGAAAAAACCTACAGATAGGTTCTACTGTCCATGTAGGCATTGCGGTAACAACTTGAAACTCAACACTGGTGAGGAAATCAAAAGTCATGTCATGTGCAACGGGATTGTACAAGGCTATACAGAATGGCACTGGCATGGAGAGATTTCAAAATCGAATCCAGTAGATGTCAATAGCAGTGCTTGGGTGGAAGAAGAAATTGCCTCCGATGACGTAAATGTGAACGAACCAGTTCCAGCAGACATTGTTGATGCGATGCTGGATAGTTGTAGGGTAGAGCACACCGATCCACCTCCTATCTTTACAAACATTGTGCATGATGCTGAGATACCGTTATACACAGGCTGTGCTAAGTTTACGAAGCTTAGCGCTGTGCTGAGATTGTATAAGTTGAAAGCTAACAATAGATGGAGCGACAAAAGCTTCACTGAATTGTTGACTTTGTTGAAAGAAATTCTTCCTGAAGGAAACGAGCTGCCAATCTCAACATACCAGGTAAAGAAAATGTTGTGCCCAATGGGAATGGAGGCCAAAAAGATACATGCATGCCCGAATGATTGTGTATTATTTCAAAAGGACTATGTAGATTTGAAAGATTGTCCAAAATGTGGTGCGTCACGATATAAATTGACGACTTCGGGGGAGTCCAGAACTGGTTCTCCTGCCAAGGTGTTGTGGTATCTACCTATAACATCACGGTTTCAACGCTTGTTTGCAAATCCGAAAGATGCGAAGAATTTGAGGTGGCATGCAGATGTTAAGAAAAATAATGATGGGATCCTACGACATGCGTCTGATTCCCCACAGTGGAAGAAGATTGATGTATTGTTCCCTGAATTTGGTGAAGAAGTCAGGAATCTAAGACTTGGGCTTTGTACAGACGGGATGAATCCGTACGGGACATTGAGCAGCCAACATAGCACTTGGCCAGTCATGCTTGTTATATACAATCTTCCTCCCTGGCTGTGTATGAAAAATAAGTACGTTATGTTGTCATTGTTGATATCGGGCCCTAAACAACCCAGAAATGATATCGATGTTTATCTTGAACCTTTGATTGATGACTTAAAGAAACTTTGGGCTGAAGGTGTGATGACCTATGATGCTTCTGCAAGAGAGACATTTCGTTTGCATGCTATGTTGTTTTGCACTATTAATGACTTTCCGGCATATGGGAATTTGTCTGGATATAGTGTCAAAGGAGCTAAAGCGTGTCCTATATGTGAAGAAAACACTGATTCAATAAGACTAAAATATGGCGGCAAGACTGTATATCTTGGTCATCGAAGGTTTCTTTCAAAATTCCATCCGTATCGTAGGAAGCGCAAAGCATTCAATGGATTGAATGATGAACGGAGTGCACCTAAACCTATACCAGGGGATGTTGTTTATGAAAGAGTAAAAGACATTGTCAATGAATTTGGTAAGAAATCACAATGTAGTATGGCCACACGGAGTGACAATTCTTCATTCAAAAAGAAGTCAATATTTTGGGATCTTCCTTATTGGAGTTCTTTGTCAGTCAGGCATTGTATCGATGTAATGCACGTTGAGAAAAATGTCTGTGATAGCATCATTGGTACTCTATTAAATATACCAGGTAAGACTAAAGATGGGATAAAATCCAGACTGGACCTACGTGAAATGGGAATAAGGTCAGAATTAACAGAATTACGTGAAATGGGTAATAAAAGAACATACTTACCTCCCGCTTGTTACACGTTGTCTAGAAAGGAGAAGAAAACTTTTTGTGAATGCTTGGTAAATGTTAAGGTGCCACATGGTTACTCATCCAACATCCGTAGATTGGTATCAATGAAAGATCTGAAGTTGATAGGTCTTAAATCTCATGATTGTCACACTCTAATGCAACAAATATTGCCCGTGGAAATTCGATCTATATTGCCGAAGCATGTAAGGTTTGCAATTACCAGACTTTGTTTCTTTTTCAACAGTCTATGCAGCAAAGTTATTGACCCTGATACTCTCGATAATTTGCAAAGAGAAGTGGTTGTTACCCTATGTCAGCTTGAGATGTATTTCCCTCCTTCGTTCTTTGATATCATGGTACATCTTGTTGTCCACTTGACTAGGGAAGTGAAAATCTTGGGACTGGTTTTCTTGCATTGGATGTATCCCTTTGAACGATACATGAGCGTTTTTAAAGGTGATGTTCGAAACCGTTATCGTCCTGAAGGGAGTATTATTGAAGGTTATGTGGCGAGAGAGGTTATGGATTTCTGCAATGACTTTCTCAGTGGTAATGACACTCCTGATAATGACACGAATATTGAGGAGGGCAAAGGAATTTTGGGATCATGGGTGAAAGTAATCAGCCGTGAGCAGTTGGAACAAGCTCACTTGTATATTTTACATAATATGGACGAAGTGAGTGTTTATATCGAGGAACATACCAATTTCATAAAGAGACAACATCCTCGAGCAAGTTCAATGTGGCTTGCTAGAGAGCATAATAAGACTTTTACTAAGTGGTTTGAAGATAAAGTCTTACATCAACTATCTCACACACCAAATGATATTACAGAAACTATCAAATGTCTCGCCTTTAAACCAAAACCGAATGTTATGTCTTATGAAGGGTTTGACATTAATGGATTCACATATTACAAAAAGCGCCAAGATGATAAGAGTGTCGTCCAAAATAGTGGGGTCACTCTTCAAGCGTCAACTATGTACTTTGCAAGTGCAAAGGATAAGAGTCCACGTGAAGCTAAAATGTCATATTACGGTGTCATTGAAGACATTTGGGAGTTTGACTACATAGATTTCAATATTCCGCTCTTTAAATGTAATTGGGTTGATAACACCAAAGGAGTTATAGTGGATGAATTGGGTTTCACTTTGGTGAACTTTGAAATGATTGGCGAGAAGGCTGAACCATTCATATTGGCATCACAGGCAAAACAAATATTCTATATCGATGATCCTGCAAATGATAAATGGTCGGTTGTTCTTCATGGTAAAAGACAGTTCATTGAAGATCCTATAGATGAAGAAGAGTACTATGATAAGTATGATGACTCCAGTCCATTCTCAGTTGGGTTGCCAACTCCACAAAATATTGAAGCTAATGATGACTTATATGTGCGCGGAGATCACAATGAAGGATTGTTAATTGATAAAAGATCACAATTTTAGAGACATGTATGTTTATACAAATGGTAAATGTTTTCCTTTTTCTAGTTTATACAAATGCTAAATGTTTTCCTTTTTCTAGTTAATACAAATGCTAAATGTTTGCCTTTTTAATGACATTTTCAGATGCGCGGAGGCGGCTGGAGCAACTTGATGTGCGGAGAGGGACATTCCAACTCAAGATATCGTCTACCGTTTCCTCCTCCTCCGCAGTAATATCCTCATCTCTAAACGTTTCTCGTAGGATTCTGAACCCCTTCCTTCCCTCTACTGCATCGAAGCCATGCTGCAGTTGAACCCTTTTGCCGAGCCCTACCCGGCCAAGTAGGCGTCGCCTGAAGTACCACCGTCGTCGTCGTCTCCACCTCCATCGCAACTTGCTGTGCTAGTCCTGGCAGTTTATCACCCCACATGCCTTCCTCCCCAGTTCCTGCCGCTAGACGACCACACAATGGATCCAAGAGGATATGCAGGAGTTCGCCAAAGACTATAAGCTGAGTATACTCATCCTATAGTCTGTGGCGAACGCCTGCATATCCTCTTGGATTCCATTGTGTGGTCGTCTAGCGGCAGGAACTAGTGAGGAAAGCATGTGGGGTGATAAACTGCCAGGACTAGCACAGCAAGTTGCGATGGAGGTGGAGACGACGACGACGGTGGTACTTCAGGCGACGTCTGTTTGGCCGGGTAGGGCTCGGTGAAAGGGTTCAACTGTGGCATGGCTTCGATGTAGTAGAGGGAAGGAGGGGTTCAGAATCCTACGAGAAACGTTCAGAGATAAGGATATTGCTGCGGAGGAGGTAACGGAAGATGATATCTCGAGTTGGAATGTCCCTCTCCGCACAGGAGTCTGTGAGGGAGATACTGGAGGAGAGTTCTATACCATACACAGGCGAAGAAAGACATCGATACCATACATGAGGTATTATATATAGTCTCATTAGTTAGTATAAAATATATCAATCTTATTTTTATATTATTACTTATATACATCATTCTCTTTGCAGGTGTTTAAAACTGACCACACTATAGGCAAACACTTAAAAAATGTACATGCTCCATATACGAGGGAAGCATTAGATGAAGTAAGAGAAGAATGGGCAATAGTTGTACAAACAGTGGCAACTGTAAGATATAATTGGGATGTTGATAGTGATGATGAATGATACTTTGTAAATGAATGTTTCTGAATGTTAAAACATGTATTTGAATGATTCTATATGTGTGAACGTGACAATTGAATTGATGTCTGAATGTATCTACTTGTGTGAATCTTTTTATGTTAATTTTGCAGGTTTGTGGCCTGTTTGTAGGCTGATATCAATGGATGTCGTAAACCTGCAGTTCAGAAAACTGAACTGCAGGTTCTCATCCTGCTGACCAGCCACAGCAGGCCTGCAAACAGATTTATAAAAAAAAAATAGATATAGGCGTCGGTTATTTACCGATAACCGTCAGCACAGACTTACAACGTCGGTTTTTTGTTGAACACCGACGCCAAAAGTGTTCGCGCTACAGGAAATGGGAGTCATCTAGGACACTTTTCTGCGTCGGTTGTTTAGTATATAACCGACGCAGAAAGCGTCCTAGATGACGCCGTTTTCTGTGGCACGAACCCTTTTGGCGTCGGTGTTTTATAAATAACCGACGCCTTTATATTAAATAGGCGTCGGTTTTTTAACCGACGCTGAAGTGTCCAACCTTTTAGCGGCGCCCACATAGGCGTCGTTCCGAAACCGACGCCAAAGGGGGTTAAACAACTGACACTAAAAGGCACTTCTATAGTAGTGGAAGTTGCTACAACTGTGGTAAGGTGGGACACTTGATGAAGGATTGCCGTTCTAGGCCTGTCAATGTGACACAACAGCCTCTGAGACAGAATCAACAAGGATCTCAGAGTAGGCAACATCAAGGAGCAGCTCAAGGACGTGGACAAGCGTCTCAAGCTGGATCATCAGCACCACCTCAACACCAGGCGACAATAAGGTTCTATGCTATGAACCCACCTGAAGCAGTGGTCAATCCACGGGTAGTGGCAGGTCAGATGAAACTTTTATATTCTGATATGTCTACATCTTGTGTTGTATCTGTTCTGATTGACCCGGGTGCTACACACTCTTTTATCACTCGTAGAGTGATTCGTGACTGCAATGTGACTGTTAGTCATAGAGCAGATAGTTTGTTGTTGGAAACTCCGTTGAGTGGGTCTGCCGTTTTGCAGGAGGTATGCTCTCCTTGCATCCTCTTCTTTTTTGACCATCGCATTCAAGTGGATCTTATACCGCTTGATATGCAAGGATTTGATATAATCCTCGGGATGGATACCTTAGAGAGGTATAGAGTTGTCTTGGATTGTGAGTCCAAGTTGGCTGTGTTTGCTGATGAAAGCAACACATGGATCTTTCAAGGTGAAAGAAAGATTCTGCCCACCTGTCTTGTGTCAGCTATGGTTGCTGATAAGCTGTTGAGGCAAGGATGTTATGCATTCTTGGCCCATGTGGTAGATGTTACCAAGGAAAGTTCCAATCCTGCTGAAGTGCCCATAGTCAGGGAATTCGAGGATGTATTTCCTGAAGAACTTCCTGGTATACCACCACCTCAGGAGATTGATTTTGAAATCAATCTGATTCCAGATACGAAACCCATAGCCCAGACTCCGTATAGAATGACGCCTGCCGAGATGGCAGAACTCAAGAAACAGCTTCAAGAGTTGCTTGTGAAGGGTTTTATCCGACCGAGCACTTCACCTTGGGGTGCTCCAGTCTTGTTTGTTAAAAAGAAAGATGGGTCAATGCGGTTGTGCATCGACTACAGACAACTCAATAAAGTAACAATAAAGAATAAGTACCCTCTTCCAAGGATTGATGATCTCTTTGACCAATTGCGTGGTGCAACAGTCTTTTCAAAGATAGACTTGAGGTCTGGATATCATCAACTTCGTATTAAGGATAGTGACATATCCAAGTCTGCCTTTAGGACAAGGTATGGTCTCTATGAGTTCACGGTTATGTCGTTTGGACTAACCAATGCACCAACTGCATTTATGGAACTCATGAATAGAGTTTTTCGACCTTTCCTTGATCAGTGTGTTGTCATCTTCATAGATGACATTCTGATCTATAGTAAGGATGCTCAGCAACATGAGCAACATCTTCGCCAAGCTTTGACCTTGCTAAGAGAACACAAGCTGTATGCTAAGTTTAACAAGTGTGAGTTCTGGCTGCCGGAGGTATCTTTTCTTGGACATGTGATATCTGCCTCGGGAATTCGTGTTGACCCTACAAAGGTAGAATCTGTTCTACAATGGGAACAACCGAAGACACCGACGGAGATTCGAAGTTTCTTGGGGTTAGCTGGCTATTATCGAAGGTTCATTAAGAATTTTGTTCTATAGCCTTACCTTTGACCAAGTTGACCAGGAAAGATGTTCCTTTTTCTTGGAGTGATAAGTGTCAACAATCTTTCCAGTTGTTGAAGGAGAGGTTGACAAGTGCACCTGTGCTTGTGCTACCTGAATAAGGAAAAGGATATATAGTCTTCTATGATGCTTCCAAGAATGGACTTGGATGTGTGTTGATGCAGGATAAACAAGTGATTTCTTTTGCTTCTCGACAGCTTAAGAAACACGAGGAGAATTATCCGACACACGATCTGGAGTTAGCTACTGTGGTTCATGCCTTGAAGATCTGAAGACATTATCTCTACGGAGAGACATTCCCGATTTTCACAGACCACAAAAACCTTAAGTATATCTTCTCTCAGCACGAGCTTAACATGAGGCAACGTCGTTGGATGGAGTTAATCAAGGACTACGATTGTACAATTGATTACCATCCGGGCAAGGCCAATGTTGTTGCAGATGCCTTGAGTAGGAAATCAACAACATCAACCATGGATAGAGCACAACTAAACTCTTTAGTATGCTCTAAGAGAGATATGCTTATCTCTTTAAGGCAAGACAATGTACAGTTGAAAGTGTCATTGTTAGCCGGGTTGTTGGCTGAGATGCATATTAAACCTACCCTTAGAGAGCAGATTAAGGAAGTGAAGCAAGGTGATGTTGCAATTCAGCAGATTAGATCGGAGTATGATAATGAGAAGCGAGATGGTTTCCATGACTCAGATGATCATGTAGCTTGTTATAATGAAAGAATGATAGTACCGGATGTGGATAACTTGAGGAAGTTAGTCCTGGAAGAAGCTCATTCTTCCATGTATGCTATGCATCCAGGGAGCACCAAGATGTATCGGAATTTGAAAGATCTGTATTGGTGGCCTGGAATGAAGAAAGATGTTGCAGAGTTTGTTCTGAGGTGTCCTGTGTGTCAGCAAGTTAAAGCTGAACACCAGACACCTGTAGGGACAATGCAACCTTTACCCATACCATAGTGGAAGTGGGACCATGTGACCATGGACTTTGTTGTTGGCCTACCCAGGACAAGCAAAGGACGTGATTCCATATGGGTAGTTGTTGATAGGTTGACTAAGACAGCGCATTTCTTACCTGTCAAAACAATCTATTCTGCTGAAAGGTTATCACAGTTGTATGTGAAAGAGATAGTGTGTTTGCACGAAGTTCCTGTCACTATAGTTTCTAACAGAGGTCCCCAGTTTACAAGTCATTTTTGGGAACAGTTACACAGAGCCTTAGGCACCAAGCTAAGGTTTAGTACGGCCTTTCATCCACAGACTGATGGACAGTCAGAAAGGACCATACAAACCTTAGAAGACCTGTTGAGAGCATGTGCTCTCCAGTTTACCGGAAGTTGGGATCTACACTTAAGCTTGATAGAATTTGCCTATAACAATAGCTATCAACATAGCATTGATATGGCACCTTACGAAGCCTTGTATGGTAGACGTTGTAGATCACCTCTGTGTTGGTTCGAGACTGGTGAACATCAGTTGTTAGGTCCTGATCTTGTGTAGCAGACTACAGAGAAGATTAAAGTAATACAACAACAGATTAAGACTGCACAGGATAGACAGAAATCTTATGCTGACAAACGTCGTAGACCCTTAGTGTTATGACCCGTTCCAAAGTTTATTGGTAAAGCATTATGATTTGAGCCTAATTAAAGTTATTTGAGTTAACATATGTGCTTATGATGTGGTTAGTGATCATTAACTTGATTTAGTTGAATTAAGCACATAAGATCAATTAGTGCATAATTAAGATGATTAATTTGAGTAAAGTAATAATTGGAAGCAATTAGAGATTTGAATCAGTAAAACAATGTAATTAGTTTGTTTTCATGCCTTAGGATTGTAGTGGGCCTCATTCTTGAAAATATGCAAAAGAAATCATACTATTCGGACCTCCGAGTCAATAGTTATGACCTTTTTCCGTTTTCAGGGTCAAACTTGCAATTTTTCCACGTTTTGGCGTTATAACCTTTCTTTTTCTTTTTCTTCTTCCTTATCTGTTCTCGATTTCCAGTAAGTAACCGCTTGAAGCGGCTGTAGCTAGTTAGCGCCGATCGGGCGATTTTCAGAGCATAGCAACAGAGCTCTGTTCCCAATAGCTCCTCTCCCTTCTTTACCTTTCTTCTTCTTCTTCTTCTACCTCTCTTCCTCTTCCCCTACTTCCTTTCTTGGCTAGCGCTACTTGCAGCTTGGTAAGCGACATCTATGGCAGTCGTAGCTGCATTTTACAGCAGCAATTGGGTGCCGTTTTGGGCACCTAGCAGCCAAGAAGCTTCCCTTGAGCTCGGCTATGAGGCTAGGATCCAAATCCGTAGCCAATTGCTGTGATTAGGCACTTAGCTAGCAAGGGCAGCGCTAGACTAGTGAGAGGAGCAGCACCTGCAGTAACGGCCATGGCGTCCTTTTGGCGTGGGAAGCAGCATGATTCGACGCCATCGACCTCGGCTTGGAGTTCTAAGTTCGAAATAGCAGCCCTAGCTCACGAGCAGCTGTTCTATTGAGATCCTAGATACTTCATTGCCAACCTGTGGTGAGCGTGCGTGAAGCAGCTTGCCGTGAACAGCAACAGTAAAAGCCAAATCAAAGGAAGAAGACAACCCAATTTCGTCCGGAATCAGGCCTTGGACGCATCTCCGGACGAATCTGGACAGTCCAAATCGCTGTGAGTAGGGTTTCATTTATTTATCATTAATAAACTCAGGCGTTTGAATATTTTCTGTTTTGTGCGCGAATTACGCTGATAACAGGCGTTATCAGGCGTCGGGCAGCGTTTGATGTCGCCCGACCTTTTTAGTTCATAAAATGCTTCTAGACACTGTTATATGATTAAATTTAGCATTTGAACAGTATGGATTGAATCAGTAGATTTATATGGTTCATTTGAAACCTAAATTTCTCATTTGAATGTTGAAATTAGAAATTCATGTCTGAAAATGGTATGATTTGGGTATGAACCCAGAAAATGAAGATTTCTGATAAATTATCAGATGTACGATTTCAAAGTTGATATGAATAAATAAAATATGCATGAAAACCCTAATTGCATATATCTTTTGACGTTAATATGCGTAAATTGATATTTACATGAAATGGCACATTTCTCTGAAATATTACCAAAAATTCTCAAGTATTGTTATTAAATTGTGTTGTGATAGGTAATTAACTTTTAATTGAGTTAAGTGATGCACAAACCAAGATTAGGGTTAATGTGCACGTTTTTTGAGAATTTTAGAGAATTGACAAATGTTGAGTATGATTCTCGTATGTGAAGTAAATTTATTTATTTTGTGCAATAAGATGTTCAATTGCTTAAATTCGCTATGTATGTACCAGATTGAAATAAGTTGGGTTATTTATGCATTTCTAATTTGTCTGAATGCATGGTATGAGAATTTCTCAGAAATTACAATGATTTGAAATATATTGCTCTGACAGTTTTAGAATGACAGTGTATTGTGATTTGATCTGAAATCAGTAAATGTGTTTTTCCTGTTTAATTGTTTATATGTTAATCAGTTAATAGACTTAGGTGCCCCAACACCGTAGAACCCCATTGCGCGGTCTGTACCTTTGGGGTGAAACGATCGATCTAGCCTTGTGCCTAGATGGTCGGTGGCTCGTGTTCAACAATAATCCGTGCGTGTGTCACGGTGGCACGAGGGCAGAGAGACAATGTTCAACAATAATCCGTGTGTGTGTCACGGTGGCACTGGAGTAAATAGGGGTTATTCAACAATAATCCGTGCGTGTGTCACGGTGGTAACCGAGTCCCTCCGACTGTGCACTACAGGTTGCGGGAGGAGTCCAGAGCACTCAGAGTTAGTGTAGACAGGCCCTTGTGCGCCTGAGAGTCCTGTGCAGACCAGGACGGACAGTCAGACTTAGCATTTCCCGGGTGTGTCGCTAAGTCTTGTACGGTGGGATCGTAGTTCGCTACAGATCTTCATATGCAGAGTGCGCTGCATATGTTTGGGGCATAACTAAAATGCATTCACATAGGATCACAGTAAAATTAATATGTTAAGAGTTTAGAACTTCTACGCTAGTTCTCAATTATTGTTTTATTATTCAAGAGATGCAGTTTCTGATATTTTATGCTTTACAGTTATGCGATATTTGTTGTTGTATAGAATTGTGATTATTATCTGTAAAATCTGCTATGTCATTAGAACTGCTCTGTATAATATTGTTCTTATGCTTAATTTTAATTTAATAAACTTGACGAGTTGTTTAGTGATAGTTAAATGAAAAACTATTCACTGAGCGAGTAGGTTCACTCCTCTACTCAAACATTTTCAGGTCAGCGAAAGTTCCAGGAATCTGAAGGATCTTACCACCCTAGTCAATAGAAGATATATGTAGTTAGTTAGATAGTGGTCTCTTAGTCCTTTCCCCTCGGTCCTTGGGACATGGTGTGGGTGAGAGAAAGTATGTATGGCGAATGTGTAAAAGATGTAAATTAACTGTTATGTTTACTTTCTGTTAAACAATGTTACATGTTGTAAACTCTGTTTATGTTCTCTAGCCATGTTAATTGAAATGCTTCCGCAATAGTTTATCATGTTTTAGTTTACAACAATAATCCGGATATCATTACGAGGTTTTAAAAAGAAAAAGTTCTCAGTGATTTGTTTAGGTGATAATCCCTCTGTCGCGTCCTAATCCCATGATTAGTGGTTAGTGTGAGATCGGGGTGTGACATCTTGGTATCAGAGCATAGGTTGAGTATATGAATACTCTAAGTCAAGGTCAGGGGACGATAAGAGACCAATAGGATTAGGACTTAAGTGTCTTCCTTCTAACTGCAATTTTCTAACAGGAAGTGTTCTGTTATACTATTGCAGATGGCAGGAAGAGGATGTGGTCATGAGAACCAAGTAAAGAGTTTATGTTGAATCATCAGGGATCATTAGGGTCGAAAGATAGAATCATAAGTGAGATAAAAAGGAAATGATGTGTCTTTAGCTCTGGTAGGTCTGAGTGTTTAGATACCCTGGCCAGGTGTCTGAGTACTTAGATTGACTAGTATCAAGCTACTCTGTCTATTCTTCTCTGAATACCCTGGCCAGGTATGCAGAGGAAGGATAGGCTAGAGAGAAACCCTAGAAATCTTAGGGTTAAGAAATCAGAAAGTAGTATAGGAATAAGAGATCAAATATAGGATGCGATACAATTCTTGATTTATATTATTTATTTGATTGAAAATCACTAGAAATGCTTTTATATGCATGAAATTAGATTTTCAGTTTGTAAAGTAAATATGATTCTTTTATATTGTTGTGTGTCATGAATGATTTATTTATTGTTTAAATTCCTTGTATTGAGTAGACCAGGAGTTATGTTTAAATGAGTTTGCCCTAAGTGGATATTCTTTTCACATGTTTAAGATTAATGGGAGTTGGTTAATCCCGAGTAGCTCTTGGCTTCAGGACTACAGGTTCGGCCTGGTCCGGCTGGCAGGATGCGTTACTGGGATCTAATGACTCCTATTAACAGTATAATTAGAATAGACTCTGGATGATTTAGATCTGAATCATAGTAAGAATGTACATACGATAAGATGTTGAGATATAAGGGAAAGATTAGAACAGCTAAGAAGTAGCTGGAAATGATATCAGAGGCCCAATGTTGGAGTCTCATATGAGCAATCCTTAATTGGAAATAAAGGAACATGATACAAGGTTCATATTCAATTTAATGATTTGTATTATACGAACTCTAAATATAAGAGTATGGAAAGGATATGAGAAAAGTATGTAATGGCTAAAATAGTAAGAATCAACTTTGGGTTGGATCATGGAATGGAGTAAAATACTTTTATGTACTTCAAAGCAAAGAGAAAATAAAATAAAAGAGTTGAGTATATAATAAGTACATAGAAATAAAGAGTCTTATGAAAATCATAAAACCAAGACAAGAAACTTAGTTGGATTAAAGGAAATGTTAGAATGATGACTTTGATTAAGGAACGAGAATTACATGACATAATTGAGAGTATGGAATGCATATCTTTATTATAAAGTTTAATACATTCATACATACTGTCTTTGAATTCTGAGTCTCGATAGACTAACTAATTTGTTTCTAAAATAAGGAACAAACGCGTAATTTAGAAATTGAATGCATCATATATGTTGCATAACTACCAAGGTAGAGATGTTTAAATGAATGAAATAATGGCACACAATACGATGATAAAACCCTAGCGGGGTAAATTCAGAATGTAATTTATCTGAATGTCCAAGTTAGAGAAAGGAAATTCCAGTGATTAGATAAGCACGACTTTAGTAAAACTTATGAGATTCAGAGTTTGAATTTCAAACTAAGGGAGTAAAGATTACATCATAATAACGTCGTGTTACTGATAAGGACCAAACCCTAGAACGCTTAGAGTTGTAGTAGTTCAAGGAATATCACTAATGATTTGACCTTGAATACTAGCATCACTATAAAATTTAATCATGAGGTTTGCTTTATGAAAAGCAAGCTAGCACTGATAGTGATCCAGGGTTTAAGAGTAGTTAATCTGAAAGGTAGATAAACAATATGAAAATGGCTCGGAAAGAGTAAAATATAAATTTGAAATGTAATAAGTGTGTGTTGAATAAAAGGAGAAATATAAAATAAGTGAAGTGCGATATGAAATAAATTCTTGCAGTAATAACAAGAAGCAAGTAGTATATAATGAGGAATACTACCTTACATGATCTAAAGTTAGCTGATGTAATTCATGCTCTTATGACACATCGTCACTATCTTTATGATGTGATGATAGACTGTCACCCTGGGAAGGAGAATGTGGTAGCTGATGCCCTAAGCTGGAAGTCTAGTTTTGTAGCTGATGCATTCTCTATTGCATGTTTTGAGAGAGACATGCTAGTAGAAATGTGAAAGTTAAACTTAGACTTAGAGGTGACAAAGTAGAGTGGTTTGATTGCACAAATGCAAGCCAAGCCTATCTTTTATGATTAGATTAAGGAACTACAGTAGGGTGATAGTGAGTTACATCAGATCATGCATGACTTGATATGGGGTAAAGACCAAAGTTTAGGTTTTTAGATGATGGTGTGTTGTATTAGCATGATATGTTGTGTACCTCGAGACAGTGATTTGAAAGAAAAGATTCTTGAGGAAGCACATGCATCAATGTACACCATGCGTCCAGGAAACACTAAGATGTACATGGATCTCAAGGAGTTGTATTGGTGGCCTGGTATGAAAAGGATGTAGATGAGTACATGACTAGGTGCAGTGTGTGTCAGCAGGTTAAGGCTGAGCACCAGAAACCTAAAGGTACCTTACAATCTCTTCCTATACCAGAATGGAAATGGGAACATATCAGAATGGATTTTGTGATAGGGTTGCCCTTGACACCTAGAGGTTGTGACTCGATATGAATGATTGTGGATAGACTGACTAAGTCTGCTCACTTTCTTCATATTAAGTAAGAGAGGTAGAAGAAGAAGAAGAAGAAAGGTAAAGAAGGGAGAGGAGCTGTTGGGAACAGAGCTCCGTTGCTCTGCTATGAAAATCGCCCGATCGGTGCTAACTAGCTACAGCCGCTTGAAGCGGTTACTTACTGGAAATCGAGAACAGATAAGGAAGAAGAAAAAGAAAAAGAAAGGTTATAACACCAAAATGTGGAAAAATTGCAAGTTTGACCCTGAAAACGGAAAAAGGTCATAACTATTGACTCGGAGGTCCGAATAGCATGATTTCTTTTGCATCTTTTCAAGAATGAGGCCCACTACAATCCCAAGGCATGAAAACAAACTAATTACATTGTTTTACTGATTCAAAATCTCTAATTGCATCCAATTATTACTTTACTCAAATTAATCATCTTAATTATGCACTAATTGATCTTATGTGCTTAATTCAACTAAATCAAGTTAATGATCACTAACCACATAATAAGCACATATGTTAACTCAAATAACTTTAATTAGGCTCAAATCATAATGCTTTACCAATAAACTTTGGAACGGGTCATAACAATCTCCCTCCCTTATAAGAATTTCGTCCCAAAATTCCTAAAAGAGAAAAGGAAACTTGTTACACATATCTGACCCAAAAACTCCCACGTGGCTTCTTCTAAGTTGTGGTTTCTCCACAAAACCTTCACTAACGGTATCTCGATTCTTGAGCTTCTTGATCCACCGATCAACTATCAGAACTGGTCCCTCAACATAGGACACGTCTAATCTGAACTATGTAGGTTCTGGGTCCATTATCTCCTCTAGACCAGGGTAACACTTCTTCAACATCGATACATGAAACACGTCATGTAAATTGAGCAACTTGGATGGCAAATCCAACTTATGGGCTACAGGTCCAATCCTCTCAATAATAGGATACGGGCCCATAAACCTAGGAGTCAGTTTGCCTCTCTTACCAAATCTCAGCACTCCTTTCCATGGTGAAACCTTCAAGTACACTTCATCACCAACCTCAAACTCAAGAGGTCTACGTCTTTTCTCAACATAACTCTTCTGCCTGTCCTGTGCAACTTTGAACTGTTTTTTTTCACAATAATCTTTTCAGTGGTCAAATCTACTATCTCGGGTCCAAGAATCTGCTTTTCACCAACCTCAAACCAACATATGGGTGATCTACACTTTCTACCATACAGAGCTTTATACTAAGCCATACCCAGACTGGAATGGTGACTATTGTTGTATGCAAACTCTATAAGGCTTAAGTGTTCTTTCCAACTTCCACTGAAATGCAAGACACATGCTCTCAGCATGTCCTCAAAAGTCTGAATGGTCCTCTCAAATTGACCATCTGTCAGCGGGTGAAAGGTTGTACTGCACCTCAACTTTGTACCCAAAGCTCGATGCAACTAATTTCACAACCTGGATGTGTACTTAGGATCTCTATCTGATATAGTTGAAACCGGAATACCATGCAACCTGACTATCTCATCCACATATATCTTAGCCAACTTTGGGACATCAAAGCGCTACTTGCAGCTTGGCAAGCGGCATCTACGGCAGCCGTAGCTGCGTTTTACAGCAGCAATTGGGTGCCATTTTGGGCACCTAGCAGCCAAGAAGATTCCCTTGAGCTCGACTATGAGGCTAGGATCCAAATCCGTAGCCAATTGCTGTGATTAGGCACTTAGCTAGCAAGTGCAGCGCTAGACTAGTGAGAGGAGCAGCACCTGCAGTAACGGCCATGGCGTCCTTTTGGCGTGGGAAGCAGCACGATTCGACGCCATCGACCTCGGCTTGGAGTTCTAAGTTCGAAATAGCATCCCTAGCTCACGAGAAGCTGTTCTATTGAGATCCTAGCTACTTCATCGCCAACCTGTGGTGAGCGTGAAGCAGCTTGCCGTGAACAGCAATAGTAAAAGCCAAATCAAAGGAAGAAGACAACCCAATTTCGTCCGGAATCAGGCCTTGGACGTATCTCCAGACGAATCTGGACAGTCCAAATCAGCGTCGGGCAGCGTTTGACGTCGCCCGACCTTTTTAGTTCATAAAATGCTTCTAGACACTATTATATGATTAAATTTAGCATTTGAACAGTATGGATTGAATCAGTAGATTTATATGGTTCATTTGAAACCTAAATTGCTCATTTGAATGTTGAAATTAGAAATTCATGTCTGAAAATGGTATGATTTGGGTATGAACCCAGAAAATGAAGATTTCTGATAAATTATCAGATGTACTATTTCAAAGTTGATATGAATAAATAAAATATGCATGAAAACCCTAATTGCATATATCTTTTGACGTTAATATGCGTAAATTGATATTTACATGAAATGGCACATTTCTCTGAAATATTACCAGAAATTCTCAAGTATTGTTATTAAATTGTGTTGTGATAGGTAATTAACTTTTAATTGAGTTAAGTGATGCACAAACTAAGATTAGGGTCAATGTGCACGTTTTTCGAGAATTTTAGAGAATTGACAAATGTTGAGTATGATTCTTGTATGTGAAGTAAATTTATTTAATTTGTGCAATAAGATGTTCAATTGCTTAAATTCGCTATGTATGTACCAGATTGAAATAAGTTGGGTTATTTATGCATTTCTAATTTGTCTGAATGCATGGTATGAGAATTTCTCAGAAATTACAATGATTTGAAATATATTGCTCTGACAGTTTTAGAATGACAATGTATTGTGATTTGATCTGAAATCAGTAAATGTGTTTTTCCTGTTTAATTATTTATATGTTAATCAGTTAATAGACTTAGGTGCCCCAACACCGTAGAACCCCATTGCGCGTTCTGTACCTTTGGGGTGAAACGATCGATCTAGCCTTGTGCCTAGATGGTTGGTGGCTCGTGTTCAACAATAATCTGTGCGTGTGTCACGGTGGCACGAGGGCAGAGAGACAGTGTTCAACAATAATCCGTGCGTGTGTCACGGTGGCACTGGAGTAAATAGGGGTTATTCAACAATAATCCGTGCGTGTGTCACGCTGGTAACCCAGACCCTCCGACTGTGCACTACAGGTTGCGGGAGGAGTCCAGAGCACTCAGAGTTAGTGCAGACAGGCCCTTGTGCGCCTGAGAGTCCTGTGCAGACCAGGGCGGACAGTCAGACTTAGCATTTCCCGGGTGTGTCACTAAGTCTTGTACGGTGGGATCGTAGTTCGCTACAGATATTCATATGCAGAGTGCGCTGCATATGTTTGGGGCATAACTAAAATGCATTCACATAGGATCACAGTAAAATTAATATGTTAAGAGTTTAGAACTTCTACGCTAGTTCTCAATTATTGCTTTATTATTCAAGAGATGCAGTTTCTGATATTTTATGCTTTACAGTTATGCGATATTTGTTGTTGTATAGAAATGTGATTATTATCTGTAAAATCTTCTATGTCATTAGAACTGCTCTGTATAATATTGTTCTTATGCTTAATTTTAATTTAATAAACTTGACGAGTTGTTTAGTGATAGTTAAATGAAAAACTATTCACTGAGCGAGTAGGCTCACTCCTCTACTCAAACATTTTCAGGTCAGCGACAGTTCCAGGAATCTGAAGGATCTTACCACCCTAGTCAATAGAAGATATATGTAGTTAGTTAGATAGTGGTCTCTTAGTCCTTTCCCCTCGGTCCTTGGGACATGGTGTGGGTGAGAGAAAGTATGTATGGCAAATGTGTAAAAGATGTAAATTAACTGTTATGTTTACTTTATGTTAAACAATGTTACATGTTGTAAACTCTGTTTATGTTCTCTAGCCAGGTTAATTGAAATGCTTCCGCAATAGTTTATCATGTTTTAGTTTACATCAATAATCTAGATATCATTACGAGGTTTTAAAAAGAAAAAGTTCTCAGTGATTTGTTTGGTGATAATCCCTCTATCGCGCCCTAATCCCGTGATTAGTGGTTAGTGTGAGATCGGGGTGTGACACTTAGAGTTCCAGGTTGGAGACAGAGTGTATCTCAAAGTCTCGCCTTGGAAAGGAGTCCTTCATTTTGGGAGGAAAGGGAAGTTAGCTCCTAGATTTATGGGACCTTATCCAATCATTGAACGGATTGGAAAGGTAGCATATAGACTAGAGCTTCCACCAGAGTTACAGAGGTTACACCCTGTGTTTCACATTTCTATGTTGAAGAAATGTCACCCTGACACTGAGTCAATTCTGCAACCTATGGAGGTAGAATTGAATGATGATATATCTTATGAGGAGGGACCAGTGTCAATCCTTGATAATAGAATTAAAAAGTTGAAAAAGAAAGATATAAGTCTTGTGAAAGTCCTCTGGAACCACCGTGGTGTTGAAGAAGCCACTTGGGAACTAGAGGATGAGATGAGAAGAAAGTATCCTGCCCTTTTCTCTTAATATGTCTTATCGATTTCGGGGACGAAATCCTTGTAAGGGGTGGATAATTTGTAACATCCCTGACCTAGGTTATGAGTTAACCCTAGGTGTTTTGCCTAAATATGTAATTAAATCCCTATGATTAACTTTGAGCATGTAATCAAGTTTCTCAGAAATATATATTTCAGATTTTGCTCCTTTTTATATAAAGTTGTAGCATTGTTTTGTTATGCAGGGACCTATGTGCAATTTACCCAATAAGAAGGGTTAACTTGCAATTTGCACATGTTGAAATGTTCCTCTGATGTTGAGACATCATGAGAATCATTTTGGTAAAGTTGGAGGGATTTCCCAAGCTTGGGCACCAAGGTGCAGCTATGGAAGCAATCCCGGTGCTTGAAACCCTAATTTGGAGTAAAATGCAATTTACCCAAATTTAGGGATGCAATTTGTAAAATACATCATCTAATGTATCTTTTAATACTCTTATCATCATTTAGAGAATAAATGATGAAAGGTCACTTCAATTGATTAATCAAGTTATGAAAAACACCTTTGTGATTGAATAATCAGGGTGTATGTACTATAGCCCTTTTTATGTGTGTGCTTTAGTAATAGGTTGATCTTCTTTGCCCTCATTTCTTGGCCCTATAAGAAAAGTTGTCCTTAGAATTAAGAAGAGAGGACGAGCAAAGAAGGATGGAGGGACTTAGTTGAAATTATGGAAAACTCATGAGCTAATGTTGAAAATCCCACCCTAAGTATATATACCCTCAACTTCACTTAGCAAGGAACCTCTCCCTTCGTTCCTTTCACTGTTCTTTTCAACCAAACCGACTAAGGAGATCTTGGAGCTCAGGAGGACGACCAAAGGTGTGCAAGGTAGGTTTGGATCCCTCCTTTTGCCTAATTTCATGGTTAGAACTCAAATTCAAGGCCAAATTGATGACTAGCTCCCTTACTTCTACCTTTCTAGCCATCTTTTCTCAACTTTCCTTGGAAGGATCACCTTGGCCGACCTATGGAAGATCAAGGACGCCATTAAATCTTGGAGCTCGAAAGCTTGGAGCTCAAAGAGCAAGCTTTAGGCGGGTTTTATAACTCTAAACCCATGCTTTGTTATATACATCTTGTTCATGCTTTTAGATGATAGTTCTTCTTCTTCTCTACTTTCCTTTGCTACCTTGCAAGCAAATCCGTGAGAAATCCTTGCTGTTCTTGAGCTAGGAGATGAAGACGTTATTTCCAAAGTTAATCCACTACTTTTTACTTTACCAAACGGTTTCCACAAATTGCTCTCTCCGTCTCAAGACCGTGTGGTGAGCAAACGGTCTCAGGACCGTGTAAGGGAAAACGGTCTTCAAGACCATTTAGACGCGTTGACCGAGCATGGACCGTATAAGTTTTCTGTTCGAAATTATATAAGCTAATCACCCACAAAACTTGAGATGATAACTCCAAAGGAATCGTGAGATATGGCCTTTTTAATCAACAACTTTAATTGAATTTACTCCTGATTTCCAATCTGTTGAAATCGCCCTTTTTGGGCAAACGGTCTCAAGACCGTGTGAGAACGTTGACCAATCGTTGACCGTATGAGATTACTGTTCAAAATAATGTTGATTAACAACTCACCAAATTTTATAGACTAATTCCAAACGAGCTAAGAGTTGAAGGGTGATTACTAGGGCAAACCCTAATTGAAATCAGTACTGAAATTTCAATGGATAACTTAGTGTTTTTGGGTTTGATTGACCTAAACGGTCTCAAGACCATTTGGGGATCAACCAAACGGTCTCAAGACCATGTGGGGGATCACCCAAGACCGTATGGAGGTCTGGGGTCAAGTATAGTTGACCAATTGAAGGTACAAACATACCAAACTACATTGCAATTAAGTATTGATATGATCATCAACTCAATGGATCCAACCTTGAAGAATATTCACTAGAATCAAGACCATGTGGTGACAACCCAAGACCGTTTGGAGGTCTAGGGTTAAGGTAAATTGATCAATTGAGAGCCCAATTGCAATAGGTTATCGAATTAATTAAAATACTGATTTGAGACTCAATCAAGGTTCAACCCCTATCAAATCACATTAGATTTTGATGAAATCTTGGGCAAACGGTTTCAAGATCGTGTGGAGTTCATCCACACGATCTCAAGACCGTTTGGGCCAAGTTTGGGCCCAATTGGAGCTCAATTGAAGGGTTCAACCTTGTGTTGATTCACATTGTTGAGTGTTGATGGTTGAACGTTGATGGACCTTAATTGAACCAACTTCAACCCTAATTGGATAACAATTGAGGGTCAATTGAGTGACCAATTGGTTAAGGACAACCCTAATTGTCTCAATTGGTAAGTGGTTAGCAATCTTGAGACCAATGGATGGTTTCAACATAGGAACCCTAATTGAATTTTACCCTTTGAATCACCTTGGAGGTCTATACGATCTTGAGTTTTTGAGGGCACTCGACCTCAAGACCGTGTGAGGTCTCTTGATCTCAAGACCGTGTGAGGTCTCTCGATCTCAAGACCGTGTGAGGTCTCTCGATCTCAAGACCGTGTGAGGTCTCTCGACCTCAAGACCGTGTGAGGTCTCTCGACCTCAAGACTGTGTGAGGTCTCTCGACCTCAAGACCGTGTGAGGTCTCTCGACCTCAAGACCGTGTGAGGTCTCTCGACCTCAAGACCGTGTGAGGTCTCTCGATCTCAAGACCGTGTGAGGTCTCTCGACCTCAAGACCCAATGAGGGTAAATGGTCTTGAATGTTATACGGTCTTGAAGTCAACCCAAGCTCAAACGGTCTACAAAGCTTAAACGGTTTGCAATCTTATACGATCTCAAGATCGTATAAAGGTTGAAGGTGTGAAACCTAACAAAGACTTTTGAGGATAAGTCTGCCTTATGCCTTGAAGGCTTAATTAGTTTGATGATTGTTCAAACTAAACCCTAATGATACCAAGAGACATTAAGGGTCCAGTGATTAGTAAATTAACCCATGATGATGATCAATGTGTAATTTACCATAATACCCTTGAAAAGTTCAAATTGAGTGAAACCTTGTTCTAATCAAACTCTAATCACTCAACAGTGGTGATTTGGTCTATGTTAATCAAAGTGGACTTCACCCAACCTGATCTAGAGTGGTGCTATCACCATCTACTAGTATGAGGAGAGAGAAAGTACCTTAGAGAGAGAAAGTACCTTAAGAGAGAGAAAGTACCCTCATATGATGGAAAGTCAAGTAAAGAACCTTCAATACACATGAATGTGCATGATTAGGGTATGATCCACCTATGTGAGATCATGGAAACCCTAATTATGATATATGATGAATCTTAAGCTAATCTGAGAGCATCAATGATGATGTTCCTCATACATGATGATGTTATGAATTCAATTCAAGGGTGATGATATGTAATGTGAATAGTAAACCCTAATTCAAGGGTGATGATATGTAATGTGAATAGTAAACCCTAATTCAAGGGTGATGATATGTAATGTGAATAGTAAACCCTAATTCAAGGGGGATGACATGTAATGTGGATAGTAAACCCTAATTCAAGGGTAATGACATGCAATATAAGTATTAAACTCTAATTAATGAGAATCACAGAACTCAACTCTTATGACAGGAGTGGGAAATGTATTCCTTGTTTTGAATTACCTTTATCAGTTGAACTAACCATGCAGGTTCTGATATGAAGGTGATCATATTCAGGTATGGATGATGATACTGTATTCATTGAAAGCATGTTATAAGCTTTATGAATAAGTAAAATATCTTGATGCCTTGTCAGTGGCATCTTATGATTTAATGGGCTGTGTGAGCCATGAATACTATCAAGGTCATACTTTAGAGATGACTTGTGATGAGTATAATGAGAAATAATGATTGATGAGAGTTAGGCTTGTTACATTTAGTATTCTCCTTTCATAGATGCTATGCTACTGTTATTGTTTGAAGAACAATGTTTAATGTTAAAAGAATACTAAATGTACCTAACTAATCAAGTATATTGTAGAGCCCTGATCATAGATCCATCATTGTCAGAGATCAAGTGATGGTGAAACAGGTTTTCCTAAGGGAACTCCTGGATCACATACTATTGAGTATGTGGGGTATATGGATGTGTAGAACCTTACATCCTAGTGTAGGTGATTGATGTAGATGTGCAATCCGTCAACCCTTCACTACAAAACCCTACCGTATCAGTGGATGGTAAACATGAAACCTCCTGATGACGAAGAAAACATAGATATCCGTATTAGTAGAGATAAACATGAAATCTCCTGATGACAAAGAGAGTACAGAACGCCACTGTAACTCTAAAATAGCGAAGGACCAGTTTACCCTGGTGAGCTATAATAGTAGAGACACAAGATGTCCTACAAGTGATCCTCTTACTGACTGAGGAAGGTGAAGGTCATGAGAATCCAACTCTCTTAATGACCTATGTATGATACTGATGCGACTTCTTAGTGATCAGTTGGAGTATGAGTGGTATGCCTCATCTCCACAGGGCATAATGTTGTTTGTAAAACATAATCAACCACGTAGTATACCTGTTAGAGATAACTACGAGTTAGTGGATGATGATACACTGTGATAGTGCTTATATTTCTTCATATCTCATAAATGTTAAGCTCTTGTTTATAGCTGCAAATGCTATTGAATACTTTGAAAGCTTTAATGCTTAAGTTATTCTTTGATGTTATAATAAAGCTTCTGGAGGAGAGTTATAACTCTCGCCGGGACAATTATGTAAAATTGTCTCACCCCGTAGACTTCAACTTTTTAGGTAGATGTTGGAGACGGAGGAACCGGTCTACAGGTGACCAGTCTCAGCAGCAGCAGCACCAGGAGCAGCAGTGAAATCTCAGGTGGAGATTTAGCCTGCCATGTGGTGTAGTTAGAGTCAGTCCTATGTGTCCTCTGTACTCTCAGGTCTTGGAGTCTTTTGTTATGTGTTCTTGAGATTTTGTATCTTGATGTATATAATTACTCGAGAAGTAATTATCATGAGATGTAAACAGTTTATCTCTTATTATGAAAGAAGCTTTTATGGATTCAAGCTCTTGTCTCGAAAAGTTTTAATTTCCCATGATTTTTGTCTTTCGTTGTTTATCGAATCGCTTCCGCTAAGTTTATATCGTGGTTTGGAGATCAGAGCCCACACCATCATTGTCATACAATATGCAAAAATAAAGTGTTTCTATCTATTGGCAAATATGAAATAGCAGTTCATAACTATATTACATGCCTTTTAGGCTGAAAATAAACTAAAGTACTCCTATGGCGGCAACACTTGCCCCATTTATTGAGTGCTTTACACTTTACATCTTGGTATCATATACCTCAAAAGTGTTACAAGTTTACTTTCATGACACCTTTAAGTAGAGACGTTGGTCGCCTCCTTCTTCTTTTGTTCTTGCAGATAGAGAGGACAATTCCTTTTCCAATGTCCTGGCTTTTGACAATGGTGGCAATTGCCTTTCTTGGTCACACCTCCCTTGGCCTTGAGAGCTGAAGACGACTTGGGCTCCTGGCTAGCATCAGAACCTTTCTTAGCTTTGCCCTTGCCCTTGTGCTTGGACTTGCCTTTCTTTCTCGTGATCACCATCACAGACTTAGGCTTGTCCTTCTTCATCTATGTCTCGGCTGTCCTCAACATGCCTAACAACTCTGACAGTGGCCTATCAAAGTTGTTCATGTTGTAGTTCATCACAAACTGACTGTAGGATTCTGGCAACGATTGTAGTATCACGTCAGTAGCAAACTCTTGGCTCAGTGGAAATCCCAGTCTTTTCAGGTTCTCCACATACCCAATCATCTTGAGTGTGTGAGGACCAACTAGATCTCCTTCTGTCATGACACATTTGAACAGTGCCCTTGATACCGTATCTCTCTTGCCGTGCTTGATCTTCATACATGTTCCTGAGATGCTGAATCATCCCAATGACAGCCATGTTCTCATGTTGTCTCTGCAACTCGTGGTTCATAGAGCACAACATCAAGCACTTTGCATCAATGGCATCATCAGAATGCTTCTTGTAAGCATCCCTTTCTGTCTTTGGTGCATTAGGAGCAGGTTCCTCTAGAATTGGAGTATCCAGGACATAGAGCTTTCTCTCTTAAGCGAGAACAATTCTCAATGTCCTATACCAGTTGTGGAAGTTTGTCCCATTTAGCCTGTCCTTTTCAAGGACCGATCACAAAGAAAAGTGATTGTTGTTTGTTGTCATTTGTACTACAAAAGGAAATATCCAATTTTAGTCCAAAAACTCATTTTTGACTTATTTGATTGATTTGAAAAGTTGACGATATAATTAGGCCTTTGATTAATTATCGCTCCCACTGTTTTACTTCAAATTGATAGCCCTCACCATCAATTCAGAAGATTGCAGCGTACAACCTTCTAGTGGGCAAGATCCTAAAATCCTCTAAGTCATGGACCAGCTTGGGCTATCACCCAAACCTTAGATCTCTTAGGTAGGCAACTCTTGCCAATTGCATCATATGCAACTCTTGATAAGATGTCATATGCAACTCCTTGCCATGATCATCTCCATGCCTCAAGGTGCTAGATCCTATCTAGGTCACCTTGTTAAGTCTGACCCAAAGCAAACACGATGAATATGCACCCTGCTAGGGCAGACCCACACATTCATCCTTCACGCTTCCATGAGATAGATGATGCACCACGCTTGGGCGTGCCCACACTTGGTCAATCAAGCTTTTCACGTGTGTCGTATTTGGAAGGCATCTAAAACTTAATATTTAATGAGGGATTTGATTTTTATATACATATACATATCCAATCACCACAATACATAGTACGTATCATATACATGCTATATCCCACAAAAAACATGCAAAATGATAAAAGCGATGATTATGGCCATCCTAATGTGATTCCTCGAGCCAAGAGGAATCACGGTCATCTAGGTCTACATCACATGCAACCTGTACAAGATGAACTCTGTGCTTTGCCTTTCTGGGTTTGATCAACTCATCACATGACTGATCGGCTCGCCATCAGGCCGGTCAGCTGGGTGCCACCAGCTGATCAGTTGGCTCCTCCAACTGATCGATTCGCCTGGTCATCATGCATCTCATCATGGCCGCCACCCGCTCGTCTTGCTCCTCGAACCGGTCATCAACCAACCGGCTCACTCCTTGAACCGATCATCTCGAATGTCAACCGATCGGTTCACGCCTTGAACCGATCGTCTCAGCTGTCGTCAGGATGTCCTCCGTTCTTTGACATAACATAAAATAAAATTATATCCTATTTTACATTGTAAAAAGAGAAACCTCGAGTTACATTCGAGGGGAGCAAAGGTAGGAAAGAAAATCTCGAATTATTTCGAGTTACATCAGGAATAGGAGAAGGAAGATCGGTGCGTAGACCGAGATGTAAGCAACCACATACAACCATACATAGATAGGGTTTATTGGCCATAACCACGCTATACATCCACCACAAAACTCGTTTAAGGGTGACGCATATCGAGTGCATTAATATTACATATCATATATGTATATTGGGATTTGTGGATTTAGGATTGGACATGCATAAAGCCAGTTTTATTCACATCGTATGCAATAAATAAAGGCGACAAACCAAAATCGATCATATTGAAAATCCTAAAGTATAGAGCAGTTGACGTGGCTCTGATACCACTGTTGGGTTTTAAGGGAGGTAGAGAAGGCAGCGGAAACAAAAATTTTCTCCCCCAAACCGAGAACAAGGAAACACGTCAATGTCTATACAATAGGAAAGGATGGTTTGTGGAATCATACCTTGTCCCGAGGCTTGCTCGGCGACAATACCTCGCGGCTTGCATGGTCTTCACCTCCGCTCTTGGACGGTGTCTGTGCAGCTCCTGGTCGCACCGGGACTGACAACTCCTAGTCTCACCGGGACTGTCAGGATTGACAGCTATCCTCCGAGCGGTAGAAATCTCCCGCCTCTGAAGTAGTCCACACAGACCACCTGGAACTCCAATCTCCTTGTCTTACAAGGAATTGGAAGGAGTCGCACCCTCCTGTTAGCGTACTAGTCACTGACACACTCTCCTGCCACCAATCGCTTTCTGCAGTTGTCTTTCCCTTGCTGTGCCTCCCTTATCGGGTAGCACTTTCTCGGGCTCTCTCGGTTACCAAAACCAGAGAGAACGACAACTTTACAAAGCAACTGGTTGCACTGTGTTGTACTTTGAGAAGCCCCCAATACCCCTATATATAGGAGGGTCATGGGACAAGGTTATCTATCCCGGGCAATGTGGGACTAAAGCAGGAGTAGAAGGGTTCGAGATTTTCCACAAAAACAACCAACTGCGCAAACTGAACCGATCATTTCATTTCTGAAACGGTCAGTTGGGGACCTGAGCCAGTCGGTTGACACCTCAACCGATCGATTGGGACCCACGAAATGGTCAGTTCACTTCTGAACCGGTCGGTTCGTGGTCCTGATCAGTTCTCGATTGACTTTTCTTCTTTTGTTTCTAATTGGTACCAAATACCAATCCTTGTTCCAATCAAATTGGGCAAGTGAAACAAAAGGAAATTTCTCACCAATCCTACTTTCCCAACTTGCTCGGTTGGACCAGTTGAACGATCGTTTCAACACTTGAAGTGATTGTTTCACCCTATCCATCAGCCGATTGACTCACCATCTGAGCCGATCAGTTCACCAAGCTCAGCCGATCGGTTCATCACATGAGCCGATCGGTTGGGAGTGCAGATTGTGTAGAATCAGTCAATTGCAGTTTCAATCAATCCAATACTCCAATCAATATATCCAACACCTTGAACATTATGACATTGAGCTATCAATTAATTGAGTGTTTAATTGAACTACTAAACTCCTTTAGTAATCAAATCTAAACATTGTTTGTGGACAAAACTCCTCTTCCAGGTTAAATCCTATATGTGTGACCCTGCAGGTCCATTTCACGTTGGCAGTGAAAGTCCATAACACTTATGACTTCACAAGCAAAGAGAGGTTCCTAGTATAACACATCAGTGCTATCCAAGTGAAATAGAAAGTTTGGAGAACAACTTTCAATCCTACAATCCGTGAATTGTGTTACATTGAATGTATAATTCCTTTGTCACTGATATCCCGAATGAACTCGAGGCATGGAACAGTCATCCTGTCAATGTTCATTCACTTTCTTGATCTCATAGTAGATTGGAAGAGATATGTATGACATCAATATCACATATTGATTCACACATGCATGCATGCCTGTCTCATTCCTACTCATCAAGCGGCCATGGATATCAAACTCCCTCAGGAGGGACAAATACCATATCTATCACTCACCCCTCAAAAGCCCCATGTGTCAAAGCCACCCAATCATCACCTTTATAACAACCCATGTTTCAGGACTGCGTTTGATGATGTCAAAGTGTGCCCAACGACATGTGTTGAGTGTAGTGATTTTAGGTCAAAGAATCACACTCACCACCATCACTGTGAGTACTGACTGTGACTACCATGTCATGGTTCCATGTGTCAAACTCACGGTGGGTCTGTCCGGTACACTTGTTCTCTAACAAGTACCTATGTGTTTGGTTTGATATCTCTATATCATGACTAATGAGATTTTGTCATCAACCAACACCACAAATTAGCCTTGTGTGTCATTGTTGTCTATCTACCTTCCACAATGACATCCGACTAGGGACATAACAAGAATGTAAAAACTCTTAGCATCCATATGATCTCATCGTTTAGGTTCTTAACCTAAAGGCATACGTCATTGAGTACTTTCACTCTCTAGACATTCAATCTGTTCTATCACTATCTCAAATGACTGAACCAGAAAGAATTGGAAGCTTGCCTTTGATGTTTATCAAATCAATCTTAATGTATCCCACCAATCATCCCATGATTGTCTCTCAGGGCATACATACCAACAGTTGGGAAGGTGGCCTACAGGTTAGAGTTGCCACTTGAGTTGCGCAGGTTATATCCAGAGTTCCATGTGTCCATGTTGAGGAAGTGCCACCCTAATATAGAGTTGGTTTTGTAGCTATTGGAGGTTGAGCTTGATGAGGATATGTCATATGTGGAAGGACCTGTGTTGATCCTTGATAAAAGAGTGAAGAAGCTAAAGAAGAAGGACATAGTGTTGGTGAAGGTTCTGTAGCATAACTGTGGCGTCGAGGAAGCCATGTGGGAGCTTGAGGAAGAGATGCATAGGAAGTACTTTGTCTCTTTTTGCTTAGGATTTTGAGGGAAAAAACTTTGTTAGGGGTTTATGGCTTGTAAGGCCCCTGACCTGTGTTTTGGGCTAACCCTATTTTCTTTGTCTTGATTAAGTTCTCAGAACCTTTCTCTAATATTTTGAGATGTTATTAGATCTTGTGGAGAGCTAAAGCTTCCAGTTTGAGTTTGTTTGAATGATTTGCTTTATGTGCTTATTTTGGGTCAAATTGCAATTTACCCAGTTGTGAGGCCTTGTTACGACCCCGACTCCCGATAACCCCCAATTAGGGGAGACTGAAAGTGTTATGACCCACTCCGTGATTAATTAGTAAGTATAATGATTAGTGCATCATCAAGTTGAATAAGTTGAATTAAATATATAAGATACAATTAGTGTATAATGAAGATGATTAATTTAAGTTAAGTAATCACAGATGTGATTAGTGCTTTGATCAACTATTACTAGTTGATTAGCATGTTTTCTCGCATCGAGGTTGTAGAGAATTTTGTGCTTGAGAGTTTGCAAAAGAAATTGAGTTATTTGGACCTCCGAGTCAATAGTTGTGATCTTTTCCGTTTTCAGGGTCAAACTTGCAATTTTTCCAGGTTTTGGTTTTTATATCCTTTTCTTTTTCTTTTCCTTCTTCCTTATCTGTTTCTCGATTTCATTAAGCGACCGCTTGAAGTGGCGCTGTAGCGAGCCAGGAGCCCCGATCGGGCGATTTCCAGAAAGGAGCACCGGAGCTCCGTTCCCAGCAGTTCTTCCTCCACCTTTGCTTCCCTTCTTCTTCTCCTTCCTACCTCCATCTTTCCACCTTTCCCCGCCCTAGCAGGTGCCCAACCGGCAAGCAGTAGGGCGCCGACTTGCAGCAGGGAGGCGCAGGGCGATTCTAGGGCTTCCTTAGCTCTGTTTCCAGGGCTGCCGTCCCAAGTGGCGCATCCACAGGTATCTATGAAGCTTTGGAGCTGAGGGATGGTGGATCTGAATACCTTGGCAAGGGTGTGCTTAAGGCGCCGTGGCAACCCCACCGTCGAGGCTGATTGCATTCTTGCTGATGGGTCCCTTCACAGGACAATTTGGGCGCGAGCTAGCACATGAATCCGGTGCCATTGACTTCAGCCAAGATCCTAGTGCTCGAAACCGCAGCTTCCCGCTTCCATTATGCCCTATTGCGCCCACCTGCAAGGGCGACGCCCCATCTAGTTCTAGCAGCAACAACTGCTGCAATCACGGCTAGGAAACCTTGGGCAAGCAGCAGCCCAAGCAGCATCCCCGACTTCGGCCATGGATCTGGAACTTGAATCTATAGCCAACAAGCTACGAACAGTGACGTTTGCTGAGCCCTACTTCATGTGTGTGAGCGTGTGCACCTGCTGCGTGAAGCAGATTGTTCCTGAGTAATCCAAAGGTAGAAGAAGACCAGAAATCGCCCGAAAACTGGCCTCTAGACGCAATTCCGGACGAACCCGGACAGTTCGAAACGCGGTGAGTAGGGTTTCATTTATTTATCATTAATAAACTCAGGCGTTTGAATATTTTCTGTTTTGTGCGCGAATTACGCTGATAACAGGCGTTATCAGGCGTCGGGCAGCGTTTGGCGTCGCCGACCTTTTTAGTTCATAAAATGCTTCTAGACACTGTTATATGATTAAATTTAGCATTTGAACAGTATGGATTGAATCAGTAGATTTATATGGTTCATTGGAACCTAAATTGCTCATTTGAATGTTGAAATTAGAAATTCATGTTTTAAAATGGTATAATTTGGGTATGAACCCAGAAAATGAAGATTTCTGATAAATTATCAGATGTACAATTTCAAAGTTGATATGAATAAATAAAATATGCATGAAAACCCTAATTGCATATATCTTTTGACGTTAATATGTGTAAATTGATATTTACATGAAATGGCACATTTCTCTGAAATATTACCAGAAATTCTCAAGTATTGTTATTAAATTGTATTGTGATATGTAATTAACTCTTAATTGAGTTAAGTGATGCACGAACAGGATTTGGGTTAATGTGCACGTTTTTCGAGAATTTTAGAGAATTGATAATTGTTGAGTATGATTCTCATATGTGAAGTAAATTTCTTTAATTTGTGCAATAAGATGTTCAATTGCGTATATTCGCTATGTATGTGCCAAATTGAAATAAGTTGGGTTATTTATGCATTTCTAATTTACCTGAATGCATGGTATGAGAATTTCTCAGAAATTACAATGATTTGAAATATATTGCTCTGTCAGTTTAGAATGATAGTGTATTGTGATCTGATATGAAATCAGTAAATGTGATTTTCCTGTTTAAATGTTTATATGTTAATCAGTTAATAGACTTAGGTGCCCTAACACCGTAGAACCCCTTTGACATGTCTGCTTCTTAGGGGTGAAACTCGTGTCCAACATCAACGCATGCGATGTCACAGTGGCACGAGGATGGAAAGACAGTGTTCAACAACAACGCGTGCGATGTCACGGTGGCACTGGAGTAAATAGGGGTTATTCAACAACAATGCGTGCGATGTCACGGTGATAACCCAGACCTCCTGAGCCTGTGTACTCAGGTTAGAGGAGGAGTTCAGAGCACTCGATGTAGTGCAGTGAGGCCGATGAGCCTGAAGGCCGATGAGCCTGTGGGTCCTGTGGCAGAGCAGGGCTGACGTCAGATTTAGCATTTCCCGGGTGTGTCGCTAAGTCTTGTACGGTGGGATCGTGGTTCGCTATGGATCTTTATATGCAGGGTACACTGCATATGATTAGGGCATAATAATAATATAAATTGGTACTCATATAGGATCACAGTAAATTAAAGTATTCGAACTTTTGTGCTATTTCTTTATATCTGTTTATCTGTTCAAATTATCTGTTATTGCATGGAAATGTGATTATATTCTGCAAATCTGTTATGTTATTAGAACTGCCCTGCTTAGTACTGTACTTATGTTTTATTTCAATTTATAAACCTGATGAGTTGTTTAGTGATAGCTAAGTGAAATGCTATTCACTGAGTGAGTAGGCTCATACCTCTACTCAAAACATTTTCAGGTCATCATCAGCAGTAGGAATCTGAAGGATCCTTTCATCCTAACACTTAGTCTGTAGAAGGTATATGTAGTTAGTTTAGTTAGAGGTCTCTTAGTCCTTTCCCCTCGATCCTTGGGACATGGTGTGGGTGAGAGAGAGTGTGTATGTGGAATGTGTATAAAGATGTAAATTAACTGTTATGTTTACTTTCTGTTAAACAATGTTACATGTATTAAACTCTGTTTATGTTCCCTAGCCAGTTTAATTGAAATGCTTCTGCAATAGTTATTTATGTTTTAGTTTACAGCAATAATCCAGATATCATTACGAGGTTTTAAAAAGAAAAAGTTCTCAGTGATTTGTTTATGTGATAATCCCTCCGTCACGCCCTAATCTCATGATTAGTGGTTAGTGTGAGATCGGGGTGTGACATCTTGGTATCAGAGAATAGGTTGAGTATGCAGTTACTCTAAGTCAAGGTCAGGGGACGATAAGAGACCAATAGGATTAGGACTTAGGTGTCTTCCTTCTAACTGCAATTTTATATCAGGAAATGTTCTGTTATAGTATTGCAGATGGCAGGAAGAGGACGTGGTCATGAGAATCAAGTTGAGAGTTTAAGCTGAGTCATCAGGGATCATTAGGATCAAAAGATAGAGTTATAATTAAGATGGATATGAAATGATGTGTTTTTAGCTCTGGGAGGTCTGAGTGTTTAGATACCCTGGCCAGGTATCTGAGTACTTAGATTGACCAGTATCAAGCTACTCTGTCTATTCTTCTCTGGATGCCCTGGCCAGGTATGCAGATGAAGGATGGGCTAGAGAGAAACCCTAGAAACCTTAGGGTTAAGAATTTAGAAATTAATATTGGAATAAGAGATCAAATATAGGATGTGATACGATTCTTGATTTATATTGTTTATTTGATTGAAAATCACTAGAAATGTTTTTATATGCATGAAATTATATTTTCAGTTTGTAAAGTAAATATGATACTTTTATGTTGTTGTGTGTCATGAAATGATTTATTTATTGTTTAAACTCTTTGTATTAAGTAGACTAGAAGTTATGTTTAAATGAGTTTGCCCTAAGTGGATATTCTTTTCGCATGTTTGAGATTAATAGGAGTTGGTTAATCCTGAGTAGCTCTTGGCTTCAGGACTACAGGTTTTGCCTGGTCCGGCTGGCAGGATGCGATACTGGGATTTAATGACTCCTATTAACAATATTATAAAAGTAGACTCTGGATGATTTAGACTCGTATCATAGTGAGAATGTATATACACTGAGATGTTGAAATATAATGGAAAGATTAGAACATCTAAGAAGTAGCTGGAACTGATATCAGAAGCCTAATGTTGGAGTCTCATTTGAGCAATCCTTAATTGGAAATAAAAGGAAACGATATCAGGTTCATATTAAATTCAATGATTAGTATTATATGAACTCTGAATATGAGAATATGGAAAAGAAATGAGAAAAGTATGTAATGGCTAGGACGTAAGAATCGACCATGGAATGGATCATGTAATAGAGTAAAATACGTTTATGTATTTCAAAGCAAATAGAAAATAGAAGAAAAGAGTTAAGTATACACTAAGTACATAGAAACAAAGAGCCTTATGTAAATCATAAGACCAGGACAAGAAATTTAGTTGAATTAAGAGAAATGTTAGAAAGGAAGACCTTGATTAAGGAATGAGGATTACATGACATAATTGAGAGTATGGCATGTATATCTTTATTATAAAGTTTAGTGCATTCATACATACTACCTTTGGATTCTAAGTCTCTATAGACTAACAAACTAGCTTTTAAAATAAAGAACAAGCGTGTAATTTAGAAAATGAATGCATCATATATGTTGCATAACTACCAAGGTAGAGACGTCTAAGTGAATGAAATAATGACACACAATATGATGATCAAACCATAGCAAGGTAAATTGATAATGTAATGTATCTGAATGCCCAAGTAAGAGAAAGGAAATTCCATTGATAAGATAAGGAAGGCTTTAGTAAAATTTATGAGATTCAAGTTTGAATTTCAAACTAAGGAAGCAAAGTCACATTACAATAACGCTATGTTATTGATAAAGACGAAACCCTAGAATGTTTAGAGTTGTAGTAGTTCAAGGGATATCAATAGTGATTTGACCTTGAGTACTAACATCCCTATAAAATAAGATCATGAGATTTGTTCCATGAAAGGTAAGCTAGAATTAATAAAATCTAGGGTTTAAAGTAGATAAACAATATGAAAATGACTTGGAGAAAAGAGTAAGATATAAATTTGAAATGTAACAAGTGTGTTTTGAATAAAAAGAGAAATACGAAATAAGTGAAGTGCGTTATGAAATAATGTTTTTATAGTAATAACAAGAAGTAAGTAGTGGAGAATGAGGAGTATTACCTGATACATGATCTAAAGTTAGCTGATGTAGTTCATGCTCTTAAGACATGACATCACTATCTTTATGATGTGACGATAGATTATCACATTGGAAAGGTAAATGTGGTGGTTGATGCTTTGAGCATAAAGTCAAGTTCAACAGTTGATGCATTCTCTATGGCATGTTTCAAGAGAGACATGCTAGTAGAAATGTGGAAGTTGAACTTAGACTTAGGGGTGACAGAGCAGAGTGGTTTGATTGCACATATGCAAGTCAAGCCTACTTTTATGATCAGATCAAGGAACTACAGCAGGGTGACAGTGAATTACATCAAATCATGCATGACATGACAGGGGGAAAGAGACCAGAGTTTAGACTTCCAGATGATGATGTGTTGTATCAGCATGACAAGTTGCATGTACCTCGAGATAATTATTTGAAAGAATAGATTCTTGAGGAAGCACATGCACCGATGTATGCTATGCATCCATGTAACACTAGGATGTACAAGAATCTCAAGGAGTTGTACTGGTGACCTGATATGACAAAGGATGTAGCTGAGTATGTGACTAGGTACAGTGTGTGTCAGCAGGTTAAGGTTGAGCACCAGGAACCTATAGGTACTTTGCAATCTTTTCCTATACCAGTATGGAAATGGGAACATATCACAATGGATTTTTGTGGTAGGGTTACCCAGGACACCTAGAGGTTATGACTCGATATGAATGATTGTGGATAGACTAATTTAGTCTGCTCGCTTTCTTCATATTAAGTCAACCTTTGATGTCTCGAAACTTGACTAAGATATACATGGATGAAATAGTTAGGTTGCTTGGTATTCCAGTTTCAATCATATCAGATTGAGATCCTAAGTTCACATCCAGGTTTTGGGACCAGTTGCATCATGCTTTGGGCACAAAGTTAAGATTTAGTATAGCTTTTCACCCCCAGACGGATGGTCAGTCAGAAAGGACCATTCAGACTCTTGAGGACATGCTGAGAGCATGTATCTTGCTTTTCAGTGGAAGTTGGGAAGAACACTTGAGTCTTATAGAGTTTGCATACAATAATAGTCACCATTCCAGTCTTGGTATGACTCAGTATGAAGCTCTGTATGGTAGAAAGTGTAATCACCCATATGTTGGTATGAGGTAGGTGAAAAGCAGATTCTTGGTCCAGAGATATTGGATTTGACCACTGAAAGGATTTCTGTGATTAAAGAATAGTTGAAAGCTGCACAGGATAGGCAGAAAAGTTATGCCGAAAAGGAACGTAGACCCCTTGAGTTTCAGGATGGTGATGAAGTGTATCTGAAAGTTCCACCATGAAAAGGAGTTTTGAGGTTTGATAAGGAAGGCAAACTGACTCCTAGGTTTATGGGTCCATATCCTATCGTTCAGAGGATTGGACCTGTAGCCCATAAGTTGGATTTGCCATCCGAGTTGCCCAATTTACATGACGTGTTTCATGTATCGATGTTGAAGAAGTATTACCCTGGTCCAGAGGAGATAGTGGACCCATAACCTATACAGCTCAGACCTGATGTATCCTATGTTGAGGGACAAGTTCAGATAGTTGATCGGAATATCAAGGACCTCAAGAATCGAAATATCAACAGTGAAAGTTTTGTGGAGAAACCACAACCTAGAGGAAGTCACGTGGGAGTTTTGGGTCAGATATGCGTAACAAGATTCCTTTTCTCTTTTGGGAATTTCGGGACGAAATTCTTATAAGGGAGGGAGATTGTTATGACCCACTCTGTGATTAATTAGTAAGTATAATGATTAGTGCATCATCAAGTTGAATAAGTTGAATTAAATATATAAGATACAATTAGTGTATAATGAAGATGATTAATTTAAGTTAAGTAATCACAGATGTGATTAGTGCTTTGATCAACTATTACTAGTTTATTAGCATGTTTTATCGCATCGAGGTTGTAGAGAATCCTGTGCTTGAGAGTTTGCAAAAGAAATTGAGTTATTTGGACCTCCGAGTCAATAGTTGTGATCTTTTCCGTTTTTAGGGTCAAACTTGCAATTTTTCCAGGTTTTGGTTTTTATATCCTTTTCTTTTTCTTTTCCTTCTTCCTTATCTGTTTCTCGATTTCATTAAGCGACCGCTTGAAGCGGCACTGTAGCGAGCCAGGAGCCCCGATCGGGCGATTTCCAGAAAGGAGCACCGGAGCTCCGTTCCCAGCAGTTCTTCCTCCACCTCTGCTTCCCTTCTTCTTCTCCTTCCTACCTCCATCTTTCCACCTTTCCCCTCCCTAGCAGGTGCCCAACCGGCAAGCAGCAGGGCACCGACTTGCATCAGGGAGGCGCAGGGCGATTCTAGGGCTTCCTTAGCTCTGTTTCCAGGGCTGCCGTCCCAAGTGTCGCATCCACAGGTATCTACGAAGCTTTGGAGCTGAGGGATGGTGGATCTGAATACCTTGGCAAGGGTGTGCTTAAGGCGCCGTGGCAACCCCACCGTCGAGGCTGATTGCATTCTCGCTGATGGGTCCCTTCACAGGACAATTTGGGCGCGAGCTAGCACATGAATCCGGTGCCATTGACTTCGGCCAAGATCCTAGTGCTCGAAACCGCAGCTTCCCGCTTCCATTATGCCCTATTGCGCCCACCTGCAAGGGCGACGCCCCATCTAGTTCTAGCAGAAGCAACTGCTGCAATCACGGCTAGGAAACCTTGGGCGAGCAGCAGCCCAAGCAGCATCCCCGACTTCGGCCATGGATCTGGAACTTGAATCTATAGCCAACAAGCTACGAACAGTGACGTTTGCTGAGCCCTACTTCATGTGTGTGAGCGTGTGCACCTGCTGCGTGAAGCAGATTGTTCGTGAGTAATCCAAAGGTAGAAGAAGACCAGAAATCGCCCGAAAACTGGCCTCTAGACGCAATTCCAGACGAACCCGGACAGTTCGAAACGCGGTGAGTAGGGTTTCATTTATTTATCATTAATAAACTCAGGCGTTTGAATATTTTCTGTTTTGTGCGCGAATTACGCTGATAACAGGCGTTATCAGGCGTCAGGCAGCGTTTGGCGTCGCCGACCTTTTTAGTTCATAAAATGCTTCTAGACACTGTTATATGATTAAATTTAGCATTTGAACAATATGGATTGAATCAGTAGATTTATATGGTTCATTGGAACCTAAATTGCTCATTTGAATGTTGAAATTAGAAATTTATGTCTGAAAATGGTATAATTTGGGTATGAACCCAGACAATGAAGATTTCTGATAAATTATCAGATGTACAATTTCAAAGTTGATATGAATAAATAAAATATGCATGAAAACCCTAATTGCATATATCTTTTGACGTTAATATGTGTAAATTGAGATTTACATGAAATGGCACATTTCTCTGAAATATTACCAGAAATTCTCAAGTATTGTTATTAAATTGTATTGTGATATGTAATTAACTCTTAATTGAGTTAAGTGATGCACGAACCAGGATTTGGGTTAATGTGCACGTTTTTCGAGAATTTTAGAGAATTGATAATTGTTGAGTATGATTCTCATATGTGAAGTAAATTTCTTTAATTTGTGCAATAAGATGTTCAATTGCGTATATTCTCTATGTATGTGCCAAATTGAAATAAGTTGGGTTATTTATGCATTTCTAATTTACCTGAATGCATGGTATGAGAATTTCTCAGAAATTACAATGATTTGAAATATATTGCTCTGTCAGTTTAGAATGATAGTGTATTGTGATCTGATATGAAATCAGTAAATGTGATTTTCCTGTTTAAATGTTTATATGTTAATCAGTTAATAGACTTAGGTGCCCTAACACCGTAGAACCCCTTTGACAGGTCTGCTTCTTAGGGGTGAAACTCGTGTCCAACATCAACGCGTGCGATGTCACGGTGGCACGAGGATGGAAAGACAGTGTTCAACAACAACGCGTGCGATGTCACGGTGGCACTGGAGTAAATAGGGGTTATTCAACAACAATGCGTGTGATGTCACGGTGATAACCCAGACCTCCTGAGCCTGTGTACTCAGGTTAGAGGAGGAGTTCAGAGCACTCGATGTAGTGCAGTGAGGCCGATGAGCCTCGAGGCCGATGAGCCTGAAGGCCGATGAGCCTGTGGGTCCTGTGGTAGAGCAGGGCTGACGTCAGATTTAGCATTTCCCGGGTGTGTCGCTAAGTCTTGTACGATGGGATCGTAGTTCGCTACAGATCTTTATATGCAGGGTACACTGCATATGATTAGGGCATAATAATAATATAAATTGGTACTCATATAGGATCACAGTAAATTAAAGTATTCTAACTTTTGTGCTATTTCTTTATATCTGTTTATCTGTTCAAATTATCTGTTATTGCATGGAAATGTGATTATATTCTGCAAATCTGTTATGTTATTAGAACTGCCCTGCTTAGTACTGTACTTATGTTTTATTTCAATTTATAAACCTGATGAGTTGTTTAGTGATAGCTAAGTGAAATGCTATTCACTGAGCGAGTAGGCTCATACCTGTACTCAAAACATTTTCAGGTCATCACCAGCAGAAGGAATCTGAAGGATCCTTTCATCCTAACACTTATTCTGCAGAAGGTATATGTAGTTAGTTTAGTTAGAGGTCTCTTAGTCCTTTCCCCTCGATCCTTGGGACATGGTGTGGGTGAGAGAGAGTGTGTATGTGGAATGTGTATAAAGATGTAAATTAACTGTTATGTTTACTTTCTGTTAAACAATGTTACATGTATTAAACTCTGTTTATGTTCCCTAGCCAGTTTAATTGAAATGCTTCCACAATAGTTATTTATGTTTTAGTTTACAGCAATAATCCGGATATCATTACGAGGTTTTAAAAAGAAAAAGTTCCCAATGATTTGTTTATGTGATAATCCCTCCATCGCGCCCTAATCTCATGATTAGTGGTTAGTGTGAGATCGGGGTGTGACAGAAAGGTCAGAGCCGTTAACCAATAACCCGGATCAAAGGTTAGGCAATTAACCAAGAACAATTATTAAATTTTAACAGACTAAACTGAAAAGTTGTAAGAAAATAAACCTTTGCATATCTTTTTTTTTCTTTTGAAAACTTGGATCTCTAAACTTCTATCCACTTAAGGATTCTACTCTAACTAATCCTCCTTGTATTTTACTTCATGTATTTCTCAATATGACGATTTACTGTTTGTTCTTTTGGCTTGTACCTAAAACGCCGACAAACAAAACGTCAGTCAGCCGAAGCTGGTATGTGGGGGAAACAATAATCATGCAATTATTCTTAACAATGTAATCATTCAATTAATCATTTAACAACCAAGATTACGTTATAAGCCATACAACTCAATCCTTACCTATCCCCTAACTCTGTGCTATCCCTATAGTGTACTTGTATGCTACCTCTTTTTAGGTAGATTCTTACCCCCATTGACCTACCTTATAGGTAGCCAATACCTAGGGTAATAGAGTCGCATGGCACTACCTGAAGGTAGCCCAATATCTAACTCGATGTGACTTGATGAACCTACCCCATTGGTAGCCATGTACTAAGTCATCCAATGACCTGATGGACCTACCCCATAGGTAGCCATGTACTAGGTAAACTAATAAGCCACAAAGGGGACCATGATCTGAGCTAGTAGGAACATATCTTATGTGATAGTCATATCCACATTATAGTTTGCATGAATTAAATTCATCCAACAATAATTCAAGTCACCGATGAATACTTTGGAAAAACCTTGGAAAACTAACTTGAGATATTCATAAGCGTAACCACATACCTGATCTAATGATTTGAACAGAAATATCCATGCAAATAAGAATGCAAGCAAGCAAGCATTTTCAACAAGATCCTGAAATAATCATGTAATTCCCTTTTTATTGCTCATGTCATCAAGATCTAATAAACCAAGCTCGCTTCTTAGGGTTTCTAATTCACTTTTAGGGTTTTCATTGCAATTAGGGTTTCCCTTCATCTTTTGCTATTTCAAACCCTAATTTTATACCATTACTCATAAACCCTTATTATCTAATCTATTCTTCAACATAAAGGTTATCTTAACAACATATAACCTTATTTTTAGATTAGAGGCACCATTAACCATTAATTAAGTTCATTAAGCCTCTATTACATTAAAGCTACTATTTTTGTCCTTTTAATCCATGACAAGATCATTATACGCATTTATCATCAATTCAAAGTTCATTATGGTCTAATCACTTATGAACTCAATATATCATTAAATCCACCTTTTATTCATTAGAAAACCCTAATTACCATATTAAGGATATTTACCCATAATTAGGAACTTTTATATGCAAATAACTTAGAACCATCATTTAACAACATATTTTCACCTTTTTCAAATTAAATATGACATTATCCTCTTTGATCCTAAATTAGGGTTTCTAAATATTTAATCATTATCATATGAGGTAAAAACCCTAAATCAGGCAATTTCACATTTAGATCAGGTTCGAATCTAACATTATCTTTTAACATGTTATTAGCACTTCAATTAACCCATTAAGCATACTAGATTCAACCTTTAATCACAAATAGGGTTTTTAACTTATCTTTAATGCACTTTTCATTAACTTATAGTACTTTTGCAATTACGAACGGAATCAATATTTAATATCATTTTTATTGGACTCCTCTCGTTCTCCTGATCAAAATTCATATATTATATGTCCTAATCGGAGTTACCAATCGTTAGATATGATTTTTGCAAGTAAATTACCTTATGGCCAATCTGAGATTGCCACGTCGCCAAGTTCCCATGCATGCGGCTTGCTTTGAAAATATAACACAATTACAGTTTCGCCCATGGTTAAGTGGTTGCCTCTTCAATCCGAGAAGGGGCAAGATGGTCCAACGACCCACCCTTCTTCTACCTTGCGTGACCTAGCGCCTGTGGCGACGTTACAGGTTGTGGGGGGTTCATCCCTTATGCTCCAAGGCCCGAGGGTGGCCGGAAACCGCCGCCCCTCCTCCGTCAACCTCCACCAGACCCAGGGCACCTCCTCTTCACAGCCACGGTGGCCAAACCAGCGTGCCTAGATCCGCGACTCTCGGCTGGTCGTGCAGGCCTGCTGCAGGTCAATGCGGAAGGTCGAGGGCTTGGGGGACGAGGGCCGATCGTCCCTAGGTCATCGGGGTACACCCACTTCATCAAGAAGACCCACAACTTTCTGTTGCTCCAGGGAAAATGCCAAACCCATGACTAGGGTTTTGAATGAAAAAGGATGTAGAAGAAGAGGGAGATGAGAGAGGAAGGGATGTAGGGATTTCCTTGGGCTCGACCCAGAGATCCTAACCTTTTATAGAGGAGGGTACGAAGCCCTAGGTGGGTTATCCATGAGTCCAAGAGTCCCTTTCCAAGTAGGAAGTCAATTGCTTCATAGAGAAGCAATATTCTCTCTCTCCTTTGTTCTTTGGATTTCCTCAATTATTTGGATATTAGGAATTCGAAATCCCTCTTTCATTTTCTTTGTACTTGCCCTTTTTATTCATTGGCCACGAATTTCTATTCTCTTTTAATAGCAATTACTTCCTTTTTATCAATATCATAAATTTCATTAATAATACATTGCATTATTCTCTTATTTTGTAATTTTGGTATTTCCTCTTTCTCTCCTCTTTATTGGGAATCCTTGGATCCCAAGAAACTCTATTATTTCGAAATTCCATTACAAGGATACTTATTATCCCTCTAAAACATCTATATGCATTATTTCACATTATCTTGTTTATTTCTCATTAAAATATCTCTTTTGAGAATTTCTCTTTATTTCTGCTTTATTTTCCTCATTGGTATTCCTTTTAACATTAGGAATCCTTATGATACAAAAATCCACTAAGGACAACTCAATTGTACCTCTTTTCACTTGTTTTCCACATTTTACCATTATTTTCAATTTCTTTCTTAATAAAGAAATATGTAATTGCTCTTTTCTTTTCTTATTGCATTCTGTATGCAACTTTGGACTCCTTGGAACCCAAGGAACCCAAGAGGCACGAAATCCTTCCTTGGATTACATTCTTTTTCCTTCCATAGGTTTCCACATCATTCTTTTCTCAAAACTCAATTATTCATTTATTAATTGAATTTCCTTGTTATTTGGGCCCAATAGACAATAAAGCCCAGAACAAAACCAGCAAGGCTATTGTAAACGAAATCCATTTATTCAAAACAAATTATATCATTATTTTTTCAATTATATTTAATATGAGAAATTACATTTCTCACCAATTGAACCCAAAAATTGGGGTTGTAACATCCTTCTCCTCTTATAGGAATTTTGTCCTCAAAATTCAATCAAACAAAACAAACAATTCAGGATAAGACTTTTCCATGTCCATCAACGACCCCTATGTGGCTTTACCTTACCCATGGCGCTTCCAAAGAACCTTTATCATCACATATTTTTTTCTCTGAGTTCTTTCATCCTGGCGTCTATAAACTGCACAGGTGACTCAAGTCATTTTAGCCTCCCTTGGGGCTCACTAGGTTCATTGTTTAGCTCATGGTCTGGGTACCTCACATAGTGTTCTAAATTGGACACTTGGAACTCATCACACCTTTCTTTATCCTGAGGGGTAAGGTTATCCATAACCTTCTCCACCAATCCATCTCAAATGGACCCATGTATCGGGGACTCAGCTCTCTTAGCTATAACTTAGGGGGGTCGGATTTTCATGTCACATATTCTCTCACAGTGAACTGCATGTCAGTCTACTTTGCATCTGCTCACGACTCTTATCGTCTCTAGGCTCCTTTCAGCCATTGCACGATCAAAGTGACTTCATCTACACACACTGTGGTCCTTTTCTAACCATCACGTGGTCCTTTCACCAACATCACCTTACTGAAGTGGTGACCGACACAACCTCTCTTATAGAGCTTCTTTGAATCCCGATACTGGCTATGGTGGTTAACTTAACATCTTGCATAGGACAAGAACTGTCTCTAGCTATCACCCCGAATGAGCACATATGCTCTCATCAAACCCTTTAGTCTGGATCATACTAACCATTAGTTAGGGGTGATAAACTGTACTAACATCGAGTTCTTCATGTACCTACTTCCACCTTTTGGAAGGGAACCTTTAGGTCAAACTCAAGAACCTTTGAACTCGCTTCATGGTGTAATTGAACCATCTCTATCATGAGTAGTTCAACCAAATCTATCTCTTGATAGAACTCTTTCTTTCTCATGTCATCTAGGTAAGGCGATCTACCATAACCCATATTGCATTTCGACCTTCCTTGGTCCAGGGGAGACTTACAACATCCATAGTGATGAACTCCCTTTCTCTTTCGGGGACTCTTTATCCTTTATATCAATGCACTGGGTTACTAGTGTTCGTCCATCATCCTCTGCTTGCATGGCCATATACCACATGCAACTTTATCCTAGGTAGCTATAGTACCACTGTCACTTATTATCTTCGTAGCACGATGTATGGTGATCTTAAATTCATGATCTCCTGTATGTCATTATTCTTCAAGATCAATACCTCAAAAAAAGGCCTAAACCATTCTATCGGGGTTTCATCACCTTCTTTTCCAAAGAAGTGCATCTGAGGTTCTACCACCATCCTTTCATTGTATCAAGGACTAGACTGGATAACCAAACAACTCGTATCTCGTTACATCTGAGTGTTATCCAAACACCTCTCCTTTCTAAACTTAGGGTTATCCAAACAACCTCTTCTAGCAAAACTAGGCAGCTATAACTCAACCAGAGCATCCATTACCACTTCACATCCTTAGGTATTAGGTAACATTGAAGACATACACTTCCATGTATTTCACTTATCGTCTTAACTCTTAACTCTAAGTGTATCTTTATTGAGAACACTTTTGAGCTCATTTTCTTGGTAATCAAAGTCAACCTTGTATGACTTCATATCTCATGATAACATCATCCTCATAAGGTGACTACCTCATTCCTTTTAGTGTTTACAAACCATCCATGTATCATTCACTTTACCAGGGTATGTTATCATCTTTGTCCTCATACCTCATAGTAGCATTCCAACTCACATCATCTTTTATCCTTGGTGTATGGCATGCGTAATGTCCTATATCTCACTCCCATAACAAGACGAAATAAGCATTTGGCTGCAGTCCAAATATAGAGTTCTTCCTGTTCCAAGAGTAGAGATGGTACATCCCACCTTGCCAATACACCTTCAAATCTAAGTTGAAATGCACAACTTATGTCTCTGCATCACAATCATCTCGATATCAATGTTACCTCCATGGAAAACTGGTCTCAAACCTACTTGGGTCACTACACAATCCTTGCTCATCACCTCTAGGTCTATAGGGTGCCGGCACTTTTAGGGTCACCCCTCTTCCCTTATGCATCCAGAGAGTGCCCTACTCATCTGCCCTTTGGGTCTCATGAGTTCATGAAGGTGATCAATCTCCTAATCCATGGCCTTTAGACAATGATAGTTGTTACCTCCCGACCCTTTGGTCATGTGCAACCAGAGAATTAGGCAACTCCTACTTCCATCGGTCTTATCCCTACCTGACCCTAGGATAGACTTAGGATTCTCTTTATAGTACATGTTCAACTTAGAACCTTGCTCAAGCCTTCATCATCTCTCTTTGTATACATGGGATGACATCCATCCTTTCATAGGGGTCATGGTGACCTACCTACCTTGGGCAGGCCCCTTACCGATTACCTTCATGGTAACACATCCACATGTACTTAGAGATGGATTTCTATGGGTCTACATGTTCATTTTCATACCATGCACTTTTCATTTAGCTTCTCAAGATCCTATAAGACCTCTTTAAGTTACCTTAAACCAACAAAACTGGTATACACCCTACACAAGGGTCCCTCTCCCAGGATGGGAGGAAACTACAAATCTTGACCACAAGGTCACAAACATCCTTAAGTCTAGGGTTTACATATGTATGCTTAACCCTAGTAAGCTATTAAGGCACAAGAAGACCACCAAACCATGCTAGGTCATCAGGGTTCTCATCCTCAACACCGGATCACGATCATACCTTCCCATGTCATCCACTTAGCCGTGAGGGGTTCATCAAACATACCCTTAACTTAAGGGGTTTCCTTTACCTCTACACCTGAGGAGTATCATGCTCAAAACTACAGAGACTCAAATCTCATCATGAGCATCAGATACACTGCTTCCCTTCTTAGGCCAAGGAACCCTAGGTTCTCCTTTGGGTATCCAACTGCATACTCAATCTCTTAACCATGAATCAAGCATGTCCAAGGTATGTCATGTACTCCCATGATCCTTCTACTCGAACAACACTTCGGAGTTGAGTCCTCTTCTAGGGCAACCAACTAGGTATAAAGCCTCACAACTGGTTACTTAAACCTTCTCAGGGTCTAAAGTACTCTTTATCTCATCCAACATGTAATCACTTATACCATAGGTACTAGAAGCATCTTTCTCTCTCTAGGGTTTGGTTCCTCCAAAGGCAATCAAGATATCATCAGCCTCCAGGGATCAAGCATAAGGCAACCACTATCATCCACGTAGGTCGCATCATCCTCAACTCCCCACTATTCCTCAAGTTTTGGGGTTTTAGGCTTCCAACCTCCTTGTTGGGGTCCTGCTTTCTCTCTCTAGAGCTAACTCCACCTCCAGCCATACTACTAGAGGTCCCTTCTCTATGAAGGCTCAAGCTCACAAGCATACCCCTAGGTGGGTGAAGCCTATGCTCAACTCATGTTTGGATCAAGATTATACCTAGCTCTTTATGCTCATCCCATAAGCCATCCATCATGCATACTGGCCAGGGTTCCAACCTACTACCATCCACGGACGTACTCTGGGTGCAAGCTATACCCTACCTGCATAAGCCCATAGGGTTCTATAGGTTTTTCTCTAACCCCATCAATGAAGGAGCTATCCTTCACTCTAACATGCATGACCCTTCCTAGTGTTGGGTCGCCAGAGGTGCTAGGTCATTAACATCTCGTGGCTCATATGGCATCCAAGGCATATCTATCCAAACACCTAGTCTACCATGACATCTAACTCATCATGCCATCTCTCTCTCTAACCTTCATTTAGGGTTAGGGTTAACATCATCCTCAAAGAATGTGTTGGGTCTCTACCTTTAATGGAGGTCTCTACCTCCAAGACTAACTCTCTCTACTCATCCTCCTGACAAGGAGGTCTATCCTTAGGTCTCTCCTGAGGGCAAAGACAACTCGTGTCATACGACCTAAGCATGTATCTATTCTTTAGTTTGCGCTTAATCTATTAAGGTTATGTCCATGACATCTTATTTACATACTTTTTCATTAATTTAGTGGAGGATTCCTTAGACCTTATTAACCTTACCCATACCTCAATAGGGTGAGGAGAAGAGAAAACCCTAATCCTTAAGGTCCTTAACCGATTTTTGTGATGAGAAGGGATGAATAAGATGAGAAAGTCCTAAAGGTATCTTATTTTGATTCATACCCTAAGACTTTGGCCAGACAGTCACACGGATCTGGGAGTCCTCATATTTCGAATGGCAGTGCAGAGGAAAATATTGCCAGCCCCCGGTCGTGATCCTTTTCTAGACACCTCCGTCTTTTGGATAATCCTCTAATAACTCGCTTGGGTTCTATGGAGTTTGTAAAATTTAATAATTATTAATGGTTAACTGAGGAACCTACGCTCTGATACCAAATGTTACGACCCCGACTCCTAATAACCCCCAATTAAGGAAGAGCGAAAGGTCAGAGCCGTTAACCAATAAACCGGATCAAAAGTTCGGTAATTAACCAAGAACAATTATTAAATTTTAACATACTAAACTGAAAAGCTGTAAGAAAATAAACATTTGCATACCTTTTTTTTTCTTTTGAAAACTTGGATCTCTAAACTTCTATCCACTTAAGGATTCTACTCTAACTAATCCTCCTTGTATTTTACTTCATGTATTTCCCGATATGACGATTTACTATTTGTTCTTTTGGCTTGTACCTAAAATGCCGACAAACAAAACGTCAGTCAGCCGAAGCTGGTATGTGGGGGAAACAATAATCATGCAATTATTCTTAACAATGTAATCATTCAATTAATCATTTAACAACCAAGATTACATTTTAAGCCATACTACTCAATCCTTACCTATCCCCTAACTCTGTGCTATCCCTACAGTGGACTTGTATGCTACCTCTCTTTAGGTAGATTCTTACCCCCATGGACCTACCTTACAGGTAGCCAATACCTAGGGTAATAGAGTCGCATGGAACTACCCGAAGGTAGCCAAATATCTAACTCGATGTGACTTGATGGACCTACCCCATTGGTAGACATGTACTAAGTCATCCAATGACCTGATGGACCTACCCCATAGGTAGCCATGTACTAGGTCAACTAATAAGACATAGAGGGGACCAAGATCTGAGCTAGTAGGCACATATCTTATGTGATAGTCATATCCACATTATAGTTTGCATGAATTAAATTCATCCAACAGTAATTCAAGTCACCGATGAATACTTCGAAAAAACCTCAGAAAACTAACTCGAGATATTCATAAGCGTAACCACATACCTGATCTGATGATTTGAACAGAAATATGCATGCAAATAAGAATGCAAGCAAGCAAGCATTTTCAACAAGATCCTGAAATAATCACGTAATTCCCTTTTTATTGCTCATGTCATCAAGATCTAATAAACCAAGCTCGCTTCTTAGGGTTTCTAATTCACTTTTAGGGTTTCCATTACAATTAGGGGTTCCCTTCATCTTTTGCTATTTCAAACCCTAATTTTATACCATTACTCATAAACCCTTATTATCTAATCTATTCTTCAACATAAAGGTTATCTTAACAACATATAACCTTTATTGACAAAAACTCGGATGGCGAGAGCGAGAAGGGACGGAAAGGGGCGAGGGGGAGGGCGAATCCCTGGCGGCGGCGCCAATGCTAGTGATGGTGGTAGTGTGTCTGAGTTTTTAACGACTCCTCCGGAGGGCTCAAGAGCGGCCGACGGAGTAGCGACCTCCACCTCATCACCAGTTCACGCTGCCCAAAAGGACCAGTCGGCCTCCACATCCCAACCCCTTTCCTCATCCTCGTTGCAATCACAAGAAGGAAATGCGAGTGCGAGAATAGGCGGAAGGGAGCGAGGGGGAGGGCGAATCCCTGGTGGCGGTGCCGATACCAGAGATGGTGGTAGTGTGTCTGAGTTTTCAACGACTCCTCCGGAGGGCTCAAGAGCGACTGACGGAGTAGCGACCTCCACCTCGTCACCAGTTCACGCTGCCCAAAAGGACCCGTCGGCCTCCACATCTCAACCCCTTTCCCCTTCTTCGTTGTAATCGCAAGAAGGAATTGCGACACCATGGCCAAATCTACCAGTGAGTGACTGGCTACAGCTTAGCCGGCCTGGCAGGGCTTGCGACGCCTCTCCAGTCATCAAATTCGTAGAGCCACTGGTGAAGAACGGAGCTAAATACTTCGCGATGTCCAGTAAGAAGGAGACCCTCCCAACCTGGGAGGATTACGTCTCGATCCGGTTTACTGGGAGGAAACCATTCCGGAGTCAACTCCACTGTTGGGTGAAGAGACAATGGAGGCCGAGTGGCGACTTCCAAATCATCACAGAAGAAGTCGAAGGCTTCATTATCAAGCTCCCGACAACTGCAGAAAGGAAGAGGGTCCTGGACGAGGCCCCCTGGATGATGGATGGCGGTCTGGTCATCGTTCATCTGTGGGAGCCAGGTAGTGCTCTCTATCCATTGTCCTTCCAGAAGCTCCCCGTCTGGCTTAGACTTGAGAATCCAGGTTTGCCCTGGACCTTGGATCGGCTAGGCGGCGTTGCTAGTTTGATCGGAAGACCAGTCAACTTCTACGACGCTGCGCTTGCGGCTAATTGCTTGAAGGAAGCCCTAGTTTGTGTGGATATAAACGCAGGCGTGGGATTCCCTAAAGATGTTACGGTGGAAATCGACGATGTACCAAAGAAGCTTAGCAACAAGTTCATCTCCAAGCCTCTGCTGTGTACCAAATGCTCCTGCTTTGGGCATAGACATTCGTCGTGCCCCATGAATGTCAGGTGGAAGCCAATGCCAAATGAACTCCAACTCCGGTCTGGGAAACCCAGTTGCACTCCAAATGCTCGACATTTGGCTAAGGAGTCATCCACCGCTAAAGCTGACAGCACTAGAGCTGCTCGGGATCCTAAATAGGATGAATTCGTTTCTAGCAATATATCTCCGGCATTTGAACCAGAGATGTTCTGCACCTCACCCTTCGTGGCAGGGGAGGCTCTCAACCTCAACTGGGAACTGTCTCTGTCCAGGTTAGATGTCACCCTGCAAGGAGCAAAACAGCTGGTACAAACTACTGGAATCTTCCTGGAGTACAAGAATGTGCATACCCCAGATTCTGATGAGGACTCTTGCTGCTCCTGCGACCTTGAACCAGACTTAACGGATGATTTCAAGGTGAGCGACAGTCCCAAGCAAGGGAAAAAGAAGAAAAAGCCTAAGACAAAAACTGCAGAGATCAAAAGGATTGTGTTTAACAACCTTGGCAATTCTATCTAGTTGTCCTGGGGAGTTGCAGGTCTGTTGGAAGATGTTTATTCCTCCATGTATCCTATCTGATCCATTTCATATCAGCTAGTTGCTGCTCTGAAGCCAGTCAATGAGTTTTGAAGGAGATGTTGGTTGCTATCTGTTTCCATCTTTCCACATATTCTAGGTGAGCATATAGCAAGTGGAGAATGGCCTCAGTGCGCATCTAATGTCAAATTCCTGATGCTTTGACTCATTCAGCCTGGTTATGAATCTGGTATGCTGGTTGGATATTTGACAAGTCTCACTGACTTGGGTTCTTTTCCCATAAGTCCTAGTCATCCGAAGTACTCTGATTGTGTGCAATGGGTCTGATATCTGTCTGAATTCATCCGACAGGGTTTGATCTGAATGCAATGCTCTGTGTTCTTTATTTGTGGGTGGTCTTCAGGCTGAACGCAGGGTTTGTATAGGTTCAGGCCTTCAGTTTGTTTGTTAGATAGGGCTTAGTCATATTCTACACATGTCAGGGTTTTTTGTTTTTTGTGTATCTTGTTTACTCGTTGGTTGAGTATCAAGATTTTCTGGTTTCTTGATATGGGGTGCAAACTGTACCTAAAGTTTTTTGGTAATATAGCAACTGGATTTTTAGCCGACCAAAAAAAAACAACATATAACCTTACTTTTAGATTAGAGGCACCATTAACCATTAATTAAGTTCATTAAGTCTCTATTACATTAAACCTACTATTTTTGTCCTTTTAATCCATTACAAGATCATTATACACATTTATCATCAATTCAAAGTTCATTATGGTCTAATCATTTATGAACTCAATATATCATTAAATCCACCTTTTATTCATTAGAAAATCCTAATTACCATATTAAGGGTATTTAACCATAATTAGGAACTTTTATATGCAAATAACTTAGAACCATCATTTAACAACATATTTTCACCTTTTTCAAATTAAATATGATCTTATCCTCTTTGACCCTAAATTAGGGTTTCTAAATATTTAATCATTCTCATATAAGGTAAAAACCCTAAATCAGGCAATTTCACATTTAGATCAGGTTCAAATCTAACATTATCTTTTAACAGGTTATTAGCACTTCAATTAACCCATTAAGCATACTAGATTCAACCTTTAATCACAAATAGGGTTTTTAACTTATCTTTAATGCACTTTTCATTAACTTATAATACTTTTGCAATTAGGAACGGAAACAATATTTAATATCATTTTTATTGGACGTCTCTCGTTCTCCTGATCAAAATTCATATATTATATGTCCTAATCGGAGTTACCAATCATTAGATATGATTTTTGCAAGTAAATTACCTTCTAGCCAATCCGAGATTGCCACAACAGCAAGTTCCCATGCATGCGGCTTACTTTGAAAACATAACGCAATTACGGTTTCACCCCTAGTTAAGTGGTTGCCTCTTCAGCCCGAGAAGGGGAAAGATGGTCCAACGACCCGCCCTTCTTATACCTTGTGCGACCTAGCGCCTGCGGCGACGTTGCAGGCTGTGGGGGGTTCATCCCTTCCGCTCCAAGGCCTGAGGGTGGCTGGAACCTGCCGCCCCTCCTCCGTCAACCTCCGCCAGACCCAGGGCACCTCCTCTTCGCAGCCACGGTGGTCAAACCAGCATGCCTAGAGCCGCGACTCTTGGCTGGTTGTGCAGGCCTGCTGTAGGTCAATGCGGAAGGTAGAGGGCTTGGGGGATGAGGGCCGATCATCCCTAGGTCATCGGGGTACACCCACTTCATCAAGAAGACCCGCAACTTTCTGTTGCTCCAGGGAAAACGTCAAACCCATGACTAGGGTTTTGAACAAAAAAGGATGTAGAAGAAGAGGGAGATGAGAGAGGAAGGGATTTAGGGATTTCCTTGGGCTCGACCCAGAGGTCCTAACCTTTTATAGAGGAGGGTACAAAGCCCTAGGCGGGTTATCCACGAGTCCAAGAGTCCCTTTCCAAGTAGGAAGTCAATTGCTTCAAAGAGAAGTAATATTCTCTCTCTCCTTTGTTCTTTGGATTTCCTCAATTATTTGGATATTAGGAATTCGAAATCCCTCTTTCATTTTCTTTGTACTTGCCCTTTTTATTCATTGGCCACAAATTTCTATTCTCTTTTAATAGCAATTACTTCCTTTTTATCAATATCACAAAATTCATTAATAATGCATTGCATTATTCTCTTATTTTTTAATTTTGGTATTTCCTCTTTCTCTCCTCTTTATTGGGACTCCTTGGATCCCAAGAAACTCTATTATTTCAAAATTCCATTACAAGGATACTTATTATCCCTCTAAAACATCTATATGCATTATTTCACATTATCTTGTTTATTTCTCATTAAAATATCTCTTTTGAGAATTTCTCTTTATTTCTCCTTTATTTTCCTCATTGGTATTCCTTTTAACATTAGGAATCCTTATGATATGAAAATCCACTAAGGACAACTCAATTGTACCTCTTTTCACTTGTTTTCCACATTTTACCATTATTTTCAATTTCTTTCTTAATAAAGAATATGTAATTGCTCTTTTCTTTTCTTATTGCATTCTGTATGCAACTTTGGACTCCTTGGAACCCAAGGAACCCAAGAGGCACGAAATCCTTCCTTGGATTACATTCTTTTGCCTTCCAGAGGTTTCCACATCATTCTTTTCTCAAAACTCAATTATTCATTTTATTAATTGAATTTCCTTGTTATTTGGGCCCAATAGCCAATAAAGCCCACAACAAAACCAGCAAGGCTATTGTAAACGAAATCCATTTATTCAAAACAAATTATATCATTATTTGTTCAATTATTTTTAATATGAGAAATTACATTTCTCACCAATTGAACCCAAAATTGGGGTTGTAACAGGCCTATCTTACAATTTGCCACATCTAGAGTGTTCCTTCTCTTTCTTGGCTTAATGAGAGAAAATGTGATGCTTTGGGGAGCCTTGTTTGGGCCTTGGAAGAGTGGTGGCATCACTAGTATGTGTGGTTGGTTGGGTGTGTCTCGAGATTATCTTGACCAGGTTGTGTGTTTTGTGGGTGTCTCGACTGAGACACCTTCCTTGGGTGTGTTTTGTCTCGACCATGTTGGTCTTGGGGTGTTTTGGGTCAAGACATTTGTCCTAGTGTGATGTGTTTCGACCTTGGATGGTGGTGATCCTTTTGTCTCAACCTAGACATGTGCTTTGGTGGTGTTTCGACCTCTTTTGAGTGTCTCGCCCGAAACCAAGGTGGTGGTGACCCAAGTGTTCGAGACCCCACCTTGGTTATATCACCATGTCATGCATTCAAGCTTTAAGTGGTTCCATGTTGGTTTCTTGGGTAGACAAGTGTCTCTTTGGTGCCTTTACGTGTTGACACATCACCTCTCACCCTACCTCACTCCTCCTTTTCTATATAAACCCTCTTATCTCCATACAAGTGAACCTTTTGGCCCTATTTCTTCCTCACCCTCTCTTTCTCATCCTTATATCCTTGGTGGAGCAAGAAGGACTGATTCCTTTGAGCTTTGGTGATCAGATCCCTTGAATGTGGTGATTCTTACTCATCTTCAACCTTGGTAAGTGTATGCCGTTTGTTTTATGACGTTTTCTTTGGATTTGCTACCTCATATTCTTCTCTTTTCTTGGACTTAGACCATGGATCATCCATGGTTGTCTTTCTTGAAAGTAAGCTCCTCATCACAAGGGTCATAGGCCATGTTTTTACAAGGTAGTACCCAAGTGAGAGGGAGTTTCTTCTCCCTTTCCCCCCTTCTTCCTTTAGTCTGGCCTAGAGATATTTTACCCTCTTTTCTTGAGCAACCTTTGACCTTGGTACCTTCTTCTTTTTGAGGTGACCTTATGGCTGAGAGTGGAGCCTTTGGTGGAGATTCATCATCCTTGGTGATCGTGTACTTGGAGCTTGTGATCCTTGGAGTTGATCTTCCTTAAGGCAATTTATATAACTCTCTACCCTCTCTATTATTGCACCTTTTTTTTTCTTGTTTCATGCTTCTATTTCTCTCTCTCTATATATCATGATCCTAACATGCTAGTAGGTGATATCATACTCTAGAACTTGAATGATAGTGGTTATCAGTCATGGTTTGGTTGGAATCTAAAACCCTAATTTCACAGTACCCGTTTTTGTGATGGTGTGAGATGGATGGTTTTATCCTATCTTTTAATCTTTGTTTTTGAGCACATGTATAATGATTGAGTCCCTTGATGTATCTTGGAGTTTAGATTCTATTTTGGATGTGTTAAAGGTGTTTTTATCTCTCTTGCATTAGGTTCTTTCATGGTGGTTTCATGGAACTTGTTTTAGGGTTTTTGGTGGCCGATTTTATGGGAAGCTTTCCTTCTTGATGATGGTAGTTTTTCCTTGAGGTTATCTCCAATTTTAGTTGTGATTTACATCTATTTTGATCTAGATCCATCCCTATTTTCATGATGATTCCTTACCTTGGTGGTAGCATGACTCTAGTTGTCGATACACCATGTTTTTGCCTTGGGTCGAGACACTTATGTTCCTTTATGGGTGATTGGTCGAGATGCCTTGTGTTTCTCTCGGTCGAGATGGTTGGATTTGTTTCGGTCGTGATGGTCTATTTTGGTCTCGGCCGAGATACCATTTTCATGGGTTGATGGAGATTCTCTTTGCTTGTTCTCGATCGTGACGTGTCACCTTGTGCCCTTGGGTCGTGACCTAGTTGTGGTTTGGTCGAGACAAATGGGTGTCACGGTCATGACACCATGTTTAGTTCTCGTTGAGACTTGGGTGAAGGTGGTTGAGAGACCTTGTTTCATGGGTGGTCAAGACTCCTTGTTTCAAAGATAATCAAGACACATAATGATGATGGCTGGTTCACATACTCAATTATATAATCAGCACATGTATATGAGCAAGCAAGTAATGAATCAACGCTAATCATGTTTCTTAACCCTAAAATGCTCCAAGAAAGTGGGAGATGGTGTGCTTAGGGTTTGGTGACTGAATGAATCTATAAAACCCAAATCTTCTATACGTGTAACCCAACCCTAATGTTTAGAAAAGTGATGTGCTTGATTGTCTCACTTAGACAAATTATCTTCTTATAATGATTTCTCTCTCCTATATATGAGCTCCTAACCATGAGATGCAACGAATGCCATAGCTTGTGTGATTTGGTAATGATTATATGATACAGGGTGATGGCTATAAGCCTTGATGAAATATGATGAAATCATATTGATGTGATTGGTCCTTTTACCTAGTGAAGGCTTCATGCCTATTGTGAGGTGACATCCACCAATGATATGATTGAGGGATTTATGCCCCCATAGTGATGTGACATTGGTGATGGCCTTGTGATTGGAAGTTCTATAAGTATGATGTGGTGATGATGTGACTACTTCACACCTTATATGTTTTATATCTTCCGGAGTTGCACTATTTCCCTTATTTTTGTAGAGTTTGTTTTGGATTTTTTATGTTGTAACTTGATTGATGCTAAAAGATACCCAATTAGATTAATTAATAAAGTGAAACTCTAATAATGTAGGTGCCCTGTGCCATAGATCCATTCCAGTGTCAATCTTAGTGCTGGATGGTGAAATGAGTAATTTCTTCAGGAAACTAGGAGTGCATATTTTTGAATATGTGGGGGCACAAGTCATCTCCTTGTGTCCACAATTATAGGTGGTGTGAGACAACCATGCGTGAGCTGCGCTCCTCATGATATGGATGGCCATGCGTGAGCCAATCATTATGCATGATCACATTATTCTAGCACCGTACCTATACCAAGGTGGGATAGGTGTGATTATATATGTGGATGGCCATGCGTGAGCCAATCCCTGAGCTTGACTATATGTCATTGTTGTAGTTGACTAATATGTCTCTGTGGTGTTTTTCTCTTGTGCTGACCAAGAGGTGTGGGGAGGTTTTGGATTCCGGCTCTTCCATTGACCTTCTATGGCACCGATATTCACTTAATAGTGGTTGGTTGGATTTAGGTGGTATGAATCAAATCCTCAGGGCAATAATAAAAGACGTAACATAGTCACGTAGTGTATCTTGCCTAGGTTCAAATTCGAATAACATTGGTGGAACCCTTTGCCTTATCTTTGCAATGATCTCTTGAATTATAAGACGGTAAGAGAAGTCAACTGTTATACATGCTCTTCGTATTCCTTCTTAGAATATTAATTTTTCTACTACTCAGTAGTAGTTCCCTAGTTTTTCTAAAATCTGCTTTATCTGTTGGATACACACCATTTAGTTGAATCTGCTCAACCTGCTAAGTGCCTTTATCTACCTTCTTAGTATATGTTCTTTAATAGACATTGGTAAAGAGTTATATCTCTCACTGGGACATTTTGTCTCACCCCATGGGTTTCTACATCTTTTAGGTGATCATGCACGAAGAGGTGGAGATCGTGTAGATGAGGACAAGCAACAACAAGAGTAGTAGCTGATAAGGTTGGAAGTGCTGCTAGTGTTTTGGTAATAGAGTCCTAGGGTCATCCCTATACACTCAGGTCTTTGAGAGTGTTCTCGATGTGTTTTGTGGATATGATATTGATACAAGTTTTTTTGGGCTTGTGAGCCTTGCATGTAAGATATGGCATGTGTACATGTATATATGTGGAATATATATCTTATGTAATAGGCTGATGATAGGAATGATGATGCACAATGATGTAAGCACCTTGTGATACACTATGTGTTATGTGACACATGTGTCCAGTTGTGGACTTATATGGGATAAGTTTTGGCTTAAGGTGCTTTTGAGAAATCAGTTTTAATTTCCTATGTTTTTTGGTAATCCGCTTGCTTAGTGATATTTCTGTGTTTGGTTTTGAGTAAACTCATTTACGACGCATCACAATCAGTTTTCTGAATCAATCGATGACTTAGTTCCACTTAATAACACCCATAAAATTTCTTTCCCCCATTCTGTATTTCATCCTTGTGATGCCTACCTCTGGTGATTCTGCCATTCTCTAATGCTATAGTAAGCTCATTGTGCTGACCAATACTGTCATCGCTACTCAAACTTTCAATGCCAACCATTGCTAGTCTCCACCTATTGTCAGCTGCCTGACGCCTCTCTACCAGCACAACACCACCGCTAGTCGCCAATGCCACCACCACTAGTAAAACCACCACCCGCCACTAATGCCAACCTCTAACACAACTACCATCGCCAGTGCAACTACATTGCCAGTCTCCAGGAACCTCTCCACCATTGGTAGCTGCCATCTGCCACTGTTGCTCTACTTCTGCTTCTTGTTGCCAACCGTCAGTCATCCTCTACCCCTATTTCTTGCTCTACCACTACTACAAGTCATCTGCCCCTACCATGGAAGGTCCTTTTTATCCTTATTCTCCTTTCTATCTAATTATAATCCTTTGTTGAGTGCATATTTCTATAATTGATAGCTGAATGCACTTAATTAACTTGATATGATGTACACATATATGAATTTATCTACATTGATATGAACTGTACTAGGGTTTGATATGTTGTATGGTTGTAATATCACCTATGAATTAATTACAATGAATCGATATGAAGAACCCACATTAGTTAAAAATGATATGATATTGTTATATTTATCTAAATTCTAAACTGTAAATTGTACTTCAGACATATATTTTATTGGCCTAGAAACCCATCTAAGATTTATTCTAATGAGTAAATTTGGATAGTACTCGGTTTTGGATGGTTCTTGAACACTTAATCTCACTTAGGATGTTAGTGTATAATGTGTATTCAAATTTTAATATGTTCTGTTGATACTTCCCTATTTATTTTCTAAGTACATATGTAGGTGGGTATTTGCCCATCGACATTGGTGTACTTGTAGAACTGCACGATAATGCTATCAAAATATTCTTGAAAATCAGATACACATTATATAGTTACTAGTGTGATTAGGTGTTCAAGAAGATGAGTGATACACATTCATTACTAAACATTAAACCCTATTTGTAAACCCTAAAAATTTAACCCTAATATGTAAATCCTAAACCCTAAATGATAAATCATAATCTCTAAACCCAATCTCTAAATTGTAATCTCTAAATACTCAATACTCATTTTCTCTATAATCATATAGTGGATCGACCATGGATGTCCATTTCAAATCATTGCTCTTCGGAGTTTATTATTGGTCTTGATTAGTTTATAAAATTTGTGGAGGAACATAGGAAACATCCTGGAGATAGGTTGCATTATCTGTGTAAGAATTGCAATAATAGTTTGAAAGTTGACAATGTTGACAAAATCAAGAGTCATGTCATGTGAATTGGGATTTTATAGGGATATAAAAATGGTACTGGCATGGAGATATTTCTACTATGAGATTAGTAGATGTCGATAGTAGTACTTGCAATGAAGAAGTAATTGTTGGCGATGTAGATGTGAATGAACCGGTTCCTATAGACATGAGTGATGTAATGCTAGATAGTTGTGGGGTAAATCTTACTGATCCACCTTCCTTATATGGAAACATTGTGCATGATGGTGAGAGACTGTTTTACTTAGGTTGTACTAAGTTTACAAAGCTGAGCACCGTGTTGAGATTGTATACTCTGAAGGTTAACAATAGATGGAGCGACAAAATATTCACATCTCTATTGACTTTGTTGAATGGACTTCAACATGAATGCAACAAGCTTCCAATCTCAACTCCGAATTAAAGAAAATGTTGTTCCCAATGGGAATGAAGGCTAATAATATACATTCATATACAAATGACTATGCATTATTTTAAAAGGACTATCAATTTGAAAGATTGTCCAAAATATGGGGAGTCAAGGTACAAAATGACGACTTCAGGTAAGTCCAAAACGGGCTCTCCTTCCAAAGTGATGTGGTATCTACTTATAATACCACAATTTCAATGCTTGGTTTCCAATACCATGTATGCAAAAAATTTACCTTGGCATGCATAGGAAAAGAAAAACAATGATGGGATTCTACGACATGCATTTGATTTCCCATAATGGAATAAAATTAATTTATTATATCTTGAATTCATTAAAGAAGTTAGGAATCTAAGACTTGGACTTTGTATTGATGGGATAAATCCATACATCACATTAAGAAGCCAACATATCATGTGGCTTATTATGATTGTTATATGCAATCTTCCTCCCTAGTTGTGTATGAAAAATAAGTATGTCATGTTGTCCTTGTTGATATCGGGCTCCAAGCAACCTGGAAATCATATTGATATTTTTCTTGAACCACTGATTGATGACTTAAAGAAACTCTAGCGAGAAGTTGTATGACCAATGATGCTTTGTGTAGCGAGACATTTTGTTTTCATGTTTTGTTATTTTGCACTATTAATGACTTTCTATCATATGGGAATTCGTCTGGATACAACTTAAAAGGATCCAAAACATGTCCTATATGTGAGGAGTAAACTCATTCATACAACTAAAAAATGGAGGCAAGACTGTATACCTTGGTCATTGAAGGTTTCTTACAAAGGTGCATCCTTACCGTACTTTGCACAAAGCATTCAATGGATCAACTGAGGAATGGAGTGCTCCTAAACCTATATCAAGGGAGGTTTTTTGTGAAAGAGTAAAAGACTTTGTCAATGCATTTGGTAAGAGATCACATGTGCTATTACACATAGAGTGACACATCTTTACTCAATAAGATGTCAACATTTTGGGATCTTCCTCATTGAGTTCTTTGGAAGTTAGGCATTATATCAGTGTCATGCATGTTAAGAAAAATATCTATGATAGTGTCATTGGTACTCAATTTAGTATACTAGGTATGACTAAAGATGGCATCAAATCTAGAATGGACCTATGTGAAATGGTTATAAGGAAAGAATTAACAATGGAAGTTAGCAGTGATTGAAAACAATATATACCTCCTGCTTGCTACACGTTGTCTAGATAGGAAAAGAGAACTTTTTGCGAGTTCTAGCTTAATGTTAAGGTACCATAGGGTACTCTTTCAATATTCATAGATTGGTATCAATGAAAGATATGAAGTTGACATGTCTTAAATCTCATGACTGTCACACTGTAATGCAACACATATTTCCCATGTCTATTCGATCTATATTGCCGAAGTATGTAAGGTTTGCAATAACCAAGCTTTGTTTCTGCTTCAACACTCTATGCAACAATGTTATTGATCCCGAGAATCTTGATAAGTTGCAAAGAGATGTGGTCATTACCCTGTGCCAGCTTGAGAAGTATTTTCCACCTTCATTCTTTGATATCATGGTACATCTTGTTATCCATTTGATTAGGGAAGTGAAAATGTTGGGTCCACTTTTCTTGCACTGAATGTATCCTTTTGAACGATACATGAGTATTTTTAAAGGTGATGTTCAAAACCGTTATAGGCCTGAAGGGAGTATTATTGAGGGTTATGTGGCTAGATATGTTATGCACTTTTACAATGACTTTCTGAGTTGTACTGAACATCCTTCCAATGAAAATAATATTGATTTCTATTCCAATAAAGGGACTATAGGATCACAAGTGAAAGTAATTAGTCGTGAGATATGTGAACAAGCACACTTGTATATTTTACTCAACATTGCCAAAGTGGGTATATATATCACCGAACATACAAATTTTATCAAGACAAAATATCCTCGATCCAGTTCAATGTGGCTTCCTAGAAAGCATAATAAGACATTTATTAGGTGGTTTGAAGATAAAGTCTTCCTTCAACTATCTCAAACACCAATTAATATTTCTAAAAATATCAAATGGCCTGCCTTAAAACTAAAAATGGATGTTATGTCTTATGAAGGGTTTGACATTTATATATTTTCATATTACACAAAACATCAAGATGATAAGAATGTCGCCCAAAATGGTGGGGTCACCGTTCAAGCATCTTGATTGTATCTTTATAGTATAAGGGATAAGAGTCCATGTGAAGCTAAAATGTCTTACTATGATGTTATTGAAGATATGTGGGGGTTTGACCACACAAATTTTAGAGTTCCAATATTTAGGTGTATTTGGGTTGATAACACAAAAGGATTTGTAGTGGATGAATTGGGTTTCACATTAGTGAATTTTAAAATGATTGAAAAGAAGGGTCGACCATTCATAATGGCATCACAAGTGAAGCAAGTATTGTACATTGCTGATTTTACAAATGAATAGTAGTATGCCATTCTTCATGGGAAAAGACAAATAATTGCAAACCCTATAAATGAAGAAGAGTACTATGACAAATATAGTGACTGCATTCCATTCATAGTTGGCTTCCCAACACAAAATTTTGAAGCTAACACTAACTTATATACATGTGGAGATCACATAGAAGGAATATTAATTGATCAAAGATCCAATAAATATTTGTGGAATGCATTTTATCTTTTAAATGATATATTTTCATCTTATATTCTTTATTATAGTTATATATGTTCTATATGCTACATGTACATTTTACATTCTTTAACACTTATATTTCATTCTCTGACTACTTTTAACATGACATGTTTTAGATGATGTCTATCTATGAGGATGAACACCATGATGATGTGCACCATGAGGATGAGTTTGGTGTAATTTGTATTATTTTATCACATAGATGTGCATTTTGTTGGTATGTATGTCCAAAGAGCCAATCATATCATGATTTTAATGGCATAACTTGTAAATGATTTGATTAATAATGAAGGCATGCTTCCAATTTATTCTGTTTTGTTTAGTTTTGAGATACTAAAGTAACATAATAAATGTCTAGAGAATAATATTACTCGATGAAGTATGTATTCAAGTACATGACTTGAACAATGAGGTCATACAAATGTTAAGAGTATACATTCTCATTATGTCCCTTGTCAGATGTTATTGTGGAAAGTTGACAAAGAACAATAACACATAAGACTAGAATGTGTGTTGGCTGATGACATAATCTCATTAGTCATGATACGACAATATCAAACCAAGCACACAAATACTTGTTAGAGAACATTGTATCAAACAAAACCACCATGATAGTAACACATGGAAACCATTGCTATGGTGGTCAAAGTTAGATCTCATAGTGTTGGTGGTGATTGTGGTTCTTAGACCTGAATTTGCTACACTCATCACTTGTCGTTCGGTGTACTTTGACATCATCCAATGTGATCCTGAATAAGGGTTGCTATAAAGGTGATGATTGAGAACACTGTGACACATGGGGATGACTATGAGTGATGTAGATGGGATTTGTACCTTTATGGGAACATGATATCCTCACCACATGATTAGTGAGACTGAGAAATGCATGGCCATGCACATGTGAATCAATAAATGATATTGAGAATACATGTATCTCAGACAGTCTGCTATAGTAAGGAACATAGATTGAATGTGTCACTCTGTGATGAATTTTGGAAATTTTCATTAAAGTGCTTAAACATTTGTTTTAAGTGCTCCTTATTTTTTCTTATCTTAATTACAAGTTATACAATCATTACAAGTAATTTACAACATGATTCTAAGAGAGACACATCATATTCCACAAAAGTGCACTTGTATTGATTTTGACTTGTCTTTTCTCCAAGTTAGGATGCACAAGTTTGGGCATTTGGAGTGCATTTATACCTAATCTCAAATCACTCAAGTAGAAGAATTAGAAACAGATAAGTGGAACTATTTAGTCATCATCAAAATAGGGGATTAGTCAATTTAGACCTTAAGTCAAGACTTAAATCATGTATGCTCTAGTATAAGTAAAGAAGATGAAATTGTGTTTATTTGTTTCTTATACCTTATTGCTCACCATGACATTGGATGATCAACCAATAAATACCTTTTTAGGTCTAGAAATAGAGTCAAGAGCTCCATATCCTAAATATTGAGTTGTGTGACCTCACATCTAGGTGAAGTCAAATTGTCTTGTATATGTGTAGTTGTTTCCACACCGGGTTTTAAAGAATTTTGGATGTGTTTTGTTGAAGGAATGGTGATGCATGTGTTTTTAGTTGTTATTACATGCACATTTTCCCTTGATTTCATGTGGAGATTAGTCATTTATTTGATTTATTATACATGGAATGAAATAGATTGCCTGTTTCTATTGAATGCATCAAATTATATGAATGTAACTATTTTATGCAATATTTTACGCATCCCAAGTACTTATGTTTTTTTTTGCATTTTCAGGTACAAGGAAGTTCCATAGACTCGGTGTTACCGACCTGGTAACAGTCGGTGGTACCGACTTGACATCATTGATGGACCCAAAACTCACTGAGACTTGGTGCTACGGACAACGAAAGTCAGTGGTACCAAAACAACATCAGTAAATCCCAACATGATTCGTGAAAACTTGGTGCTACCAAGTTTCTAACTCGGTAATACTGACTTGACGCCAGGGAGGTAGTTAAAAAACATAAAACTCAGTGCAATCGAGTCCAGTTGATAGTACTGACATGATCATGATCACACGACTAAACCTAAGTGACTCGATACTACCAACTCACCTAGTCGGTACTACTGAGTCTGCCCAATCAGTCCATCTGTAGATTTCACTCTAATCCAACAGTGGATGTTATTTTGTACCCTAAGTGCCTTCTATGACTTAGGGGGATGACAACTAGACTGGGGGTGGCCATTTCCATTGCATGACAACTAGAGAGAGAAGATAAGAACTGAGGTCCGAAAGCTTCAACGGGGAAGATCTGACCACCTCTAGAGGATGATTCTACAATCGGAAGATAGTGAAACACATGTACGACAGAGGGGATCTTCCGGACGGGTAGAGATTCAGGGGTTGCTTTAGTTTCCTAATGTTTCCCACTTTTTCTTCTTCCTTTCCATGTATTCATCGATAAAAATCATGCAGGCTAAAAACCTTTATTCTTTAGGATCCGAGAGTTGCCCATATATACACTGTAATTGATTTCTATGCATTAATATCAATTTTATCTCTTTTTACTGGATAAAAATCTATGAAATCTTTATGTTCTATTTGTTCTTGATCACCATACATGGATTAATAGATTCTTAGTCATCTCGAAAGAGGGATTTAGGGTTGGAAAGCATAGATTTACCCATGTACATTGCCCTTTGGAAAAAATGGAGTGTAAACGGGAGGAGAAACCCATAAAACAATCATAAAGTATCTTACTAGTCAACCAATAACTACGGAAGTGGGATTGACATTAGATTAGGTAGTGAATTACACAATGGGAGAAGGTAATTCTGGCTACAAGCTCCTTATTTAGGAACTGAGATAATAGATATTAGTGTGTGAGGTTAATTATTAGTGTTATTTGTGGTAAAACCACTGTCCTAAGGAATTCATACTATCTTTGATTAATTCAAACCTTTAATTTTTTTGTTTCTGCATTAGTTTTGTAACTCAAACCAATTCAACCATTTACAACCGGCCTAGCTGATTAGATTATAGTTAGTAGTATTCTACTGGAGAAACATTTCTCTATGTTTAACTCAGGCCTCAAAAGGGCCTATATTACTTTGATACGTTCACTTGCGCATAACACACGGTAAACATGTACTAAGTTTTTGGCACCGTTTCTGGGGAAGAGACAACATCCAACACTATGAGTACTGTGGTCGGCCACTCTAGGCCAACCCATTTTTTATTTTTATTTAGAGCTGAATTATAAAATTATTATTACCTCTATTTCCGCTGCCGCTGACAATTAGTTTGTTACTTTTAGGCATTAATGTATGGTACATAATCAAGCCCACAAATACAGAGAGCCATCTTCACCAGGGTTTGGTCAAGTGGAACACTTTCACAGGGAGAGAGAGAAGCTTCACAGTCAGTGGATAGATTCAACCAAAATCCACCACCTCCACCTCCACCTCCACCTCCACCTGAGAGACCTGCAACGCTAGAAGAACCAAAGACAACAAAAATGGAAGGAGAAGAATAAAAGACAATATGGAAAAGGATAAAGGCTTCGTCATTTACGACCCAGAAAGGGCCCATCAAAAGGCAAGCCATCAATGTGGGCAGCTACAGGATAGATCCTGGACTTATTGCCTTAGTCAAATCTCAAGCGTTCCATGACCATCCTTCTGAAGATCCAATGACGCATATCTACAATTTCATGGAGAACTATGATATGGTCAAGATAGATAGGGTCACATCTACTAAAATATATCTTAAGTTATTTTCATCTTCACTAGAGGATAGTGCAAAGTCATGGTTCAACAATCTTGATGGTGAGATCATTGAGACATGGGATCAGATGATAGACGCATTCTTCGAGATCTATCTCCCTCCATAAAAGATGAATGTCCTAGTGAAGAATATTCACAACTTCAGACAGCAAGCTGATGAGTCATATTTAGTGTCATAGGAGAGGTTTCAAAATATGCAGAGAAAGGTGCTTCATCATGGCATTGATCTACTGGGGCAGGCCAAGATCTTCTATTATGGCCTACACAAAGGGGAGAGAACAACTCTTGACAGTGTAGGAGCAGGTTTCTTCCTCAACAACAAGCCCACTCGTTGCCATGAAATCCTCAAGAACATGTCTAAAAACCAATCATGGGGAGAAGAAAAAGATCTACCGACAACCATCAAGAGTGTTAGGGAATCCAAGGTGATATCTTCTTTAAACAAAAAGTTAGATCTGATTGCTAAGAAGTTATGTGCTACAGACATATTTCCTACTGAGGAAGAAGAAGAAGAGTGCAAGTATGTGCACCAGGGGCAATATAGGAACAATGACTATTCTTAGAGGAAGGATCCCAAATTCTCTTAGAAGGATCCTAACAACTTCCAACAGGATCCATCACAGGCGCAACAACAACATCCTAAGCCACATCAGTATGGTGGCCAAGCACAATATTTACTAGAGTAGTAGAAAATTGACAAGATTGAAGAAATGTTGGGCAAACTGGTGAGTTAGAATGACCTGCAAATTGCACAAACTCAAAGGGATCTTCAGAATCAAGGGGTACGTATTCACAACATAGAGACATAGATCTCTCAAATAGCAGCAGATGTGAGTGCACTAAAGCAACCAACCCAACAAGGATTTCCGGTGAACACTAATGTACCTTTTGAGAATCAACATGTGAAAGTTGTTCTACTATTCAGTGGCAAGAAGCTACTGAATGATGCATCACACGGTGCAGGTGCAGAAGAAGCTACAAATCAAACTATACCAATAGATGCAGAAGAACTAGCCATGTCAACATAGGAGAAGACGGCAGATGAGCAAGTTGATGAGGTTGGGGGTAATAAAACTCAAGCTTATATCCCGCCTCACTAGAGGGAACCTGTGGTTCCTGTGCCCTTTCTAAATAGTTTGAAGGCAACTTAGATGGACCGATAGTTCAAGAAATTTCTAGATAATTTTTGTAAGTTATATGTGACATTCCCTTCATAGACGCTATTGAGAAGATACCATCTTATGGGAAGTTTTTGAAGGATATGCTTACAAAGAAGAGAAGGATACTAGCTGAAAGAGAAGGTTAGTACTTTTATTTTGGGGACACTGCCTCCTAAAAGACAGGATCCATGATGCTTCAATATCACATGCTTCATAGGAAAGACAAAATTTGGAGAGGCTTTATGTGATTCAGGGGCGAGTATAAATATGATGCCCCTATATATCTTCAAGAAGCTCAGACTTAAGGAATCCAAGAAGAGCAACATGACAATCCAGTTGGCAGAGAACTCAGTAGTTAAGCCATATGGTATATGCGAGGATGTCCTGGTGAAAGTGGATAGGTTAATCTTTACTACAGATTTTGTAGTGATGGAAATGCAAGATGACCATGACAATGAGCTTCTACTTGAAAGACCATTTCAAGACATTGCATACATAATACTTGAGATGGGAAGAGGACGTCTAACTATGGGAATCCAAGATGACATGTTCAAGATCAAGATGTCGGATCACTCTCAAGCCATCGGAGATAAGGTGCAATGCAACATGCCTCAACACGTGGATAGTAAGTTTTCTCTATTTCTAGGGAAGACGTTCCTAGATATGGCCCATGTTATGACTAAAGTAGAAAGAGGTACCATAGTAATGGACATCCTAGAAAATACAAAGGTGATCTCACTGACTCAAGCAATGCGCTACTCGGAAGATGAGGGAGAGGAGTATGACCCTACTACCGTAGAAGAAGCCATAGATGATTCTGTGATACAAGAATCATCCAAGCTACCGTTAGAAGCTTGCGTGATGAATAGAATGGAGTAAAACATCTGCAAAAACCACCTAGAGGAGTGCATTTTGATGGTGAAGGTTGTACCTTGCTAATATGAAAGACGTTTTGTAGACCTTGGACCACCACCCCCACCATTGGTCCCATCTCTATTGAGTCCGTCAAACTTGGAGCTGAAGCCAGTATCACTGCAACTAAAGTATATCTTCTTAGCTATAGAGGAAAAACTCCCGGTGATCATATCATCTTCTTTGAGTGGCAAAGAGGAAGGAAAGCTACTCACTGTGCTGAAAAAACACCGAGATGCATTTGGATGGTCCATAGATGACATTAAAGGGATCTCTCCAACCTTGTGCCAACACAAGATTCAGATTGAAGAAGGAGCAAAGGCAATTGTCCAACCTCATAGGCGTCTCAATCCTATTATGACTGAGGTGGTGAAGAAGGAAGTCATCAAGCTTCTTTCGGCAGGTATGATCTATGCAATTTCTAATTCAATGTGGGTTAGTCCTACCCAGGTAGTTCCTAAGAAAGGGGGGATCACCGTCACTACTAATGCGGCTAATGAATTAATTTCCACTAGGCTAGTGACAGGATGACGATTCTGCATAGATTATCACCAGTTAAATGCAACCACCCTTAAAGATCATTTCCCTTTACCTTGTATTGATCAAATCTTGGAACGATTATCTATCCATTCACACTTTTGTTTTATTGATGGCTATTCTGGGTATAATCAAATCTCCATAGAGCCTAAGGATCAAGAGAAATCCACTTTCACCTCCCCTTATGGAACGTTCACATACTGATAGATGCCTTTCGGTCTTTGTAACATCCATGCTATGTTTCAACGATGTATGCTCACCATTTTTTCTGACATTGTAGAGAGGCGCTTAGAGGTTTTTATGGATGATTTTTTTGTATACGGGGAATCTTTCAATGATTGCTTATATAACATTGTTAGGGTGCTACAGAGATGTGAGGACACTCACCTAGTTTTAAACTGGGAGAAGTGTCACATGATGGTGAGTGAAGGGATTGTTCTTGGACACAAGGTGTCCAATAAAGGCATGGAAGTAGATCCAATAAAGATTGAAGTCATCTCCACACTACCTCCACTGACATCAGATAAAGGAGTAAGGATATTTTTAGGACACACTGGATTCTACCGTCATTTTATCAAGGAATTTAGAAAATTGCCAAACCATTGTCTAAACTTTTAGAGAAAGACATCGAGTTTTCCTTTGATGAGCAATGTTTAAAAGCTTTTGAAATCCTTAAAGAAAACTAATTTCCGCACCTATCGAGCATGCTCCTGATTTGAGCCTTCCTTTTGAGATGATATGTGACGCATCAGATTATGCAGTTGGAGCTGTGTTGGGTCAACACAGAGACAATACTCTAACTATCATATATTATGCGTTAAAGACTTTGAATGATGCACAGATGAATTACACTACTACTGGAAAAAAGAGTCGTTGGCAGTAGTGTTTGCTTTTGAAAAATTCCACCAATACCTAGTTGGGGCTAAAGTGATAGTTTAGACTGATCATGCTTCCATCAAATATTTGTTACAAAAGAAAGACACCAAATCCAGATTGATTAGGTGGACTCTTTTTCTTTAGGAATTTGACATTGAAATTAAAGACAAGGCAGGGGTAGAGAATGTCATAGCTGATCATTTGTCTAGGTTAGAAAGGGTGGACGAAAAAGATGTAGCCATCCCCATTATTGAGGAATTCCTGGATGAGAAATTGTTTGCAATTAAAATTGAAGATCCTTGGTATGCCGATATTGTTAATTACCTAGCTTGTAAGGAAATGCCTGTAGATTGGGGATATCAGGAGAAAAAATGATTTTTCCACTCATTGAGGTTTTATATTTGGGATGACCCAATTCTTCTTAAACAATGTAGGGATGGGCTTTTAAGAAGATGTGTACCCAAGTGTGAGGTAGAGAGCATCTTGTCACACTATCACTCTCTACCCATGGGTGGGCACCATGCTAGCTCGAGGACTACGTCCAAAGCCTTAGAGAGTGGGTTTTATTAGCCTACCTTGTTTAAAGATGCTCACAACTTTGTTTGTCGTTGTGACACATGTCAACGTGCATGTACTATCTCTAAGCGACATGAGATGCCCTTAAATGTGTTTCAGGAGGTTGAGGTTTTTGATCTTTGGGGTATAGATTTTATGGTCCCATTTGTGTCATCTAATTCCAGTCTGTATATATTACTTGCAGTTGATTATGTCTCTAGAATCAATTCCAACCCGCACCAATGATGCACATGTAGTGTGCAAGTTTGTGAAAGAATACATTTTCTGTAGGTTTGGTGTCCCCCATCTAATTATTAGTGATGGTGGATAACACTTCACTAATAGGCAGTTTGGAGCTTTACTGAGAAAATATGGGGTGAAGCATCAAGTGGTTACTCCATATCACCCACAAACTCAAGGATAGGTTGAGGTGTCCAATAGAGAACTGAAGAAATTTTTGGAAAGGACAATCTCAACTAATAGGATGAACTGGAGTTATGTGCTATGTGATGCTCTTTGGGCTTATAGAACAGCCTACAAATCCCCAATAGGAACAACACCTTTTAGGCTGATCTATGGCTGTCCATGCCATCTACCCATAGAGCTTGAGAATAAGGCTAAATGGGCTATGAAGAAGCTGGATTTCAACATAGATGAAGTGGGTAGAAAGAGCATTTTGGAGCTTAATGAATTAGATGAGCTTAGGATGGATGCTTATGAAAGCTCTAGGATATATAAGGAAAGGACTAAGAAAATTCATGATAGAGACATTCTACATAGGGTGTTTCTCCCAGGTCAGAAAGTCCTCCTTTACAATTTTAGGCTGAGGCTGCATCCGGGTAAGCTAAGGTCCAAGTGGAGTGGACCGTTTGTGATTGAAAAAGTCTTTCCCCATGGTACTGTGAACATTGTATATGGGAACATATCGTTCCTTGTTAGCGGCCAAAGATTAAAGTACTATTTTGGAGGGGAGGTAGAGCCACGAATAGAGGAGGTGCAACTTTGCATCATTCCATATATTCTTTCTCTAAGGACCATCTAGTCTAGGACGTTAAATAATGACACTTGTTGGGAGGCAACCCAATTTTTATTGCATTATTTTTAGGTTAAATTTCCATTTTTAGTTGTTATTCTACATAGATTTCTATAAAAATGGTACCTTGACTTGTTTTTGGAGTGTACAGGGTATAAAAGTCAGTACTACTGAGTTTATCAGTTGGTAGTACCGAAATGAGGTAAGGGTTTTGTTCGCAACTGCAATACAGGCTCGGTACCACCAATTCAACTGGTCAGTACCACTGAGTCTTTGGAGAACTTTCGAGCGCTAACTTGTAAGGTCTCGGTACTATTGACTTTTCAGTCGGTACTACTGACTTTTGGATGCGCCTAGGTTCAGTACACCGAGTCTAAAATTTTGAAAGCACTGACATTTTCAAAAACTCAGTACTACAAACTGTGAAGTCAGTACTACCAACTCGACACATCAATGATATATGTGCTTGCGATCCAACAACTACTACACACTTCATCATGCGGTCGGTGGTACCGATCAACTACACCAGATGGTACTACTAACTGGTAGTCAGTACCATAGACTTTGGGGTGACCAGCAACAACAACATCATCCAATCATATGTCGTCAATGCACCAACCACATATTCGTGCTAGCCAACTCAGTACTACCGACTCAAAAGTTAGTAGTACTGACTCTGCCACATTCACCTATATAAGGAGGGGTGGTGGAGCCATTTTTTTCACACCTTCAACATCCACACCTCCTGCATTTCATAGCAATGCTGCTCCAGGCACTGATGGTCTTCCCCGAGCTTCTATTATCTTAACCTCTTTCTTGCATCAACGCCATGCCCCCTAGGAGAGGAGCTTATACTTAGGCGGAGCAGGGCGAGTTGGTCCCTAGACCAACCCGCATCTAACATCTACCTTTGGAGATCAGGAAAAGCTCTATGAAGAGTTGCATAAAAGGCAGATCATTCCAACGTGATATGGTGATCACACATTGATCGAAAGGGCATGTTTTACTGACAAATGTGATGGGTATGTCAGAAGGAATTCATGGAGGAAGATAATCCTTTCTTTAGTGACTGGAAGACCTACCCGGATCTCATCCTGGAGTTCTTGGCATCGCTAGATGTTCTTGTCACCCCCGAGCAGAAGATAGGAGGTGAATGGCGGGAAGGCAAAGTCAACTTCTGCCTCTTCAACAACAACTATTCCATCACTCTGAGGGACTTCAACAACATCTTCAAATGGGCTCATGTCCCAGAATGCTCAGCCCCTTCTGACTTCAACTATGACTTGGCTTGGGAGTAGTTGACTGAGGTGCTGGTGGGATTTCGTATAAACTGGCATATCAGTTTTGTTACTGGGAATGAGCACCCTTTTGCTCGAATCCTTCACTGTCTTTACACCAACCTTATTTTTTCTCATTCCCATCAAGCTCTAGGAAAGGTTCAAAAGGCGGATCTCTACTTTCACTACAGGCTACATGAAGGGGAGACTATCAACTTTGGAGCCTTCCTTCTGCTCCACATGATCTCTGTATGGCGCAATGTGAAAAGAAAGGCACCGATTTAATTTGGGGGCCTCATCACCCCCATTGCACTACATTTGTGCCTTGATTTGTCCACCCTCATGCCATTGGAGGATACAACGAAGCTTGACCTCTTGTACTTCTACATGGCGCACCTTCTTACATTCCACCTAATGTACTCTATGCGCATTACACACATCGATGACTGTTTCGAGAGAAGAGCCTCCCCGACGCTATCTTCAACTTGCGTGTGGTGAACCATCTCTGGTGGTCACTGAATGAGGGGGAAGTAGAAGATACACCCAGGGTAGCAACTCAGGTCAATGATGAGGAGCAAGGCGATGACGAATGCGATGATGTTGAGGAGGTAGAGCCCACCATCACCATCAATAGGAGGGCGGTCCCATGCAAATGGGTCCGCACCTACACTACCTCAACTTCCTTTGCCCCACCAAATTCCCAAGAGGAGCAAGACCCGTACAACATGGCGGGTATGTATACCATGATGTAGGAGATCCATACTGGGCATCGACAGCATCATGCGATGCTGGCTGATGTGTAGGACATTCAAGGAAGGTTGTACTAAAACAAGCTGATGATTTATGAGAATGAACACCTTCTCTTGGCCAACCAAGAGAATGATCACATGCACCTATAGTGGATGGAGCAGTACCAACATGCCTTCTTCGACCATTATTGGAACTAGGGATACTTTGGAGGACACCCACAACCACAACTGATGCCACCGCCTGATCTATCTTTTCAGGGGATGTTTCCTCCTCACAACCCTGACATGCCTTAACCACCACCATTTTTAGCAATGGTACCACTGTTCCACCTCTTGAGTGCGAGTATTGACTATGTAGACATAGTCATATTCAAGCTCGGGGGGTGCTGGAAGAACATTCTATCTTTGTTTTTATTTTATTTTTATTTTTACTTGTTTTTTTAATTTTAAGTTATGCAAGTGTAGGATCCACGTCTATCTAGTGTAATTGTGGAGTAGTAAATGCATCATTTTGTTTTCAAATAGTTTGTACTCTCTGTGTTGTTCCATGAAAAAGGACATATCCTCAAAAGCTAAAACTGCAAAATCTTTCTGTAACGCCACTTGAGGAAGTGTGTAAACTAGTCAACATTAGGACTTAGGACATAAATGAAACTATGAATCAACTTGGGAATGCGAATGATGAAGATGTTGAGCCTAAACTAACCAAACCATAATGAAATCTTAAATGAAAATATAACAAATAAACCTTTAGATCACCCTGAACACAAGTCAATTAAGAGGGACATATCATAATATATAAAAGACATTGTCTCTTAGTTGCGTGATTCCATTTGTTTCCTTTCATTTTTGACTCACCACCTCAAGATTCATGAGTACTCCAAGTTATTTTCTTTGATTGCATTACATTGCACGATAGGAACCTAATATTAGTTCGCTTTCATTTTAAAAAGAAATAAAAACATTGCATTTGTATGCATTAATGATTTTAGTGCATGCCATCTTAGCATGCATAACATAGTTCATGTAGTTGCATACATTTCAGCATTTTATGCATTTTTACCTAAACATGTGGATTTTGATTTCAATTTACGAAGCTAAAGTTCAGGGATATACCTCCTAAGAAAAAAAGGAGAAAAATAAAAAAGTTCATGAAAGCAAGAAGCATAAAAATTAGTCTTACAGAAAAAGAAGAAGAAGAAAATTGTTCAAAAGAAACAAGGAGAAAGTATATCCTACATGTTTGTTTTTGTGACGATTTAATCCAATAATGTTTGTATTTATTTCATGAGTATCAATTTGCTCTGATACCAAATGTAACGACCTGCCTCCCGATAACCCCCAATTAAGTCAGACCAGAAGGTCAGAGCCATTATCCCAATTAATAGGATCAAAGGTTCGATAAATAATCAATAACAATTATTAAATTCTACCAACTATACTAGAATATGGTAAAAAAAATAAAAACTTTGCATACGTTTTGAAAACTTGGATCTCTAAACTTCTATCCACATATGAATTCTACTCTAACTAATCATCCTTATATTTTAATTCAGGTATTTCAAAATATGATGATTTACTGCTTGTCCTTTTGGCTTGTACCTAAAACGCCGACAAACAAAACATCGGTCAGCATAAAGTTGGTATGTGGGGGAAACATAATCATGCAACTATGATAATAATGTAATAAGTCAATTATGATTTAAACAAACAACTTTATGTTTTCCGCATGACTGCTCAATCCCTACATACCCTAGCCTCTGCGTTGTCCCTGCAATGGACCTGGATGCTACCTCCCTTATGGTAGATCCCCATTAAACCCCTCATGATCCCACCTAACAGGTGAACCCGTTTCTAGGGTTGAGTAACATGGCACTACCCATAGGTAGCCCACTCCTTAACTCATGGCATGCTAAAGAGTCTCACGACACTACACGTGGGTAGCCCAATTTCTAACTCATGATAACCTAGACCTTGCTCTAGGTTACCCCTTTATAGCCTTTGCAAAGCCACAAAGGTGGACCAGGATCTGAGCCAGTCATGTATGCACATTTATAGTGATAATCATAGTGAATTTATAGTTGCATGAAATAAATAGGCATCCAACAGTTATTTCCAAGCAACCGATAAAACATTCGAGAATCACCGTGAAACTAGAGCGATTATTCGTAAGCATAACCACATACCTGTCAGGTTGATTTGAGATAGAATAATCCATGCAAGTAAGAAATCCAAGCAAGTACACATAACAAGATCCTGAAATAATCATACAATTTCCTTTTATTACTTAGGTCATCAAGATCTATTAAACCTAGCTCACTTCCTAGGGTTTCTAGTTCACTTTTAGGGTTTCCCTTCATCTTTTACTATTTTAAACCCTAATTTTATACCATTACTCATAAACCCAAATCATCTCATCTATTCTTCAATATTAAGATTATTTTAACAACATATAACCCTATTTTCAGATTAAAGGCACCATTAACCATTAATTAAGTTCATTAAGCCTCTTTTACATTAAAGCTACTATTTTTATCCGTTTAATCCATGAAAAGATCATTATGCTCATTTACCATTAATACATAGTTCATTATGGTCCAATTCACATATGAACTCGATTTGCCATTCATTCTTCCTTTATTAATTAGAAAAACCCTAATTACTACATTAAGGGTATTTATCCACAATTAGGAACTTTTATACTCAAAATAGCTTAAAATCACCATATCTTAGCTTTACTCATGATTTTGAATAATTAAAACCATTAAGAGTCACTTTTACTAATATTAGGGTTTCAAGACCCATTAAAGCATATTTATGCGCATGAAACTCTAAATTAAACTAATTACGTGCAAGGTTCATCCTTTTTGTTCTTAATGTTCTTTTTTGCAATTAACAGGTTAATATCAATTTTAAACATCAATAAAACCCTTCTAAACACTTGAATCATCTCAAAATAGGGTTTCTTAACCTTTAATTCATTAAAGGTGATAAGTTACACTACTTTTCGAATAGAAAGTTTAATTGGCTTCTAAACATATTTTTATTGGATTCCTCTCATTTTTCTGAGCAATATTCATGTATTATGTGTATCCATCCGAGCTACGGTTAACCAGATATGAATTTTTCAAAATTTACCTTTTTGGACCAATCAGAGTGTGCCACGTCGCCCATTGCATGCAACGTTGTCTGGCTCTTTGGAAAACATTCTAAAATGACGTATTTTCCCCTGTTTAAGTCAGTGATTCTTCACCCCACAGAGTGGCATATCTGTCCAATGCGACCTTCATCTTCTTCCACCTTATGCAGCTGTGTTGCACTGCCCTAGCCGCGATGGAGCAACTCTTCCTCCTCTTCCCTGGCCTCGTCGGCCATCAGAGACCCCTCCACTGCCTCCGCCAAGCCTCCATGTCCCTGTAGATACACTCAGCGCTCGACCAACACTGCTGGTTTAGGTAGGTCGGGCATGCCATCCATGGCCAACCTTACAGCCATGCTGCAACTAGGGTGCGACGCTTAGGGCATGGCGGCTCTAGCTAAACCTTGCTTTGGCATCGCCTCGTGACCAACTGCCATCGCAACCCTACCTGGGTTCCTCATTGCTCCAGGATCACGTAGCTACTCGTGGTTAGGGTTTAAGGATGAAAACAAGGAAGAAGAAGATAGGGAAGAGAGAGGAAGACGTGGGTTTTCTTCTTTGAACTTGAACCAGGGGGTCTACCCCTTTTATAGGGGAGGATATCCTCGCCCTAAGATGCCCACCTAAGAGGAAATAAGTCCTCTCCTATTAGGAATCATATTCCTTCAATGAGAAGTAAGTATCTTTGACTCTCTTAAATTAATTCCTTGTTTCCCCTTGATCCTTGGTCATTAAGGAATTCAAAATTCTTTTCTCTTATTCTCTTTATGTTTGCTTTTTAATCCATGGGCATGAATTTCTATATACTTTTAGTAGAAAATATTTCCTTTTTAACAATGCTACATAATCCATTAATTATGTATTCACGTTATCTTTTTATTTTCTATTATTGGTATTCCCTCTTTCTTTTTCTTCATTGGGCTCCTTGGACCCCAAGAAATTATAATATTTCGAAATTCCTTTTCAAGGATACTCATTATCCTTCTAGATGCATCTATATGCATTATTTCTCATTATCATGTTTATTTCTTATTAAAATATCTCTTTTTGAGGGTTTATCTTTATTTCTATTTTGTTTTCCTCATTGGTATTCCTTTTATCATTAGGAATCCTTGGGATATGAAATTCCACCAAGTATAACTCAATTATACCTCTTTTCACTTATTTCCAATATTTTATCATTATTTTCAATTTCTTTCTTAATAAAGAAATATTTAATTGATCTTTTCTTTTCTTATTGCACTCTCTATGCAACTTTGGACTCCTAGGAACCCAAGAGGCCCGAAATCCCTCTTTGGATTTGCCTTCTAGAGGTTTCCACATTTTTCTCTTCTCTATTTTCTTATTTACTCAATAATAGAGTTTCTTTTGTCTTTTCCTTGTTATTGGGCCCAATAGCCAATAAAGCCCACAACACAATCATCAAGGCTGTTGTAAACAAAATCCATTTATTCAAAACAAATTGTATCGTTATTTGTCCAAATATCTTTTATATGAGAAATTACATTTCTCAGCAAATGAACCCAAAAAACTGGGGTTGTAACATCCTTCCCCTCTTATAGAAATTTTGTCCTCAAAATTCCATCAAGCAAACAAACAATTTAGGATAAGTCTTTTACATGTCCATCATTGGCCCCTATGTGGCTTTTCCCTATCCATGGCGCTTCCAAAGAACCTTTATCATCACATATTCTTTTCTCTGAGTTCTTTCACCTTGGCATCTATAAACCTCATAGGTGACTCAGGCCATTTCAACCTCCCTTGGGGCTTACTAGGTTCATTGCTCCGCACATGGTCTGGGTACCTCACATAGTGCTCTAAATTGGACACATGAAACTCATCACACATTACTTAATACTGAGGGGTAAGTTCAAACTTAATCTTCTCCACCAATCCATCTCATATGAACCCATGTATCAGGGACTCAGCTCTCTTAGCTATAACTTAGAGGGGTCAGATCTTCATGTCACATATTCCCCCATAGTGAACTGCATGTCAATCTACTTTGCATCAACCTATGACTCATGTTGTCCCTGGGCTCCTTTCATCCATGGCACGATCAAAGTGACTTCATCTACACACATTGTGGTCCTTTCTTGACCTTCATGAGGTCCCTTCACCAACACCATCTTAATGAAGTGGTGACTGACTCAACCTCCCTTACAGAGCTCTTTTACATCCCGACACTGGCTATGGTGGTTATCATCACATCTTACATAAAACAAGAATTGTCTCTATGTATCACCCTAAATGAGCACACATGCTCTCATCAGACCCTTTAGTCTGGATCATACTAACCATTAGTTAGGGGTGATAAACTATACTAACATCGAGTTCTTCATGCACCTACATCCTTCGAATGTAAGTGAATCTTTAGGTTATTCTCAAGAACTTTTTAACTCACATCATGGGGTAGTTGAACCATCTCTCTCATATGTAGTTCAACCGGATCTGTCCCTTGACAATACTCTTTCTTTCTCATGTCATCTATGTAAGGAGATCTACCCTAACCCATATTGCATCCTGACCTTCCTTAGTCTAGGGGAGACTTACCACATCCATAGTGATGGAACTCCCTTTCCCTCTTGGGGACTCTTTATCCTTCATATCAATGCACTGGGTTATTGGTGTTTGTCCTGCACCTCCTGCTTCATGGCCACATACCACATGCAACTTCATCTTAGGCATCCAAAGTCCTACTGTCACTTATTATCTTGGTGTTGCGGTGTATGGTGATCTTAAAATCATGATATCCTGTATGTCATGATTCCTCAAGCTTGATACCTCGAAAACCCTAAACCACTCTAATCAGGGTTTCATCACCTTCCTTTCCAAAGAAGTGCATCTAAGGTTCCACAACCATCCTTTTATTGTATCAAGGATTAGGCTGGCTAACCAAACAACCACTCGCTTGAAACAATAGATTTCATTATATCTGAGTGTTAGCCAAACACATCTCCTTTCCAAACTTAGGGTTAGCCTAACAACCTCTTCTAGACAAACTAGGCAGCTATATCTCAACCAGAGCATCCATTACCACTTCACATCCTTAGGTATTAGGTAATGTTGAAGACATACACCTCCATGTATTCCACTTATTATCTCATCTCAACTCTAAGTCTATCTTCCTCAAGAAAACTCTGAGTTTATCATCATGATGATCAAACTCAACCTAGTATAACTTGGAAGTTCCACAAAGCTCATGATAAAGATGTCTAACTCATTTTTCTTAGTGTTTGCAAACCATCCATGTATCGTTCACTCCACCAGGGTACGTTATCATCTTTGTCCTCATACCTCATAGTTGCGTTCCAACTTACTTCATCTTTTATCCTTGGTGTATCTCATGCGTACTGTCCTATCTCTCACTCCCATAACATGAGGAAATAAGCATTTGGCTGCAGTCCAAATATAGAGTTCTTCTTGTTCCAAGAGTAGAGATGGTACATCCCACCTTGAAAATACACATTTAAATCTAAGTTGAAACGTGCCACATGTCTCTACATCACAATCATCTTGATATCAAAGTTACTTCCATGAAAAATTGGTCTCAAACCTACTGAGGTTTACACACATTCCTTGCTCATCTCCTCTAGGTCTATAGGGTGCCGGTACTTTAGGGGTCATCCCTCTCCCTTATGCATCCAGAGAGTGCCCTACTCATCTGCCCTTTGGGTCCCATGAGTTCATGAAGATCAATCTCCTAACCCATGGTCCTCAGACAATGATAGTTGTTACCTCCCGACCCAATGGTCATGTGCAACTAGGGAATTAGGCAACTCCTACTTCTATCGGTCTTATCCCCACTTGACCCTAGGATAGAGTTAGGATTCTCTTATAGTACATGTTCAACTTAGAACCTTACCCAAGCCTTCCTCATCTCTCACTGCATTCATGGGCTGACTTTCATCCTTTCATAGGGGTCATGGTGACCTGCCTACCTTGGTCAGGCCCCATACCGGTTACCTCCATGGTAACACATCCACATGCACTTAGAGATAGTTATCTATGGGTCTACAGGTTCATCCTCATACCATGTACTTTTCACTTAGCTTCTCAAGATCCTATGAGACCTCTTTAGGTTACCTTAAACCAACAAAACTGGTATACACCCTATAAAAGGGTCCCTCTCCCAGGATGGGAGGAAACTTCATCCCTTGACAACAAGGTCACAACCCTCCTTAGGGTTTACATATACATGAGAATGCTTAACCCAACAACTACTAAGGCATAAGAAGACCACCTACTAAACCATGCTAGGTCATACTTGTTCTCTTTCCTCAATACTGGATCAAGATCATACCTTTCCATGTCATCAACTTAGCTGTGAGGGGTTCATCAAACACACCTTAAACTTAAGGGGTTTCTCTTTCCTCTAACCATGCGGAGTACCATGCTTGCATCTATGGAAACTCAAATCTCATCATGAGCATTTGGTACACCACTTCCCCTCTTAGGCCTAGGAACCCTAGGTTCACTTTTCTGATGACCAACTGCATTCTCATCCTCTTAACCATGAATCAAACATGTCCAAGGTATGTCATGTACTTGTTATGATTCTTCTACTCAAGTAACACTTCAGAGTTGAGCCCTTCTTAAGGACAAACAACAAGGTATAAGGCCTCACAACATGTTACTAAACCTCTCTAGGTCAAAGGAACTCTTCTTCCTATCTCAAAAGGTAAACACCTATGCCATAGGCACATGGGTACCGGAAGCCTCATCCTCTCTCTAGGGTTTGGTTCCTTTAAAGGCAACCAGGATATCAACATCCTCCAGGGATCAAGCATGAGGAAACCACTATCATCCACTTAGGTCGTATCATCCTCAACTCCCCACTATTCCTCATATCTCAGGGTTTTAGACTTCCAACCTTTTTTCTTGGTTCCTTCTTTCTCTCTCTAGAGCTAACTCCACATCCAACCTTATTATTAGAGGTCCTCTCTCCATGAAGGATCAAGCTCACAAGCATACCTCTACTGGGTGAAGCCTAGGCTCAAACTTATGTTTGTTCAGGATTATCCATAACTCTATATGCTTATCTCATAAGCCATCCTTCATACTCTCCTAGCCAGGGTTTCAACCTATTTCTCACACTACTAATGTACTCTGGGTGTCTACTATGCCATGCTCATATAAGCTCATAAGGTTTCCATAGGTTCTTCTCTAACCTCATCAAAGAAGGAGCTATCCTTCGCTCTAACATGCACGACCCTTCCCAGGGTTGAGTCACCAAAGGTACTCAGTCATCCAACCTCTCATTGCTCATATGGCATCCAAGGCATGTCTATCCAAACACCTGGTGTACCATAACATCTAACTCATCATGTTGTCTCTCTCTCTAACCTTCACTTAGGGTTAGGGTTACCATCATCCTTAGAGAATGTGCCAAGTCTCTACTAATAATGGAGGTCTCTACCTCCAAGACTAACTCTCTTCACTTCCTTACAAGAAGGTCTAGCCTCAGGTCTCTCCCGAGGGCATGACAACTTATGTCATACGACCTAAGCATGTATCTATTCTTTAGTTTAGCTTATTCTATTAAGCTTATGTCCATGAAATCTTATTTACATGCTTTTCATTAATTTGGTGGAGGATTCCTTAATCCTTATCAACCTTACCCATACCTCAAGAGGGTGAGGAAAAGAGAGAAAACCCTAATCCTTAAGGTCCTTAACAACATTTGAGTTGAGAAGGGATGAACAAGATGAGAGAGTCCTAAAGGTATCTTATTTTGAGTCAGATCCTAAGACATTGGCCAGGCAGTCACACAGATCCGAGAGTCCTTGTATTCTAACTAGTGGTGTGGAGGAAAATCTTGCCAGCCCCCAAGCGTGATCCTTTTCTAGAAACCTCTATCTTTCATAAAATCCTCTAATAACTCCCTTGGTTTCTACAAAATTTGTAAAATTTAATAATTATTAAAGATTAAGTGAGGAACCTTCGCTCTAATACCAAATGTAACAACCCTGCCTCCCAGTAACCCCCAATTAAGGGAGACCAGAAGGTCAGAGCCATTATCCCAATTAAAAGGATTAAAGGTCCAACAAATAATCAATAACAATTGTTAAATTCTACCAACTATACTGGAATATGGTAAAAAAATTAAAAACTTTGCATACCTTTTCAAAACTTGGATCTCTAAACTTCTATCCACATATGAATTCTACTCTAACTAATCCTCCTTGTATTTTAATTCATGTATTTCACAATATGATGATTTACTGTTTGTCCTTTTGGCTTGTACCTAAAACGCCGACAAACAAAACATCGGTCAGCATAAAGCTGGTATGTGGGGGAAACAATAATCATGCAACTATGATAACAGTGTAATCAACCAATTATGATTTAAACAAACAAATTTATGTTTTCTAAATGACTGCTCAATCCCTACATACCCTAGCCTCTACGCTGTCCCTGTAGTGGACCTGGATGCTACCTCCCTTATGGTAGATCCCCATTAAACCCCTCATGATCCCACCTAATAGGTGAACCAATTTCTAGGGTTGAGTAACATGACACTACCCGTAGGTAGCCCACTCCTTAACTCATGGCATGCTAAAGAGTCTCATGGCACTACACGTGGGTAGCCCAATTTCTATCTCATGATAACCTAGACCTTGCTCTAGGTTACCCCTTTTTAGCCTTTGTAAAGCCACAGAGGTAGACCAGGATCTGAGCCAGTCATGTATGCACATTTATAGTGATAATCATAGTCACTTTATAGTTGCATGAAATAAATAGGCATCCAATAGTTATTTCCAAGAAAACGATAAAACATTCGGGAATCGCCGTGAAACTAGAGTGATTATTCATAAGCGTAACCACATACATGTCAGGTCGATTTGAGACAGCATAATCCATGCAAGTAAGAAATCCAAGCAAGCACACATAACAAGATCCTGAAATAATCATACAATTTCCTTTTATTACTCAGGTCATCAAGATCTATTAAACCTAGCTCGCTTCCTAGGGTTTCTAGTTCACTTTTAGGGTTTTCATTGAAATTAGGGTTTCCCTTCATCTTTTACTATTTTAAAGCCTAATTTTATACCATTTCTCATAAACCCTAATCATCTCATCAATTCTTCAATATTAAGGTTATTTTAACAACATATAACCCTATTTTCGGATTAAAGACACCATTAACCATTAGTTATGTTCATTAAGCCTCTTTTATATTAAAGCTACTATTTTTATCCTTTTAATCCATGACAAGATCATTGTGCTCATTTACCATTAATTCATAGTTCATTATGGTCCAATTCACATATGAACTCGATTTGCCATTCATTCTTCCTTTATTCATTAGAAAAACCCTAATTACTACATTAAGGGTATTTATCCACAATTAGGAACTTTTATACTTGAAATAACTTAAAATCACCATATCTTAGCTTTACTCATGATTTTGAATAATTAAAACCATTAAGAGTCACTTTTAGTAATATTAGGGTTTCAAGGCCCATTAAAGCATATTTATGCGCATGAAACTCTAAATTAAACTAATTACATGCAAAGTTCATCCTTTTTGTTCTTAATGTTCCTTTTTGCAATTAACATGTTAATATCAACTTTAATCATCAATAAAACCATTCTAAACACATTAATCATCTCAAAATAGAGTTTCTTAACCTTTAATTCATTAAAGGTGATAAGTTACACTAGTGTTTGAATAGAAAGATGAATTGGCTTCTAAATATATTTTTATTGGATTCCTCTCATTTTTCTGAGCAATATTCATGTATTATGTGTATCCATCCGAGCTATGATTAACCAGATATGCATTTTGCAAAAATTACCTTTTTGGACCAATCAGAGCGTGCCACATCGCCCATTGCATGCAACATTGTCTGGCTCTTTGGAAAACATTTCGAAATGACATATTTTCCCCCATTTAAGTCAGCAATTCTTCACGTTGCAGAGGGGCATATTGGGCCAATGCAACCTTCATCTTCTTCCACCTTGCGCAGCCGTGCTGTGCTGCCCTAGCCGCGATGGAGCGGCTTTTCCTCCTCTTCCCTGGCCTCGTCAGCCATCAGAGACCCCTCCACTGCCTCCACCGAGCCTCCGTTCCCCAGTAGATGCACTCAGCGCTCGACCACCACTGCTGGTTTAGGTAGGTCGGGCCTACCATCCATGGCCGACCTTGCAGCCATGCTGCAGCTAGGGTGCGACACTTAGGGCATGGCGACTCTGGCTAAACCTTTCTTTGGCATCGCCTCGTGACCATCTGCCATCACAACACCACCTGGGTTCCTCGTTGCTCCAGGATCACGTAGCTACTCATGGTTAGGGTTTAAGGATGAAAATAAGGAAGAAGAAGATAGAGAAGAGAGAGGAAGACGTGGGTTTTCTTCTTTGAACTCAAACCAGCCGGTCTACCCCTTTTATAGGGGAGGATATCATCACCCTAAGATGCCCACCTAAGAGGAAACAAGTCCTCTCCTATTAGGAATCATATTTCTTCAATGAGAAGCAAGTCTCTTTCTCTCTCTTAAATTAATTCCTTGTTTCCCCTTGATCCTTGGTCATTATGGAATTCGAAATTCTTTTCTCTTATTCTCTTTATGTTTGCTTTTTAATCCATGGGCATGAATTTCTATTTTCTTTTAGTAGAAAATATTTCCTTTTTAACAATTCTACATAATCCATTAATTATGTATTCACATTATCTTTTTATTTTCTATTATTGGTATTCCCTCTTTCTTTTTCTTCATTGGGCTCCTTGGACCCCAAGAAATTATAATATTTCAAAATTCCTTTTCAAGTATACTCATTATCCTTCTAGATGCACATATATGTATTATTTCTCATTATCATGTTTATTTCTTATTAAAATATCTCTTTTTGAGAGTTTCTCTTTATTTCTCTTTTATTTTCCTCATTGGTATTCCTTTTATCATTAGGAATCCTTGGGATACGAAATTCCACCAAGGATAACTCAATTATACATCTTTTCACTTATTTCCAATATTTTATCATTATTTTCAATTTCTTTCTTAATAAATTAATATTTAATTGATCTTTACTTTTCTTATTGCACTCTGTATGCAACTTTGGACTCCTCAGAACCCAAGGAACCCAAGAGGCATGAAATCCCTCTTTGGATTTTCCTTCTAGAGGTTTCCATATTTTCTCTTCTCTATTTTCTTATTTACTCAATAATGGAGTTTCTTTTGTCTTTTCCTTGTTATTGGGCCCAATAGCCAATAAAACCCACAACACAATCATCAAGGCTATTGTAAACAAAATCCATTTATTCAAAACAAATTGTATCATTATTTGTCCAAATATCTTTTATATGAGAAATTAAATTTCTCAGCAAATGAACCCAAAAAATTGGGGTTGTAACATCAATACTTTCTAACCCCCAATTAAAGGAGACTAGAAGGTCCGAGCCATTATCCCAATTAATAGGATCAAAGGTTTGACAAATAATCAATAAAAATTATTAAATTCTACCAACTATACTGAATTCTGGTAAAAATAAAAACGTTGCATACCTTTTGAAAACTTGGATCTCTAAACTTCTATCCACATATGAATTCTACTCTAACTAATCCTCCTTGCATTTTAATGCATGTATTTCACAATATGGCGATTTACTATTTGTCCTTTTGGCTTTGTACCTAAAACGTCGACAAACAAAACGCCAGTCAGCAAAAAGCTGGTAAGTGGGGAAACAATAATCGTGCAACTATGATAACAATGTAATCAGTCAATTATGATTTAAACAAACAACTTTACATTTTCTGCATAACTGCTCAATCCCTAAATACCCTAGCCTCTGCGCTGTCCCAGCAGTGGATCTGGATACTACCTTCCTTATAGTAGATCCCCATTAAACCCCTCATGATCCCACCTAACAGGTGAACCAGTTTCTAGGGTTGAGTCACATGGAACTACCCGTAGGTAGCCCACTCCTTAACTCATGGCATGCTAAAGAGTCTCATGGCACTACACGTGGGTAGCCCAATTTCTAACTCACGATAACCTAGACCTTACTCTAGGTTACCCATATTTAGCCTTTGCAAAGCCACAGAGGTGGACCAGGATCTGATCCAGTCATGTATGCACATTTATAGTGATAATCATAGTCACTTTATAGTTGCATGAAATAAATAGCCATCCAACAGTTATTTCCAAGCAACCGATAAAGCGTTCGGGAATCGCCATGAAACTAGAGTGATTATTCATTCATAAGTGTAATGACATACATGTCAAGCTGATGTGAGACAGAAATAATCCAATCAACAATAGGCAAGCAAGCATTCAATAAGATCCTGAAACATGCATACAATTTCCTTTTATTACTCAGGTCATCAAGATCTATTAAGCCTAGCTCGCTTCCTGGGGTTTCTAGTTCACTTTTAGGGTTTCCACTGCAATTAGGGTTTCCCTTCATCTTTTACTATTTTAAACCCTAATTTTATACCATTACTCATAAACCCTAATTATCTCATCTATTCTTTAACATTACGGTTATCTTAACAACATATAACCCTATTTTCAGATTAAAGGTACCATTAACCATTAATTAAGTTCATTAAGCCTCTTTTACATTAAAGCTACTATTTTTATCCTTTTAATCCATGTCAAGATCATTATGCTCATTTATCATCAATTCATAGTTCATTATGGTCTAAATCGCATATGAACTCTATTTGTCATTAATTTCACATTAAAACCCTAGTTATCAAATTAAGAGTTTTCATCCATAGTTAGGAGATTTTATACTTGAAAGAGCTTAGAACCATCATTTAACAACATATTTTCACATTATTCAAAATAAATATGATCTTCTCCTCTTTTACACTAAGTTAGGGTTTCTAACTGCTTAATCGTTCATAATTGGTGTAAAATCCTAAGCCATGTGATAATTCATCTACATCAGGTTCAAGTTCATCATTAACATTTCAACAGGTTGCTATTACTTAATTTCATCAATTAAGTATCATGAATTTAACCATTAACTTCAATTAGGGTTCCTAACATGATTTCAAAGCACTTTCCATTAATTTAGCATACTTTTGCAAATAGGAACAAAATCAGATTCTAAAAGTATTTTTATTGAATTCTACATGTTCTCCTGATCAGTTTCATATTTTGCATATTTCCATCGGAGCTACCAAATTTTAGTTATGATTTATGCAACAAAATATACCTTTCGGCCAATCAGAGAGTGCCACGTCGTTAATCTCATGCAACATTGCTTGGCTTTGGAAACATAACAGATTGTCCAATTTACCCTTATGTAAGTTACTGGTTTAGCAAGGCCCAGAGGGGTATTTCCGTCAAATGTCACCTACGGTCGTCTCCCACCTCACGTGACCTAGCTGCCGCTACAATAAGGTCAAGATGCGGCCCTCTCACCCTCCTTCCAGCCTTCGACGACCACCCAAGTGCCTTCCTTGCCTCTTCCGTGCCCCACACAGGTGAGGGTGCCTTGATATGTGTCCAGGACGACCGAAATCCAACCCAGCTGGTCGACGGAAATAACCAACCTGCATCCAACATGTAGGCAACTAGCGGCGGCTCGTGGAGGTGTCTCCTCCTGTTCCCAAGGCCCGAGGGGCACTGGCGACTTGCACCCTTTCTCCATCACCCTCTACTGTTCCCGTGGAGGTTCCAAGTGGTGACTGAGGCGGCAGAGATCGGGCTGGACAGGTCTGCAACCTGTAGCTGTGGTGCAGCCCTCCTGCCGATGTATCTACTTAAGTGAGAGTCCAGGGAGGACGTTCGATCAACCTTGGACGTGGTGGGAACATCAGGCCACCCTCCAGACCTCTCCATGGCCCTCCGTTCGCTCTAGGGTTACTCTACCCTCACAATTAGGGTTTGAGAAAGAAGAAGAAGGAGGGAGAAAGAAGAGAAGGATATATGGAATCCTTATGAACTCGACCCGGGGCTCTACCCCTTTATATAGGGGTGGGAAACGAAGCCCTAGGTCGGCTATCCATGAGATCTAAGTCTCTTTCCTACTAGGAAAGTATATTCCTTCACGCATAAGCAATCTTCTCTCTCTTGCTTATCTCCTTAATATTCCTTTGATATTCTTTATTCCATGGATGATTAGAAATACAAAAATTCTCTCCCTTATGCTTGACTTTTAATCCATAAGCACGACATTATATTTTCTTAAGTAGAAAATACTTCCTTTTGAACAATATCACAAAATTCATTAATAATGTATCACAATATCCTTTTACTATGCAATTTTGGTATTTTCTCTTTCTTTCCTCTTTATTGGGGCTCCTTGGACCCCAAGAAATTCAAAGATTTCGAAATTCCTTTTCAAGGATATTTATTATCCTTCTAGATGCATCTATATGCATTATTTTTCATTATCATGTTTATTTCTTGTTAAAATATCTCTTTTTGAGGATTTCTCTTTATTTCTCTTTTATTTTCCTCATTGGTATTTCTTTTATCATTAGAAATCCTTGGGATATGAAATTCCACCAAGGATAACTCAAGTACACCTCTTTCCCCTTGTTTTCCACGTTTTACCATTGTTTTCAATTTCTTTCTTAATAAAGAAATACTTAATTAATCTTTTCTTTGCAACTTTGGACTCCTTGGAACCCAAGGAACCCAAGAGGCATGAAATCCATCTTTGGATTACATCCCTTTTCCTTCTATAGGTTTCTATCTCATTCTTTTCTCAAAAACTCAATTATTCATTTACTAATTGAATTTTCTTGTTATTTGGGCCCAATAGCCAATAACGCCCACAACCCAATCATCAAGGCTATTGTAAATGAAATCCATTTATTCCAAACAAATTATATCATTATTTGTTCAAATATCTTTATTATGAGAAATTACATTTCTCACCAAGCGAACCCATAAATTGGGGTTGTAACATCCTTCCCCTCTTATAGGAATTTTGTCCTCAAAATTCTATCAAGCAAATAAACAATTCAGGATAAGACTTTTCCATGTCCATCATTGGACCCTATGTGGCTTTACCGTACTCATGACACTTCCAAAGAACCTTTATCATCACATATTCTTTTCTCTGAGTTCTTTCATCCTGGCGTCTATAAACTACACAGATGACTCAGGCCATTACAGCCTCCCTTGGGGCTCACTAGGTTCATTGCTCAGCACATGGTCTAGGTACCTCACATAGTGCTCTGAATTGGACACCTGGAATTCATCACACATTACTTTATCCAAAGGGGTGAGATCAAACTTAACCTTCTCCACCAATCCATCTCAAATGAACCCACATATCGGGGACTCAGCTCTCTTAGTTGTAACTTAGAGGGGTCAGATTTTCATGTCACATATTCTCCCATAGTGAAGTGCATGTCAGTCTACTTTGCATCAGTACATGACTCATGTCGTCTCTAGGCTCCTTTCAGCCATTGCACGATCAAAGTGACTCTACCTGCACACACTGTGGTCCTTTTCTGACCTTCATGAGGCCCATTCACCAACATCATCTTAATGAAGTGGTGTCCGACTCAACCTCCTTACAGAGCTTCTTTACAACCCGATACTGGCTATGGTGGTTATCATCACATCTTACAGAAGGCAAGAACTATCTCCATGTGTCACCCTGAATGAGCACACATGTTGTCATCAGACCCTCTAGTCTGGATCATAGTAACCATTAGTTAGGGGTGATAAGCGGTACTAACGTCGAGTTCTTCATGCACCTACTTCCACCTTATGGAAGTAAACCTTTAGGTCATACTCAAGATCTTTTAAACTCATATCATGGTGTAGTTGAACCATCTCTCTCATGTGTGGTTCAACCAGATCTTTCCCTTGACAGAACTCTTTCTTTCTCATGTCATCTAGGTAAGGCGATCTAGCATAACCCATATTGCATCATGACCTTCCTTTATCAAGGGGAGACTTTCCACATCATCCATAGTGATGAACTCCCATTCCCTCTTGGAGACTCTTTATCCCTTATATCAATACACTGGGTTATTGGTGTTCGTCCTTCACCTCCTGTCATGCATGGAAACATACCACTTGCAACTTCATCTTAGGCATCCAAAGTACTACTGTCACCTATTATCTTGGTAGTACCATGGCATATGGTAATCTTAAATCATGATCTCCTGTATTGTCATGATTCCTTAAAATTGATTCCTCAAAAACCCTAAACCACTCTCATCAGAGTTTTATTACCTTCCTATCCAAATAAGTGTATCTGAGGTTCTATCACCATCCTTTCATTATATTAAGGACTAGACTGGCTAACCAAACAACCATGAACTTTTTCAACATATCTTGTTACATATGAGTGTTAGCCAAACACATCTCCTTTCCAAACTTAGGGTTATCCTAAAAACCTCTTCTAGCCAAACTAGGCAGCTATATCTCAACCAGAGCATCCATTACCAATTCACATCCTTAGGTATTAGGTAATGTTGAAGACATATACTTCCATGTATTCCACTTATTATCTCATCTCAGCTCTAAGTCTATCTTCATCGAGAAAACTCTAAGCTCATCCTATTGGTTTTTGAACTCAACCTTGTATGACTCATAGCTCATGATAAAAGCATCCTCGTAAGATGACTACCTTGTATCATCCCTATTCTCATACATCATGGATACGTTCCAACTCACATCACCTTTTATCCTTGGTGTATGGCATGCGTATTGTCCTATCCCTCACTCCAATAACAAGAGGAAATAATCATTTGGCTGCAGTCCAAATACAGATTTCTTCTTATTCTAAGAGTAGAGATGGTACATCCCACATTATCAATACACCTTTAAATCTAAGTTGAAACGTGCCACATATGTCTCTACATCACAAACATCACAATATCAAAATTACTTCCATGGAAAACTGGTCTCGAACCTACTTGGGTCACTACAAAATCCTTGGTCATCACCTCTAGGTCTATAGGGTGTTGGTACTTTTGGGGTCATCCACTTCCCTTATGCATCCAGAGAGTGCCTAGTCATCTACCCTTTGGGTCCCATGAGTTCATGAAGGTGATCAATCTCCTAACCCATGGCCCTCAGACAATGATAGCTGTTACCTCCCGACCCTATGGTCATGTGCACTAGGGAATTTGGCAAATCCCACTTTCATCGGTCTCATCCCCACCTGGCCCTAGGATAGACTTAGGATTCCATTATAGTACATGTCCAACTTAGAACCTTTCCCAAGCCTTCATCATCTTTCTCTGCATTCATGGGCTGACTTTCATCCTTTCATAGGGGTCATGATGACCTGCCTTCCTTGGTCAGGCCCCATATCGGTTACCTCCACGATAGCACATCCACATGCACTTAGAGATGGATATCTATGGGTCTACAGGTTCATTCTCATACCATGTACTTTTCACTTAGCTTCTCAAGATTCTATGAGACCTCTTTAGGTTACTTTAAAACCACCAAGATTGGTATACACCCTATAAGAGGGTCTCTCTCCCAAGATGGGAGGAACTACATCTTGACAACAAGGTCACAAACGTGCTTAGGTCTAGCATGCTTAACCCTAGCAAGCTACTAAGGCACAAGAAAACCACCTACTAAACCATGTTGGGTCATACTTGTTCTCTTTCCTCAACACTAAATCAAGATCATACCTTCCTATGTCATCAACTTATCTGTGAGGGGTTCATCAAACTTACCTTAAACTTAAGGGGGTTTCCCTTTCCTCTAAACATAAGGAGTACCATGCTCAAATCTATAGAAACTCAAATCCCTTCATGAGCATCAGGTACACCACTTCCCCTCCTAGGCCTAGGAACCCTAGATTCACTTTTGGGTGTCCAACTGCCTGTTCAACTTTTAACCACGAATCAAGCATGTATAAGGCATGACATGCACTTCCTGTCATCCTTCTACTCGAGCAACACTTCAGAGTTGAGTCCTCCTCAAGGACAACCAACAAGGTACAAGGCCTCACAACCTGTTACTAAACCTCTCCAGGTCTAAGGAACTCTTCTTCCTATCTCAGAAGGTGAAGCACATAGGTACCAAAAGCCTCATCCTCTCTCTAGGGTTTGGTTTCTCTAAAGGCAATCGAGACACCACCAGCCTCTAGGGATCAGCATGAGGCAACCACTATCATCCACTTAGGTCGCATCATCCTCAACTCCCCACTTTTCCTCATATCTTGGAGTCTAGGCTTTCAACCTTCTTGTATGAGTCATGTTCTCTCTCTCTAGAGCCAACCCTACAACCAACCTTACTATCAGAGGTCCTCTTTTCCTGAAGGATAAAGCTCACAAGCATACCCCTACTTGATGAAGCTTATGTTTGATCACGGTTATCCATAGCTCTATATGCTTTTCTCATAAGCTATCCTTCATATTCTCCTGGGTAGGGTTTCAACCTATTGCTCGCACTACTAACATAATCTGGGTGCCTACTATGCCATGTTCATATAAGCTCATAGGGTTTCCATAGGTTCTTCTCTAACCTCATCAAAGAATGAGCTATCCTTCGCTCTAACGTGCACGATCCTTCACATGGTTGAGTTTCTAAGGGTACTAGGTCATCTAACCTCTCATGGCTCATATGGCATCCAAAGGCATGCCCACACACTAGGTCTATCGTGACATCTAACTCATCATGTCATCTCTCTCTAACCACCACTTAGGGTTAGGGTTAACATCATCCTCAGAGGATGAGTCAGGTCTCTACTTATAATGGAGATCTCTACCTCCAAGACTAACTCTCTTTATGTATCCTCCTGACAAGAAGGTCTAGCCTCAGGTCTCTCCTGAGGGCAATGACAACTCATGTCATACGTCCTAAGCATGTATCTATTCTTTAGTTTACGCTTAATCTATTAAGCTTATGTCCATAACATCTTATTTACATGTTTTTCATTAATTTGGTGGAGGATTCCTTAGACCTTATTAACCGTACCCATACCTCAAGAGGGTGAGGAGAAGAGAGAAAACCCTAATCCTTAAGATCCTTATCAGAATTTGAGTTGAGAAGGGATGAACAAGATGAGAGAGTCCTAAAGGTATCTTATTTCGAGTCATATCCTAAGACATTGGCAAGGCATTCACACAATTCGGGAGTCCTCGTATTCTGACTAGTGATGCAGAGGAAAATATTGCCAGCCCCCGGATGTGATCCTTTTCTAGACACCTCAGTCTTTCAGACAATCCTCTAATAACTCCCTCAGTTTTATGGAATTTGTAAAATTTAATAATTATTAAAGATTAAGTGAGGAACCTATGCTATGATACCAAATGTAACGACCCTGCCTCCCGGTAACCCCCAATTAAGGGAGACGAGAAGGTCAGAGCCATTATCCCAATTAACAAGATCAAAGGTTCGACAAATAATCAATAACCATTATTAAATTCTACCAGCTATACTGAAATATGGTAAAAATAAAAACTTTACATACCTTTTGAAAACTTGGATCTCTAAACTTCTATCCACATATGAATTCTACTCTAACTAATCCTCCTTGTATTTTAATGCATGTATTTCACAATATGACGATTTACTATTTGTCCTTTTGGCTTTGTACCTAAAACACTGACAAACAAAACGTTGGTCAGCAAAACGATGGTATGTGGGGGAAACAATAATTGTGCAACTATGATAACAATGTAATCAATCAATTATGATTTGAACAAACAACTTTATGTTTTCCGCATAACTACTCAATCCCTACATACCCTAGCCTCTGCGTTGTCCCTGCAGTGGACATGGATACTACCTTCCTTATGGTGGATCCCCATTAAACCCCTCATGACCCCACCTAACAGGTGAACCAGTTTCCAGGGTTGAGTCACATGGCACTACCCGTAGGTAGACCACTCCTTAACTCATGGCATGCTAAAGAGTCTCATGGCACTACACGTAGGTAGCCCAATTTCTAACTCACGATAACCTAGACCTTACTCTAGGTTACCCATTTTTAGCCTTTTCAAAGCCACAGAGGTGGACCAGGATCTGAGCCAGTCATGTATGCACATTTATAGTGATAATCATAGTCACTTTATAGTTGCATGAAATAAATAGGCATCCAACAGTTATTTCCAAGCAACCGATAAAGCGTTCGGGAATCGCCGTAAAACTAGAGCGATTATTCATAAGCGTAACCACATACCTGTCAAGCTGATGTGAGGCAGAAATAATCCAATCAATAATAGGAAAGCAATCATTCAATAAGATCCTGAAAGATGCATACAATTTCCTTTTATTACTCAGGTCATCAAGATCTATTAAACCTAGCTCGCTTCCTAGGGTTTCTAGTTCAATTTTAGGGTTTCCATTGCAATTAGGGTTTCCCTTCATCTTTTACTATTTTAAACCCTAATTTTATGCCATTACTCATAAACCCTAATTATCTCATCTATTCTTCAACATCAAGGTTATCTTAACAACATATAACCCTATTTTTGGATTAAAGGCACCATTAACCATTAATTAAGTTCATTAAGCCTCTTTTACATTACAGCTACTATTTTTATCCTTTTAATCCATGGCAAGATCATTATGCTCATTTATCATCAATTCATAGTTCATTATGGTCTAAGTCACAAATGAACTCTATTTGTCATTAATTTCACATTAAAACCCTAGTTATCAAATTAAGGGTTTTCATCCATAGTTAGGAGATTTTATACTTGAAAGAGCTTAGAACCATCATTTAACAACATATTTTCACATTATTAAAAATAAATATGATCTTCTCCTCTTTGACCCTAAGTTAGGGTTTCTAACTGCTTAATCGTTCATAATTGGTGTAAAATCTTAAGCCATGTGATAATTCATCTACATCATGTTCAAGTTCATCATTAACATTTCAACAGGTTACTATTACTTAATTTCGTCAATTAAGTATCATGAATTTAACTGTTAACTTCAATTAGAGTTCCTAACATGATTTCAAAGAACTTTCCATTAATTTATCATACTTTTGCAATTAGAAACAAAATCAGATTCTAAAAGTATATTTATTGAATTCTACGTGTTCTCCTGATCAATTTTCATATTTTGCATATTTCTATCAGAGCTACCAATCTTTAGTTATGATTTATGCAAGAAAATATACCTTTCATCCAATCAGAGAGCGCCACATCGTCAATCTCATGCAACGTTGCTTGGCTTTGGAAACATAACAAATTATCCAATTTACCCTTGTGTAAGTTACTGGTTTAGCAAGCCCCAAAGGGGTATTTCCGTCAAATGTTGCCTTCGGTCGTCTCCCACCTCGCGTGACCTAGCTGCCACTGCAGCAAGGTCAAGATGCGGCCTTGTCGCCCTCCTTCCAGCCTTCGACGGCCACCCAAGTGCCTCCCTTGCCTCTTTCGTGCCGCACGCAGGTGAGGGTTCCTTGATATGCGGCCAGGACGGCCGAAATCCAACCCAACTGGTCGGCGACCATAACCAACCTGCATCCAAATTGTAGCCAACTAGCGGCGGCTCGAGGAGGTGTCTCCTCCCATCCCCAAGGCCCGAGGGGCACTGGCGACGTGCGCCCTGCCTCCGTCTCCCTCTGTTGTACCCGTGGAGGTTCCAAATGGTGACCGAGGCGGCGGGGATCGGGCTGGATAGGTCTGCAACCTGCAGCCGTGGTGAAGCCCTCCTGCCGATGTAGTTGCTTAAGCGAGAGTCCATGGAGAACGTTCGATCAACCTTGGATGTGGTGGGAACATCAGGTCACCCTCTAGACCTCTCCATGGCCCTCTGTTTGCTGCAGGGTTACTCTACCCTCACGATTAGGGTTTGGGGAAAGAAGAAGAAGAAGAAGGAGGGAGAAAGAAGAGAAGGATACATGGAATCCTTATGAACTCAACCCTGGGCTCTACCCCTTTATATAGGGGGTAGGAAACAAAGCCCTAGGTCGGCTATCCACGAGATCTAAGTCTCTTTCCTACTAGGAAAGTATATTCCTTCATGAATAAGAAAACTTCTCTCTCTTTCTTACTCCTTAATATTCTTTTGATATTCTTTATTCCCTAGATGATTATAAATATAAAAATTCCCTCCCTTATGCTTGACTTTTAATCCATAAGCACGAAATTATATTTTCTTAAGTAGAAAATACTTCCTTTTTAACAATATCATAAAATTCATTAATAATGTATCACATTATCCTTTTATTGTTCAATTTTGGTATTTTCTCTTTCTTTCCTCTTTATTGGGGCTCCTTGGACCCCAAGAAATTCAAAGATTTCGAAATTCATTATCAAGGATATTTATTATCCTTCTAGATGCATCTACATGCATTATTTTTCATTATCATGTTTATTTCTTGTTAATATCTCTTTTTGAGGATTTCTCTTTATTTCTCTTTTATTTTCCTCATTGGTATTCCTTTTATCATTAGAAATCCTTGGGATACAAAATTCCACCAAGGATAACTCAATTACACCTCTTTCCCCTTGTTTTCCACGTTTTACCATTGTTTTCAATTTCTTTCTTAATAAAGAAATACTTAATTAATCTTTTCTTTTCTTATTGCCTTTTCTTTGCAACTTTGGACTCCTTAGAACCCAAGGAACCCAAGAGGCACTAAATCCATCTTTGCATTACATCCCTTTGCCTTCTAGAGGTTTCTATCTCATTCTTTTCTCAAAAACTCAATTATTCATTTACTAATTGAATTTTCTTGTTATTTGGGCCCAATAGCCAATAAAGCCCACAACCCAATCATCAAGGCTATTGTAAACGAAAGCCATTTATTCCAAACAAATTATATCATTATTTGTTCAAATATCTTTAATATGAGAAATTACATTTCTCTCCAAGCGAACCCAAAAATTGGGGTTGTAACATGTGCATTCTTTTGAGTTGTCAAATAATCTCAACTTGGTCATACATGCATCATTTCATAAAAAGAAAAAAAAACAGGCATTAGAATTCATGCATGGCATTCTTTTAATCCATATAGGTTTATTATTCTCTATGAATAAATAGGTTGGATTTGCTTATGGATTTTCATTTGCCACCATCTTGAATCATTAATTGCTCTTATTGGTAGGCCACTCTAATGATTTATTTCCTCATTCATGCTTATACAGAGATCTGCTTCCAAGTAGTTGATAGTTAGGAAAGAGCAATATAGTGTAGGGAATCACACAATATACCAAGTGAATATCTGAGTAATTATGATGTTAACTACTTTCTTGATAGTGTCATTGACTAAAAAGTGGACATCTTTTATGGAAGTTTTTGGTTGCTTTAGAGCAGTTATCGGTTCAATAGTCAGGGAAGGGCGATTTAGGGTTTGATAGGTGGATATGATTAAGAAAGGAATGTATGTGTTATGTCCTTTTACTGAATTTTTTCGAATATATCCGAGAGAGTGTTGCTCGAGGACGAGAAACATTTAAGCTTAGGGGAGTTTGATACATGTGTTTTTAGTCATTATTACAGGCACATTTTTCCTTGATTTCATGTGGAGATTAGTCATTTATTTGATTTATTATGCATGCAATGACATAGATGGCCTGATTCTATGGATGCATCAAATTATATGATTTTAACTATTTTATGCAGTATTTTACGCATCCCAATTACTTATGTTGTTTTTGTGCATTTTCATTTCCAAGGAAGTTCCACAGACTCGGTACTGCCGACCTGGTAACAGTCAGTGGTACCGACTTGACGTCAGTGATGGACCTGAAACTCTCCCAAACTCGATGCTACCGATAGCCAAAGTTGATGGTACCGAAACAACATTAGTAAATCCCAGCATGATTCGAGAAAACCCAGTGCTATTGAGTTTCCAACTCGGTACTATCGACTTGATGTCAGGGAGGCATTTCAAAAATCCTAAAACTCGGTACTATCACTACTGACACGATCAGGATCACACGACTAAACCTAAGTGACTTGGTACTACCGACTCACCTAGTCAGTACTATCGAGTCTGCCCGATCAGGCCATCCATAGATTTCACTCTCTAATCTAATGGTGGATGTTATTCCATACCCTAAGTGCCTTCTATGACTTAGGGGGATGACAGCCAGACCAGAGGGGATGGCTGTTTCCATTGCATGATAACCAGAGAGAGAGAGAAGAGAAGAACCAAGGACCGAAAGCTTCTACCAGGAAGATCTGAGCAACTTCATAGGACGATTCTATAGCTGGAAGACAGAAGAATGCACATTCGATGGAGGGGATCTTTCGGATGGGCAGAGATTCATGGGTTACTTTAGTTTCCTAACATTTCCCATATTTTTCTTCTTCCTTTTCACGTATTTGGCGATGAAAACCATGTAAGGCTAAAAACTTTTATTCCTTAGGATCCGACAATAGTTCGGATATATACTATAATTGATTTCTATGCATTAATATCAATTTTATCTCTTTTTCCTGGATATAAATCTACGAAAGCTGTGTGTTCTATTTGTGTTTGATCACCATAGTGGATTAATAGACGCTTAGTCATCTCGGGAGAGGGATTAAGGGTGGAATGCATAGATTTACCCATGTACTGTGTCCTTTGGGAAAAGTGGAGTGTAAACGGGAGGAGAAACCCAGAGAATAATCATAAAGCATCTAACTAATCAACCAATAACTGCGGAAGTGGGATTGGCATTAGATTAGGTAGTGAATTATACTGTTGGAGTAGGTAATTCTGGCTACATGCTCCTTATCTAGGGATTGAGATAATATATATTAGTGTGTGAGGTTAATTATTAGTGTTATATGTGGTGAAACCACTGTCCTAAGGAATTCATTCCATCTCTGATTAATTCAAACCTTTAATTCATTTTGTTTCTGCATTAGTTTTGTAACTCAAACCAATTCAACCATTTACAATCGACCTAGCTGATTAGACTGTAGTTATTAGCAGTCTACTGGAGAAATGTTTCCCTGTGTTTGACTCGGGCCTCAAAAGGGCCTATATTACTTCGATACGTTCACTTGCGTATAACACATGATAAACACGTGTCAAATGGTTATTAAGAAAATGTATATTTGTGATAATTTCTTAGGAAGTGTTTACCACATCTTTAAGAAATATTGTAAATAACTTATTTGAACTTCTTAGCAAATTAAGTTGTGATGAAACCTTGACTTTATACACTAGTATATTTTAATGTCTCCCACTATCACTTGTTTGTTTAATTTGAGATGAAGTTTGAGGTTATTTAGCTTAGAAGCCTCAAGAGCACCCCTAATAATCACATTTAGGTTGATTATTAGGATTTCTTTGCTCTCCTAAAATGCTAGAATAGGAAGCTCCAAGTTGTAGAGAGAAGTTAAAGTCATTGTATCCGTCAAAGGTTTTGTTCCAGTGAGAAATCAACAGAAGCTCAAGCACTAATCCTGTAGCTCACACTCTAGTGAAACATTTTTTTAGAGTGGGTCCAACTCAACAAGAGGAATCTTAAGCTAACTTTCTCTAGGAGTAGATCAACTGATGTCTTGATAGGAATATATAGCTTAGCTAGATGGTATTTTATCCTTCATATGTGTCTGGGAATGTAAAAGTGAGGATTAAGAGTAGTTTATAATAAGCTATAATTCATATTTTAAATCCAGAACTGATTTCTCTCAGTTGATTATGTTGTAACAGTAAAACTCAGTTGTGAACTTATGATGCTTATGCTTAAGTCAGATGTTATATGTTAAGTTAACATGATGTGTCATTAATTCTATTAATTTAAGAGAGAAAAATTTAAGATTCATTCCAATTTGTGATTAAAAGTGGACGATCAGTCTAATCCTTTCTGACGAGCTTAAACACTGGTTAGTGGGGTTGGGTCACCTCAAATCATATATGGAATAAAAATCAATAAAATGATGGAAGATAACATGATAATCCTTCAGCTTCAGGATTAATCTTCCTTATTATCAACAAAATGTTGATTTTTATGAAGATAATGAAAATTGAATATTTGTTGGATTTAAGATCAAACATTTAATTCAAGATAACCCAATTGAGAAATTTATGAAAAAAGTCTTGTAGAAAGATGAGTTAAAGGCAAACAACACTTCACTCTAGATAAATGTACCATTTGTGTAGTGATCGCCAAATTGTGGTAAATGGGCAAAAAGGGTGGGTTAAATAGGTAGGAAAATATGAAAGAATATGGAATGAACTCCATTATTAGTTAGAGATATGATATAATCTTAATCATTGAATGAATGACCAAAAATGGGGTGGCAAAAAATCTCATAAACAAAATTCTTATGGTACTTTGTTGCTAAAATGTGAAGAGATACATACCTTTTGAGGTAAAGGTTGAACTTTTATGCATTGTTATCTTGATATGATTGAAGTTCTTTCTCTATTTGAAGATGATGTAGGGCTTTGTAAATCTTCTAAGATTTCTTATGCTTAACAAATTTTGTAATGTCCCAATTATTTAATGGAAAATTTATAAAAGGCTGAATTGTTCAAGTGAAACCTTAACCATGTAGTTCCCTATGACCATAGGACTATTCCAATGTTCAAAAGTGGGATACTGATACAATAACCTTGTATCAATCTTCATTGTGAGAAGTTACTTAGAGTCATATATAGTTGAGTATATGTGGGTAAACAAGGGTCAATTTTCACAGTACATTAACACATATTATGTATATGTATGTGATCAAATATGTATCTATAGTAATATATGACAATGTGAATGAGATATGAACACTAAAAAACCTAACTATGATGCTTTCTTAAAATTATAAAATAAATTACTAAATTATATATCATGCTTGAAACATTCAATAATGTAACTATTCATCATTTAAACACTATATTGAACCATTAGTTTCAAACACTAGACATGTCCTAATAGGTATTCCATTAAACAAACATTATCTATTTATAGATGAAAAAAAGGGAATTGGAAGAATTAAAGATCAAATATATCTTAATATTATCTCAATGATTGGAATATACACTCACCTAATGTCACTCAGTTGCTGATTCATTAACTAAATTTCATCCAAATATTGAGATCAAGAATCTAGGATCAAGAATAGTTCGTTCGGTCTGATGAGCATGTCAATTTCTTTCCCCTAGGATTAACCTATAAAAGAAACATGAGAAAAAAGAATATGTTGGGAGATGAAATAGAGACTAAGAATTGGAAAATGTTAAAAAGAGAAGAAAGTAGTTTCTAGTTGAACTACTAACATCAATTAGGCCTGAATGAAGAACATACATCATGCTCTTCTATTCATGAGGAAACACCCAAATATCTTGTTATCTAAACCTAAGGTTTTGATTATGGAGAGAAAGTGAAATATAAAGGAAAACTCCAATTTTAGGTCTTTAAATGACCTCTAACATAGTGAGGTATAAGAACAACCTCATTCCATCAGCTAGCCTTTTCTAGAGATAAAACTTGACCAACTTCCTCAATGTCAGTCTGACTGGTCTGGAAAACTTAGATGCACATGTTGGTTGACTACATGGTATCCCTGTAATGCCCGAGCCCACTAAAGGTGTAGATGCACATACTTTTATTTTCCTTCCCTCTTTCTGGGTGCTTTCCCAACCACCCAGATGTGGAGCAAGGTGATGGATATGACATGAAGATCATAGCTTTGGCATGGACTTGGCTGATGAATATGTTGCTCGGAGACAAAAGTGGTGTAGTCTAGACTTCCCTCTATCTAGATCCTAATTGTGTATGATGTAACCCTAAAAGGGAGATTTTGATGTATTTTGTACAATCTTTCATGAAATTGATTTAGTCAAAAAAATTTATTCCGCTGCTTTCCAATGTGTTTTGTTGACCATATTTTAGTAATGTAGCGATCTCACTTCTTTACAATCCCGGGGAAAGAGTCACTCCAACTTTTTACAATCCCGGGGAAAGAGTCACTCCAACTTTTTTAGTACTCACCCAACTATTTCTAGTAAGTGAATTTCTACAAACTGACATACATAGATTGATTTCAACATTCTCAATCTCAAAGGCCAGTTTAACAGTTTGACAAGTCAGTAAACTTCTGAATAACACTAGAATAAACTATACAAAACAAGTCCAATTATATTGGTATGTGATCCAAACCAAATCTAATACACCTATACATGTTTCTGTCCAATAAGGCATCTTTTTCACTTCCTTTACATGTAATCTCATTAACTATGTAAAGTACTTAATTATGCCATTCTTTGACATAAGTTAGGGTAAATCTATTATGTATGAGTTCAATTAGTGAAATTTTTATTCAACTATTTAATATGCTGAAATCTAAACTGAATGATGTTAATTTTGGGTTTACTGCTATACTAAATATATGAAGTTAGAGTTTTACGCCAAATATTGGCTATAATCTGCATGAGCATGTAACCATGTAACCTGAATTGAATTAAACATAGGAAATTGTAATGAGTAAGTAAAATGCAATTAGGGTTGTTCTTAAACATAAGATTACCTACTAAGAAGAAGTGAGTTTGTGATATCCATGCTATCAAAGTAGATGACATACTTGTAAACTAAAAAAACCTAACTATTTGCTTCTCTAGGCCAGATTACATCCCTCATAATATGACACCCACCTACAAAATTAAACACCATATTATGAAAATAAAAATTCTATTACAATGCCTCAACTGTATATTTTACATGGTCCAAAAAGTCTTACAAATTTAATTTGTATACTGAAAGTATAAAGTTGCAACCTTTGATAATCAAGTACTGATATAATATTTTATTAATTCATTAATATAGTAAAGGTAACCAACATTTGCTTGTTAATAATTTGAATACTAACCCTATAATGATTCCATGTAAATATTCATATAATTACTAACTTTTGATTAATGTCTTATTATCATTAGCACCAATTAGATGTAGCTATAATTTTTCAATGTGCTTATATTTAGATATATGTTTAAGAACTAGTGAATGCATATCATTTATAAATTGTTTGTAAGATAAAAGAAATTAAAGATGACATATTTAGAAATTTGTCATGCGTTGAACAAGATGGGTGAATGGAACCGCATAGAGTACTAGATATGAAATATTATGTCATACTCTTTTAGGGTAAGCTAGGAGGTCATTCATTTATCTTTCCATTCTCTTACAAGCAAAACAATATAATTTGACACTAAAGCAAGATGATATAAACATAAATTAAATGTGGTAGTACTACTACCATTAAAGATAAACTCTTTGTTACACAAAAGTAAGATGGAGGGAGTGAGTGTCGAATAAGAATGTTACCTCACATAATTTTTGATGTGATATTTTGTTAAACCATTTGTAAGACGATTAACATCTTGTTGGCGTACTTAATGTGAAATGTTAAGCATCTCTTTAGCTGTATTTAAATTTTAATGATTAGTCTGAGAGATATTATCAATCATTCAAAATAATAATTTATAAACCAACAAAATATGATTTGTTTATTATTTAGGTCATTCGACACATTTCTTTACCAAATATATATTCTTGTTGCAAATGAATTAAATTATCATTTATTTATTGATGTTGTGAACATTTATTTGTTAAGAGAGTACACCCATAATGATGCATGCTAACTTTTTTATGAGTAAAGATTTTTTGTATTTGGCTGATGTATTGGTATAGTAATGAATTCATCAAATTATCTATTCAGGGTTGTAAAAGATTTTGCATTATTTTCTTAACTTATAAATTTAGAGTATATTTATATGTAAAGATGACGTCTAAATCTGTTACTAGCCCAATATCAATATTTTATATGGTTAATGAATTAAAAAGAAGTGCAAAGTTTAAGTTTGGAAATGTGACATTCATATTTTTCATGCAGAGAGACACATTTATTGATATTTAGTAACAAAGCGATCTCACTTCTTTACAATCCCGGGGAAAGAGTCACTCCAACTTTTTTAGTACTCACCCAACTATTTCTTGTAAGTGAATTTCTACAAACTGACATACATAGATTGATTTTAACATTCTCAATCTCAAAGGCCAGTTTAACAGTTTGACAAGTCAGTAAACTTCTGAATAACACTAGAATCAACTATACCAAACAAGTCCAATTATATTGGTATGTGATCCAAACCAAATCTAATACACCTATACATGTTTCTGTCCAATAAGGCATCTTTTTCACTTCCTTTACATGTAATCTCATTAACTATGTAAAGTACTTAATTATGCCATTCTTTGACATAAGTTAGGGTAAATATATTATGTATGAGTTCAATTAGTGAAATTTTTATTCAACTATTTAATATGCTGAAATCTAAACTGAATGATGTTAATTTTGGGTTTACTGCTATACTAAATATATGAAGTTAGAGTTTTACGCCAAATATTGTCTATAATCTGCATGAGCATGTAACCATGTAACCTGAATTGAATTAAACATAGGAAATTGTAATGAGTACGTAAAATGCAATTAGGGTTGTTCTTAAACATAAGATTACCTACTAAGAAGAAGTGAGTTTGTGACAACCATGCTATCAAAGTAGATGACATGCTTGTAAACTAAGAAAACCTAACTATTTGCTTCTCTAGGCTGTATTACATCCCTCATAATATGACACCCACCTATAAAATTAAACACCATATTATGAAAATAAAAATTCTATTACAATGCCTCAACTGTATATTTTACATGGTCCAAAAAGTCTCTTACAAATTTAATTTGTATACTGAAAGTATAAAAGTTGCAACCTTTGATAATCAAGTATTGATATAATATTTTATTAATTCATTAATATAAGAAAGGTAACCAACATTTGCTTGTTAATAATTTGAATACTAACTCTATAATGATTCCATGTAAATATTCATATAATTACCAACTTTTGATTAATGTCTTATTATCATTAGCAACAATTAGATGTAGCTATAATTTTACAATGTGCTTATATTTAGATATATGTTTAAGAACTAGTGAATGCATATCATTTATAAATTGTTTGTAAGATAAAAGAAATTAAAGATGACATATATAGAAATTTGTCATGCGTAGAACAAGATGGGTGAATGGAACCACATAGAGTAGTAGATATGAAATATTGTGTCATACTCTTTTAGGGTAAGCTAGGAGGTCATTCATTTATCTTTCCATTCTCTTACAAGCAAAACAATAGAATTTGACACTAAAGCTAGATGATGTAAACATAAATTAAATGTGGTAGTACTACTACCATTAAAGATAAACTCTTTGTTACACAAAAGTAAGATGGAGGGAGTGGGTATCAAATAAGAATGTTAACTGACGTGTATTTTACTACGTGCTAAAAACACAAGTATACGCGTCGAGTAGTACAGGCCTTTGTGAGGCCCGAGTCGAACACAGGGATACTCAGAATTGTCGGAGACTCCTACTAACTATTTGCGATCAGCTAAGCCGAATAACAAATTGGGGTTTGTTGTCAAAATTAAAAGAAAATAATAATAAAACAAAGCAAACAATCGATTCAAGGTTAATTTAATCAATTCAAAAAGGAATCTTTAGGATTGCGGTTTCACCGCGGGTTTTCATTGTATTAGATTTTATATAATGCCTCAATCTTCTCTCTCTATCTGGGTAGTGGCTTGAAAATAGAATTGCCCACTGTCGTGGTACAATTCACTACTTAGGTTTAGGTCAGTTCCACCGTCGTAGTAACCTATCCCCTAAACTAAGTGCATTACGAACGATCTCTCATTATCCACCATTAATTTTACACCACCTTGTTCAAGGGATTTATCGATTAATGTAGGTTTCGTCTCTTTTCAGCCGTTAATCCTTCTGTCGAAGAGATTGAGGGCGTTAGGTTATTATTATGGTGATCAAGCATAACAATATATGGAGAAAACGAAGCTATACCACGGATTTAAGAGAGAAAATCTGAATTACTATTATAAACTTGTCATACAATGAATTCCCAGGCTACTCCCGGTCCTAAAGATGGAGGGGATTAGCCCCGCATGTTCATCTCACACAAGTACATGGTAGAAATAGGGGAAATCATATGAAAAACGTGAATAGAAAGGGAAAACCCCTGAACGGAGAAGAACCGATCAATCCTTTATGTAGAACACGTGCTTTCCCGCCTCTCGGTGGTGAAATCCATCTTTGGCAGCGTCCGGATCGACTGGTATGAACTTCTGGCCTCCGTTCTCCCTTTTTCTCGCTCCTCGGCCCTTGTGCAATGGCTAATCCGATCCTTTCTTCGTTTGGGCGGCCGTCATTAGGTATAAGTCCCTAATTAGGTCGTTAATTAACTCCAACCGTCCGATTGAGATCAATCTAAATCCAACACATATCTAACGGCGAGTCGATGGTATCGACCCGCTACAGTAACGGCTGGCTGCAAACCCTTTCTTTGTCGCGCCCGACATCATCTCGATACCATCGACTCGGGTCGATGGTATTGACTTCCTTTTGGCGTCGGTTTTGTCATTTTGCGACGTTGTAGCCTCCATGTGTCGATGGTATCGACTTGGTGTCGATACTATCGACTGCTTCTTCGCCAACAACCTGAAGGTGTCTCGATACCATCGACATCAGCGTCGATGGTATCGCCTCTTTGCTGCTCCTTTCGGCTGACAACCTGCGGTCTTGTCGATGGTATCGACTTCCGTCGATGGTATCGACGGAAGCAAATACTTGTTTTTCCTGAAATTCAAAGACGAGATCAAATAAATCCACACAAATAATAATAATTGGATAATTAATGCTTAAAATGATGAAATAAAGGGAATTTGACATAAAATAGCAACAAAGACCAAATTGGATGAATTATGCGATATTAACCATAGAAATGACTAATTAAAGCATAAAACACATATAAAACAGGTCTATAAATGTGACTCAAAATCATCGCATCAAACTCCCCTAAGCTTGAATATTGCTCACCCTCGAGCAACTAATCCTTAGAATAGAATTGCTGATGTCAACTGAAAAACAACACACCAACCCAACATCCCATATGACTCCCACTGAACATTCACAAACCGGCCTTCTCTAACCACAGAACGGTAATTACCCTAAAGGCGACAATAATCATCAATAAAAGAAATTAACCTCCTAACCGATGAACACTATCACATAAGGCAGTTAACATAATAAAATTTGCCGATTCAGACTTGGTGCATCCTGTGATCGCCTATACTACGTTGCTCACCCTAACTACCATCTACATGGAAGCAGTTCTCCTGATACTCATTAGTGAGGAGAAATTCACAGTGGCCTATCAATCCGAGCAACGGGTGGATGAAGATGGGTGGCTCATGGAAGAACGTGGAAGTATTGTACTGTTTCAACATGCATAAAACAAAAATGCCCTAAATGATGCAAATGCACATGAGAAATGCCCTAGTGTCTAAGATTAGGTGGAATGATGCATGCACTAACCATCCGCCTCAAAATGAGATGGATATCGAGTTAAGTTACATCATGTACTCAATTATCCTGAAATGCAAGTGATATTACGTTCCTTTCTCCTTCTTATTTCACTTTCTTCTAAATTTTTTTTTCTATTGCAGATTTTCAGCTTTTTTTTTCCAGCCCACATATCCATAATTGCTTAAAGATAAGTTTATTGGGCTATTTTCTTCATTGATCAGAAATTTTTGCACTATTTAGAAGGTATGGAACAATTAATTCACCATTGGGGAAAAATTGAGATACATGATATACTTTATGCATGAAGATCATGAATGCAACTACATGGCATGCACCTAAAGGTAATGTGCCTGAATCACTATATTTTTTTCTTTTTATGCAAACATATGGAAAATACCAATGCAAGTCCTATCTAAATTCTATGCACACAAAAAGGAATTAAAACTGCACTTTACTTCCAATTCTTAGGTGGATTATGGAAAAATGAAGTGGAACGATCACAAGACTAGATGACTGAACCTTAGAAAGATATTATGTGTCCCTCCTTACTGACCTGTGTAGTAGTTTAGAGGGTTCTCTCTCTTCCATCCAATTAAGGTCTCATTACCATTTGGTTAGGTTAGGCTCGAACAACCATTTCCGGCCACTTTCATGAATCATTAGGAGTACAAGTATGAAATGTTGGTTTAAAGTTGACATAACCAATCATTTTCGTAGGATGTGTACCCAAGGTCAAACAAAACAAGCTATCCAAACACACAAAATTTTTTCAAATTTCCCTTGAATTTCCCATGCACTAACAGCAAGATGACACACTTTTATGACGTCCACAATTACACTAGATAGTACGTGGATCCTACAAAACTAAAATTGCAAAAAACAAATAACAAAAGAACAAAAGCAATAATGCTAAAAACTGAAAACAATAAAAGATAGAGTTGTTCCAACTACCCCCCTAAGCTTGAATTCGACTATGGCCTCATAGTCAAAAACAAACTTAAAGATTGGAACAGGGATACCCGATCACTCTTGTGGAGGTGGAGGCGGGTAAGGCGGCGCCGTGGGGTCCCAAGATGGGTATTGCCCCTGGAAAGTCGGATCATACTGGGGCATCAAAGGAGGTTGTGGGTACCCCCCAAAGTAATTCTGACTCCAGTAATGATCATAAAATGGTTGCTGCTGTTGTTCCATTTGTGCAGCCGATCATGGATGTTCTCCTGATTTGCAAAAAGAAGGCGCTCATTCTCGAAGATCGCCTGCTGGTTGACATAGAGCTGGTTGGTGGTGTCTTGAATACCGGCATATGCAGCTGTGTGGCTATGCTGCGTCTGCTGGATGTCTTGCAGCATATGGTACATGCCTTGCATGGAATAGGCATCCTCGCTGGGCTGCGAGGGCAGTGGTGGAGGCTGATGCGGAGAAGATGAAGATGCACCCAGATGCATCCTAGGGCGCTTCTGGGGTGCCACTCGTGATCGAAGAGGTGTGAACGCCTCTTCCTCCTCTTCCGCCGCCTCGTCATCTTCACCACCATCGTTGTTGCCGTCTTCTTCATCGGAATCGATGGCTATGATTGGCCACCAGAAATGCTGCGCGCCGTCGATGTTGAAGACGGGGTCGGGTAGAGAACACTCTTGATATGCTTGATTTACGTGGCAGTGTGTGAACGCCACGCCATCTCGGAGAAGAATGAGATTGGACCGGTGTAAATGTTGTGTAAATGTTGCAAGTTCACCTTGCTCTTAGTAGATAGAGGAGTGAGGGTTTGGAAATTCAAGCCAAGGTATGAAGCCAGCTTGGTGATTAGCCCGTCGAAGTGAATCGGCGCTTTCCTCGTACTCCGCTTCACTGCCAAAACACGTTGCAGAAAGAAGGCAACCCAGTTGCACTCTTGTTGCGTCAGAAGCTTGTAGAGAAAGAAAAAGTCAGGCTCCTGAAACTTGCTAAGGGCTAGGTCGCCCCAAGCAAACAAGGTGGAGCTCAACATCCGGTGCAAGACCCAGAAAAATGGATGCTCGAAGTCGGCTACCGCGGCGTTGTGGTAGCTAACCGACTTCCCTTGTGGCACCGTCACCAACTCGGAGAAGAGAGCGTCGTAGTTGGTGCGGTTATCCGGCCACCTGTAGTTGTACCGCGAGTGATTCCAGTTGAAGATGTCGTTGAACTGCTCGAGGGTGATGGTGTAGTCGCGGTTGTACAGCCGAAATTACACCCTGCCCTTTTCCCACTCGCGGTCGCTTGCTGATATCTCATTGGGCACAACACAGACGTCCAGTGACGCCATGAATTCTGCCACCAGCTCTTTGTACGTTGGCCACTCACCGAAAAATGGTTGGCCGTCTTCATGGTACTCAAGCTCATCGTGTCCACGGCCCGTTTGGTGGGCCTGCCCCTTCAGTATGTAATCCATATTTGCCTTGAAGCCAAGATCATTAATCATCTCCGGATCCACGTAACGGGTGGGCTCGATCTTGCGCTTCAGGATTTCTTCGTAAACCTTCTTCACATCCGCGGATGGGTGGACAAGTCGAGGACATGCGACCGATGATGGCGGTGGTGGAACGAACTCGGGGATGTCAATCATATGAGCGTGTGTGGAAGAAGCTCCGGTTGGATGCACCATTGTTGCGACGAGAAAAGGATTAGAAGAAGAGCTCGGTGAAGATGGAGAATTGAATCTCCGCTAGGTGAAGATCGTCGCTTGATGCGATGATTTTGAGTCGCATTTATAGACCTGTTTTATATGTGTTTTATGCTTTTATTAGTCATTTCTATGGTTAATATCGCATAATGCATCCATTTTGGTCTTTGCCATTATTTTATGTCAAATTCCCTTTATTTCATTGTTTTGAGCATTAATTATCACATTATTATTATTTGTGTGTATTTATGTGATCTTGTCTTTGAATTTCAGGAAAAACAAGTATTTGCTTCCGTCTATACCATCGACGGAAGTCGATACCATCGACATGGTCACAGGTTGCCAGCCGAAAGGAGTAGAAAAGAGTCGATACCATCGACGCTGATGTCGATGGTATCGAGACACCTTCAGGTTGCTGGCGAAGAAGCAGTCGATAGTATCGACACCAAGTCGATACCATCGACACATGGAGGCTACAACGTCGCAAAATGATAAAACTGATGCCAAAAGGAAGTCGATACCATTGACCCGAGTCGATGGTATCGAGATGATGTCGGGCATGACAAAGGAAGGGTTTGCAGCCAGCCGCTACTGTGGCGGGTCGATACCATCGACTCGCGTCGATGGTATCGACGCCGTAGGATATGAGTTTGCTTTCTAATGATCTCAATCGGACGGCTGGAGTTAATTAACGACCTAATGAGGGACTTATACCTAAAGACGGCCTCCCAGACGAGGGAGATCGGATCAGCCATTGCACAAGTGCCGAGGAGCGAGAGAAAGGAGAACGGAGGCCAGAAGTTCATACCAGTCGATCTGGACACTGCCGAAGACAGATTTCACCACCGAGAGGCGGGAAAGCACGTGTTCTACGCAAAGGATCAATTGGTTCTTCTCCGTTCAGGGGTTTTCCTATTAAATTCACATTTTTCATATGATTTCCCCTATTTGTACCATGTACTTGTGTGAGATGAACATGCGGGGCTAATCCCCTCCATCTTTAGGACCGGGAGTAGCCCGGGAATTCATTGTATGACAGTTTTATAATAGTAATTCATATTTTCTCTCTTAAATCCGTGGTATAGTTTCGTTTTCTCCATATATTGTCATGCTTGATCACCATAATAATAATCTAATGCCCTGAATCACTTCGACAGAAGGATTAACGGCTGAAAAGAGATGAAATCTACATTAATCGATAAATCCCTTGAACAAGGTGGTGTAAAATTAATGGTGGATACTGAGAGATCGTTCGTAATGCACTTAGTTTAGGGGATAGGTTACTACGATGGTGGAACCGACCTAAACCTAAGTGGTGAATTGTACCACGACAGTGGGCAATTCTATTTTCAGGTCACTACCCGGATAGAGAGAGAAGATTGAGGAATTATATAAAATCTAATACAATGAATACACGTGGTGAAACCGCAATCCTAAAGATACTTTTTTTTGAAGTGATTAAATTAACCTTTAATCGATTGTTTGTTTTGTTTATTTTTATTTTCTTTTAATTTTGACAACAAACCCCAATTTGTTATTCGGCTTAGCTGATCGCAAATAGTTAGTAGGAGTCTCCGACAATTCCGAGTATCCCTGTGTTCGACTCAGGCCTCACAAGGCCTGTACTACTCGAGGCGTATACTTGCGTTTTTAGCGCGTAGTAAAATACACGTCAAGTTTTTGGCGCCGTTGCCGGGGATACGGCGAATTGTTGGAACTTCGAGTGCTACGAGCGGCCACTCTAGGCCACATTTTTTAATTTTAATTTTGAAACAACTTCAAATATTTCTAAAATTTTCAATAATTATTATACTCGTCAAAGCACTGTATTGCACTAAATTTTCCTATTTCAGGTATGTTGCATGGTGCAGACGCGTAGTACTGACTACGCGGAACGTGCATCCGAGGTTCCGTTTCCGGGACCTGAAGACGAGGATTATCAAGAGCAAGAGCAACAAGAAGAGGAGGATTCTGAATCCGAACACGAAGAGATGGCTGAAGAACCAACGATATGGGCGAAGATCAAAGCTTCTTCCACATCTGCCTCTAAAGGGCCGATAAAGAAGCAAGCAATCAATATACCAACGTACAAGATTGATCCATCTCTAATTAATTTGGTTAAGTCCAATGCTTTTCATGGTTTGAAAAATGAGGATCCCGTTGCGCACCTGAGTCAATTCGTGGAGAACTGCGATATGGTGAAAATTGACCGATTTCCACAGACTGCACTTTACTTGAAGCTCTTCCCGAGTTCCTTGGCGGGAGCAGCAAGAGAGTGGCTACATAATCTAGACAACGAGTTCGTGGAGTCTTGGGACCATATGGTGGAGGTTTTCTTTGAGAGGTTCTTCCCTCCTGAGAAGACTAACGAAATGATCAGAAAGATTCACAATTTCACTCAACAGGCTGGTGAGACATATTCGGAGACATGGGAGAGATTTCAGGTCATGCTGAGGAGGTGCCCACATCACGGGCTGGATAAAGAAACACAGGTGAAGATCTTCTATTTTGCTCTCTCCGAGAACGATAGGAGTAATCTGGATCAGCTGGGTCGGGATTCTTTCTGAATAATACGGATACCAGATGTTGGGAGATATTAAAGAACATGGCTAGGAAATAGTCATGGGGTGACAGAGGCGTTGTGGAGCAAGTCAGAGCTGCTGGCGAATCCAGAGTGGTTAAGGAGCTGGATGATAAGTTAGATCTTCTAGCCAAGAAGCTGCTATCTAAGGAAGATGCATCTAAGGATGAGGAAGCCCAAGTGAAATTCATGCAACAACAGGGTTACAGAAACAATGACTACGCATGGAGGAAGGATAAAAAATTCTCATGGAAGGATCCGAATAATTTTCTGTAGGATCCGGATGCCAAGCCACAACCTAGAGCCGAGGATAATAACACTAAATTACTGAGTCAAATGGTACAGCAGAACCAGGAGATGATGGCCATGTTTGGTAAGCAATTGCAATCTCAAGGTGATATTCTAACCAAGTTTGGACAGACGCTGCAAAGCCATGGAGCACAAATGCGGGCATTAGAAACCACCGTGGCACAGATTTCTAGTGAAGTGGCAGCCATCAAAAATGCTAATCAACAGAAACCGGCCGAGAATGCAAACGTGGCCCAAGCACACCATCAAGTCAAGTATATGTCTGTGGTAAGCAATGAGGAGGAATCTCAGGTGCAAGAAGCTAAAGAAGAAAGAAAAATGATTTTTAATACGCAGGCGTCACCGGCGATACCATATCCACGCACTTACTATGGACTGCCGGGCGGAAACCCTTTCTTCAGAAAATCACAGCGAGTTATGAATATTGCATCTCCATCTAGAAAAGAAGAACAATTGAAGGGTGTTTGTGCACGTGTGGAAACATCGAATGCGAGAGAGGAACCACAACAAGCTATTACTGTTGATGATGTCTCACCAAAGCCCATGTCAGAGGGAGTGATTGAAGTAAGCTATTTCTCCTTCTTATTTCACTTTCTTCTAAATTTTTTTTTCTATTGCAGATTTTCAGCTTTTTTTTTCCAGCCCACATATCCATAATTGCTTAAAGATAAGTTTATTGGGCTATTTTCTTCATTGATCAGAAATTTTTGCACTATTTAGAAGGTATGGAACAATTAATTCACCATTGGGGAAAAATTGAGATACATGATATACTTTATGCATGAAGATCATGAATGCAACTACATGGCATGCACCTAAAGGTAATGTGCCTGAATCACTATATTTTTTTCTTTTTATGCAAACATATGGAAAATACCAATGCAAGTCCTATCTAAATTCTATGCACACAAAAAGGAATTAAAACTGCACTTTACTTCCAATTCTTAGGTGGATTATGGAAAAATGAAGTGGAACGATCACAAGACTAGATGACTGAACCTTAGAAAGATATTATGTGTCCCTCCTTACTGACCTGTGTAGTAGTTTAGAGGGTTCTCTCTCTTCCATCCAATTAAGGTCTCATTACCATTTGGTTAGGTTAGGCTCGAACAACCATTTCCGGCCACTTTCATGAATCATTAGGAGTACAAGTATGAAATGTTGGTTTAAAGTTGACATAACCAATCATTTTCGTAGGATGTGTACCCAAGGTCAAACAAAACAAGCTATCCAAACACACAAAATTTTTTCAAATTTCCCTTGAATTTCCCATGCACTAACAGCAAGATGACACACTTTTATGACGTCCACAATTACACTAGATAGTACGTGGATCCTACAAAACTAAAATTGCAAAAAACAAATAACAAAAGAACAAAAGCAATAATGCTAAAAACTGAAAACAATAAAAGATAGAGTTGTTCCAACTACCCCCCTAAGCTTGAATTCGACTATGGCCTCATAGTCAAAAACAAACTTAAAGATTGGAACAGGGATACCCGATCACTCTTGTGGAGGTGGAGGCGGGTAAGGCGGCGCCGTGGGGTCCCAAGATGGGTATTGCCCCTGGAAAGTCGGATCATACTGGGGCATCAAAGGAGGTTGTGGGTACCCCCCAAAGTAATTATGACTCCAGTAATGATCATAAAATGGTTGCTGCTGTTGTTCCATTTGTGCAGCCGATCATGGATGTTCTCCTGATTTGCAAAAAGAAGGCGCTCATTCTCGAAGATCGCCTGCTGGTTGACATAGAGCTGGTTGGTGGTGTCTTGAATACCGGCATATGCAGCTGTGTGGCTATGCTGCGTCTGCTGGATGTCTTGCAGCATATGGTACATGCCTTGCATGGAATAGGCATCCTCGCTGGGCTGCGAGGGCAGTGGTGGAGGCTGATGCGGAGAAGATGAAGATGCACCCAGATGCATCCTAGGGCGCTTCTGGGGTGCCACTCGTGATCGAAGAGGTGTGAACGCCTCTTCCTCCTCTTCCGCCGCCTCGTCATCTTCACCACCATCGTTGTTGCCGTCTTCTTCATCGGAATCGATGGCTATGATTGGCCACCAGAAATGCTGCGCGCCGTCGATGTTGAAGACGGGGTCGGGTAGAGAACACTCTTGATATGCTTGATTTACGTGGCAGTGTGCGAACGCCACGCCATCTCGGAGAAGAATGAGATTGGACCGGTGTAAATGTTGTGTAAATGTTGCAAGTTCACCTTGCTCTTAGTAGATAGAGGAGTGAGGGTTTGGAAATTCAAGCCAAGGTATGAAGCCAGCTTGGTGATTAGCCCGTCGAAGTGAATCGGCGCTTTCCTCGTACTCCGCTTCACTGCCAAAACACGTTGCAGAAAGAAGGCAACCCAGTTGCACTCTTGTTGCGTCAGAAGCTTGTAGAGAAAGAAAAAGTCAGGCTCCTGAAACTTGCTAAGGGCTAGGTCGCCCCAAGCAAACAAGGTGGAGCTCAACATCCGGTGCAAGACCCAGAAAAATGGATGCTCGAAGTCGGCTACCGCGGCGTTGTGGTAGCTAACCGACTTCCCTTGTGGCACCGTCACCAACTCGGAGAAGAGAGCGTCGTAGTTGGTGCGGTTATCCGGCCACCTGTAGTTGTACCGCGAGTGATTCCAGTTGAAGATGTCGTTGAACTGCTCGAGGGTGATGGTGTAGTCGCGGTTGTACAGCCGAAAATACACCCTGCCCTTTTCCCACTCGCGGTCGCTTGCTGATATCTCATTGGGCACAACACAGACGTCCAGTGACGCCATGAATTCTGCCACCAGCTCTTTGTACGTTGGCCACTCACCGAAAAATGGTTGGCCGTCTTCATGGTACTCAAGCTCATCGTGTCCACGGCCCGTTTGGTGGGCCTGCCCCTTCAGTATGTAATCCATATTTGCCTTGAAGCCAAGATCATTAATCATCTCCGGATCCACGTAACGGGTGGGCTCGATCTTGCGCTTCAGGATTTCTTCGTAAACCTTCTTCACATCCGCGGATGGGTGGACAAGTCGAGGACATGCGACCGATGATGGCGGTGGTGGAACGAACTCGGGGATGTCAATCATATGAGCGTGTGTGGAAGAAGCTCCGGTTGGATGCACCATTGTTGCGACGAGAAAAGGATTAGAAGAAGAGCTCGGTGAAGATGGAGAATTGAATCTCCGCTAGGTGAAGATCGTCGCTTGATGCGATGATTTTGAGTCGCATTTATAGACCTGTTTTATATGTGTTTTATGCTTTTATTAGTCATTTCTATGGTTAATATCGCATAATGCATCCATTTTGGTCTTTGCCATTATTTTATGTCAAATTCCCTTTATTTCATTGTTTTGAGCATTAATTATCACATTATTATTATTTGTGTGTATTTATGTGATCTTGTCTTTGAATTTCAGGAAAAACAAGTATTTGCTTCCGTCTATACCATCGACGGAAGTCGATACCATCGACATGGTCACAGGTTGCCAGCCGAAAGGAGTAGAAAAGAGTCGATACCATCGACGCTGATGTCGATGGTATCGAGACACCTTCAGGTTGCTGGCGAAGAAGCAGTCGATAGTATCGACACCAAGTCGATACCATCGACACATGGAGGCTACAACGTCGCAAAATGATAAAACTGATGCCAAAAGGAAGTCGATACCATTGACCCGAGTCGATGGTATCGAGATGATGTCGGGCATGACAAAGGAAGGGTTTGCAGCCAGCCGCTACTGTGGCGGGTCGATACCATCGACTCGCGTCGATGGTATCGACGCCGTAGGATATGAGTTTGCTTTCTAATGATCTCAATCGGACGGCTGGAGTTAATTAACGACCTAATGAGGGACTTATACCTAAAGACGGCCTCCCAGATGAGGGAGATCGGATCAGCCATTGCACAAGTGCCGAGGAGCGAGAGAAAGGAGAACGGAGGCCAGAAGTTCATACCAGTCGATCTGGACACTGCCGAAGACAGATTTCACCACCGAGAGGCGGGAAAGCACGTGTTCTACGCAAAGGATCAATTGGTTCTTCTCCGTTCAGGGGTTTTCCTATTAAATTCACATTTTTCATATGATTTCCCCTATTTGTACCATGTACTTGTGTGAGATGAACATGCGGGGCTAATCCCCTCCATCTTTAGGACCGGGAGTAGCCCGGGAATTCATTGTATGACAGTTTTATAATAGTAATTCATATTTTCTCTCTTAAATCCGTGGTATAGTTTCGTTTTCTCCATATATTGTCATGCTTGATCACCATAATAATAATCTAATGCCCTGAATCACTTCGACAGAAGGATTAACGGCTGAAAAGAGACGAAATCTACATTAATCGATAAATCCCTTGAACAAGGTGGTGTAAAATTAATGGTGGATACTGAGAGATCGTTCGTAATGCACTTAGTTTAGGGGATAGGTTACTACGACGGTGGAACCGACCTAAACCTAAGTGGTGAATTGTACCACGACAGTGGGCAATTCTATTTTCAGGTCACTACCCGGATAGAGAGAGAAGATTGAGGAATTATATAAAATCTAATACAATGAATACCCGTGGTGAAACCGCAATCCTAAAGATACTTTTTTTTGAAGTGATTAAATTAACCTTTAATCGATTGTTTGTTTTGTTTATTTTTATTTTCTTTTAATTTTGACAACAAACCCCAATTTGTTATTCGGCTTAGCTGATCGCAAATAGTTAGTAGGAGTCTCCGACAATTCCGAGTATCCCTGTGTTCGACTCGGGCCTCACAAGGCCTGTACTACTCGAGGCGTATACTTGCGTTTTTAGCGCGTAGTAAAATACACGTCAAGTTTTTGGCGCCGTTGCCGGGGATACGGCGAATTGTTGGAACTTCGAGTGCTACGAGCGGCCACTCTAGGCCACATTTTTTAATTTTAATTTTGAAACAACTTCAAATATTTCTAAAATTTTCAATAATTATTATACTCGTCAAAGCACTGTATTGCACTAAATTTTCCTATTTCAGGTATGTTGCATGGTGCAGACGCGTAGTACTGACTACGCGGAACGTGCATCCGAGGTTCCGTTTCCGGGACCTGAAGACGAGGATTATCAAGAGCAAGAGCAACAAGAAGAGGAGGATTCTGAATCCGAACACGAAGAGATGGCTGAAGAACCAACGATATGGGCGAAGATCAAAGCTTCTTCCACATCTGCCTCTAAAGGGCCGATAAAGAAGCAAGCAATCAATATACCAACGTACAAGATTGATCCATCTCTAATTAATTTGGTTAAGTCCAATGCTTTTCATGGTTTGAAAAATGAGGATCCTGTTGCGCACCTGAGTCAATTCGTGGAGAACTGCGATATGGTGAAAATTGACCGATTTCCACAGACTGCACTTTACTTGAAGCTCTTCCCGAGTTCCTTGGCGGGAGCAGCAAGAGAGTGGCTACATAATCTAGACAACGAGTTCGTGGAGTCTTGGGACCATATGGTGGAGGTTTTCTTTGAGAGGTTCTTCCCTCCTGAGAAGACTAACGAAATGATCAGAAAGATTCACAATTTCACTCAACAGGCTGGTGAGACATATTCGGAGACATGGGAGAGATTTCAGGTCATGCTGAGGAGGTGCCCACATCACGGGCTGGATAAAGAAACACAGGTGAAGATCTTCTATTTTGCTCTCTCCGAGAACGATAGGAGTAATCTGGATCAGCTGGGTCGGGATTCTTTCTGAATAATACGGATACCAGATGTTGGGAGATATTAAAGAACATGGCTAGGAAATAGTCATGGGGTGACAGAGGCGTTGTGGAGCAAGTCAGAGCTGCTGGCGAATCCAGAGTGGTTAAGGAGCTGGATGATAAGTTAGATCTTCTAGCCAAGAAGCTGCTATCTAAGGAAGATGCATCTAAGGATGAGGAAGCCCAAGTGAAATTCATGCAACAACAGGGTTACAGAAACAATGACTACGCATGGAGGAAGGATAAAAAATTCTCATGGAAGGATCCGAATAATTTTCTGTAGGATCCGGATGCCAAGCCACAACCTAGAGCCGAGGATAAGAACACTAAATTACTGAGTCAAATGGTACAGCAGAACCAGGAGATGATGGCCATGTTTGGTAAGCAATTGCAATCTCAAGGTGATATTCTAACCAAGTTTGGACAGACGCTGCAAAGCCATGGAGCACAAATGCGGGCATTAGAAACCACCGTGGCACAGATTTCTAGTGAAGTGGCAGCCATCAAAAATGCTAATCAACAGAAACCGGCCGAGAATGCAAACGTGGCCCAAGCACACCATCAAGTCAAGTATATGTCTGTGGTAAGCAATGAGGAGGAATCTCAGGTGCAAGAAGCTAAAGAAGAAAGAAAAATGATTTTTAATACGCAGGCGTCACCGGCGATACCATATCCACGCACTTACTATGGACTGCCGGGCGGAAACCCTTTCTTCAGAAAATCACAGCGAGTTATGAATATTGCATCTCCATCTAGAAAAGAAGAACAATTGAAGGGTGTTTGTGCACGTGTGGAAACATCGAATGCGAGAGAGGAACCACAACAAGCTATTACTGTTGATGATGTCTCACCAAAGCCCATGTCAGAGGGAGTGATTGAAGTAAGCTTAGGGGAGTTAACCCCGAAAAGCTCATATGTGCCACCTCACAGGCGTGTTGATGCAGCAGATGTTTCAAAACTCGACAATCCTAAGTCAAAGAAAGAGCATCGTCATTTTAGGAAATTCTTGGAAATATTCCGAAAACTCCACATCAATATTCCATTAGTGGAGATGATCGAGAAAGTGCCCGCCTATGGGAGGTTCATCAAGGAAATCATCAATAAGAAGAGGCGGATAAAAGACGGTGATATTTGTTGGATGAATGAGACGGTGAGCTCTATGATTCATGGGAGTTCACCAAAGAAGAGAAAAGACCCAGGAGGCTTCTACATTCCTTGCTCAATAGGTGGTCGACATTTTCCTAAAGCACAATGTGATTCCGGCGCCAGCATAAATCTCATGCCTCTGGCGACATTTCAGAAACTTGGGTTAAAAGAGATAAAGAAGTCGGCCGCAACAATTGAATTAGCGGATGGGTCTATCGTGAGACCATATGGAGTGTGTGAGGATGTTCTCGTCAAAGTGGATAGATTCATATTCCCAGTGGATTTTGTTGTCATGGATATGACACCGCTCCAAAGCTGTGAAATTCTTCTAGGAAGACTGTTTCAAGCAACGGCGGACGTCGTGACTGCCTTAGGGAGAGGTACATTGTCCTTGGGAATTGGAGGAGATTGAGTTGAATTCAAGTTACCACATGATCCTCTAAGCGCAGTTCCCAAAGTGAAAAGATGATGAGCTTCATACCGTCTAGCCTAAGACGTTAAATAAGGGCGCTTGTTGGGAGGCAACCCAACCATCGGTACATTAGGATAGAGTATTTATAATCGTAGGTTGCTTTAGTTTCGTTCATTTTTTAGTGTAAAGAAGATACCTTGATCCGTTTGTCTAATTGTGCAGGCTGAGGCAGAGTCGATACCATCAACACACAAGTCGATGGTATCGACAAGGGTTCAGGTTGATGACTGCAGATTTCATTCTGAGTCGATACCATCGATGGCCTTGTCGATGGTATCGACACACCTACAGGCAGGTCGCCAAGCAAAAGTCGATAGTATCGACAAGGGTGTCGATACCATCGAGATCTCTGGAGATGTTCAGGCCGATTTGTCTCAGTCAACTCGATACCATCGACGGCCTCGTCGATGGTATCGACATGGTTACAGGTTGAAGTGCAAAAAGGCGGTGTCGCAATGAAGCCAAGTCGATACTATCGACACCTGTCGATGGTATCGACCATCCATGTCACCGATCCGAGCAAAGAAATCGACGGCGATCACGGCTTCCACGTCATCGATCTGGGTGCATAGTCGATACCATCGACCCATGTCGATGGTATCGACACGTCAGCGATCCGGGTTTCAAGATCCAGTCATCGATGACTGTCGATACTCGCGAGGGAGGGGGATAGCATCGACAGGTGTTGATACCATCGACTCGCGTCGATGGTATCGACGGACCTACAGTTGCGCTGGCCAAGTCTATATAAGGAGATTCATGATGTCATTTAACGTCACACCTTCAGAGCTCTCTTCTTCCTTTGTGCCGAGCACTCCCCTGAGAAATCAAAGCCCAAAGAACAGCAACACCGAGCGACGATCTTCACCGAGCGGAGATTCAATTCTCCATCTTCACTGAGCTCTTCTTCTAATCCTTTTCTCGTCGCAACAATGGTGCATCCAACCGGAGCTTCTTCCTCGCACGCTCATATGATTGACATCCCCGAGTTCGTGCCACCACCGCCATCATCGGTCGCACGTCCTCGACTTGTCCACCCATCCGCAGATGTGAAGAAGGTTTACGAAGAAATCCTGAAGCGCAAGATCGAGCCCACCCGTTACGTGGATCCGGAGATGATCAATGATCTTGGCTTCAAGGCAAATATGGATTACGTACTGAAGGGTCAGGCCCACCAAACGGGCCGTGGACACGATGAGATTGAGTACCATGAAGACGGCCAGCCATTTTTCGGCGAGTGGCTAACGTACAAAGAGATGGTGGCGGAATTCATGGCGTCACTGGACGTCTGTGTTGTGCCCAATGAGATATCAGCAAGCGACCGCGAGTGGGAAAAGGGCAGGGTGTGTTTTCGTCTGTACAACTGTGACTACACCATCACCCTCGAGCAGTTCAACGACATCTTCAACTGGAATCACTCGCGGTACGACTACAGGCGGCCGGATAACCGCACCAACTACGACGCTCTCTTCTCCGAGTTGGTGACGGTGCCACAAGGGAAGTCGGTTAGCTACCACAACGCCGCGGTAGCCGACTTCGAGCACCCATTTATCCGGGTCTTGCACTGGATGTTGAGCTCCACCTTGTTTTCTCGGGGCGACCTAGCCCTTAGCAAGCTCCAGGAGCCTGACCTTTTCTTTCTCTACAAGCTCCTGACGCAACAAGAGTGCAATTGGGTTGCCTTCTTTCTGCAACGAGTTTTGGCGGTGAAACGGAGTACGAGGAAAGCGCCGATTCACTTCGGCGGGCTAATCACCAAGCTGGCTTCATACCTTGGCTTGAATTTCCAGACCCTCACTCCTCTATCTACAAAGAGCAAGGTGAACTTGCAACATTTACACTGGTCCAATCTCATTCTTCTCCGAGATGGCGTGGCGTTCGCACACTGCCACGTGAATCAAGCATATCAGGACTGTTCTCTACCCGACCCCGTCTTCAACATCGATGGCGCGCATCATTTCTGGTGTCCAATCATAGCCATCGATTCCGATGAAGAAGACGGTGGCAACAACGGTGGCGACGACGACGAGGCGGCGGAAGAGGAGGAAGAGGCGTTCACACCTCTTCGATCCTGAGTGGAACCCCGGAAGCACCCTAGGATGCATCCGGGTGCATCTTCATCTTCTCCGCATCGGCCTCCACCACCACAGCCCTCGCAACTGAGTGAGGATGCCTATTCCATGCAAGGCATGTATACGATGCTGTAGTACATTCAGTAGACACAGCATAGCCACACCGCTGCGTACGCCGGTATTCAAGATACCACCAACCGGCTTTTTGTCAACCAGCAGGCGATCTTCGAGAATGAACGCCTTCTTTTCGCAAATCAAGAGAACATCAATGATCGGCTGCATAGGATGGAGCAGCAGCAACAGCCGTTTTATGATCATTACTGGAGCCGGAATTATTTTGGGGGGTATCCACAGCCTCCTCCGATGCCCCAGTATGATCCGACCTTTCAAGGGCAATACCCGTCTTGGGACCCCACGGCGCCGCAGTACCCGCCTCCACCTCCACAAGAGTGATCGGGTATCCCTGTTCCAATCTTTAAGTTTGTTTTTTACTATGAGGCCATAGTCGAATTCAAGCTTAGGGGGGTAGTTGGAACAACTCTATCTTTTATTGTTTTCAGTTTTTAGCGTTATTGCTTTTGTTCTCTTGTTATTTGTTTCTTGCAATTTTAGTTTTGTAGGATCCACGTGCTATCTAGTGTAATTGTGGACGTCATAAAAGTGTGTCATCTTGCTGTTAGTGCATGGGAAATTCAAGGGAAATTTGAAAATTTTGTGTCTTTGGATAGCTTGTTTTGTTTTGACCTTGGGCACACATCCTATGAAAATGATTGATTATGTCAACTTTAAAACAACATTTCATACTTGTACTCCTAATGATTCATGAAAGTGGACGGAAATGGTTGTTTGAACCTAACCTAACCAAATGGTAATGAGACTTTAATTGGATGTAAGAGAGAGAACCCTCTAAACTACTATAGAGGTCAGTAAGGAGGGACACATAATATCTTTCTAAGGTTCAGTCATCTAGTCTTGTAATCGTTCCACTTCATTTTTCTATAATCCACCTAAGAATTGGAAGTAAAGTGAAGTTTTAATTCCTTTTTGTGTGCATAGCATTTATATAGGACTTGCATTGGTATTTTCCATATGTTTATATAAAAAGAAAAAAAATATAGTGATTCATGCACATTACCTTTAGGTGCATGCCATGTAGTTGCATTCATGATCTTCATGCATAAAGTATATCATGTATCTCAATTTTTCCCCAATGGTGAATTAATTGTTCCATACCTTCTAAATAGTGAAAAAAAAAAATTCTGATCAATGAAGAAAATAGCCCAATAAACTTATCTTTAAGCAATCATGGATATGTGGGCTGGAAAAAAAATTTAGAAGAAAGTGAAATAAGAAGGAGAAAGGAACGTAATATCACTTGCATTTCAGGATAATTGAGTACATGATGTAACTTAACTCGATATCCATCTCATTTTGAGGTGGATGGTTAGTGCATGCATCATTCCACCCAATTTTAGGCATTAGGGCATTTCTAATGTGCATTTGCATCATATAGGACATTTTTGTTTTATGCATGTTGAAACTGTACAATACTTCTACTTTCTTCCATGAGCCACCCATTTTCATCCACCCATTGCTCGGATTGGTAGGCCACCGTGAATTTCTCCTCACTAATGAATATCAGGAGAACTGCTTCCATGTAGATGGTAGTTAGGGCGAGCAACATAGTATAGGCGATCACAAGATGCCCCAATGCTGAATAGGCGAATTTTATTATGTTAACTGCCTTATGTGATAGTGTTCATCGGTTTGGAGGTTAATTTCTTTTATTGATGATTACTGTCGCCTTTAGGTTAATTACCATTCTGAGGTTAGAGAAGGCCGGTTTGTGAATGTTCAGTGGGATTCATATGGGATGTTGGGTTGGTGTGTTGTTTTTCAGTTGACATTTGCAATTCTATTCTAAGGATTAGTTGCTCGAGGGCGAGCAATGTTCAAGCTTAGGGGAGTTTGATGCGATGATTTTGAGTCACATTTATAGACCTATTTTATATGTGTTTTATACTTTTATTAGTCATTTCTATGGTTAATATCGCATAATGCATCCATTTTGGTCTTTGCCATTATTTTATGTCAAATTCCCTTTATTTCAATGTTTTGAGCATTAATTATCACATTATTATTATTTGTGTGGATTTATGTGATCTTGTCTTTGAATTTCAGGAAAAATGAGTATTTTCTTCCGTCGATACCATCGACATGGTCACAGGTTGCCAGTCGAAAGGAGCAGCAAAGAGTCGATACCATCGACGCTAATGTCGATGGTATCGAGACACCTTCAGGTTGTTGGCGAAGAAGCAGTCGATAGTATCGACACCAAGTCGATACCATCGACACATGGAGGCTACAGCGTCGCAAAATGATAAAACCGATGCCAAAAGGAAGTCGATACCATCGACCCGAGTCGATGGTATCGAGATGATGTCGGGCGCGACAAAGGAAGGGTTTGCAGCCAGCCGCTACTGTAGCGGGTCAATACCATCGACTTGCGTCGATGGTATCGACGCCGTAGGATATGAGTTTGCTTTCTAATGATCTCAATCGGACGGCTGGAGTTAATTAACGACCTAATGAGGGACTTATACCTAAGGACGGCCGCCCAGACGAGGGAGATCGGATCAGCCATTGCACAAGTGCCGAGGAGCGAGAGAAAGGAGAACAGAGGCCAGAAGTTCATACCAGTCGATCCGAACACTGCCGAAGATGGATTTCACCACCGAGAGGCGGGAAAGCACGTGTTCTACGCAAAGGATCAATTGGTTCTTCTCCGTTCAGGGGTTTTCCTATTCAATTCACGTTTTTCATATGATTTCCCCTATTTCTACCATGTACTTGTGTGAGATGAACATGCGGGGCTAATCCCCTCCATCTTTAGGACCGGGAGTAGCCCGGGAATTCATTGTATGACAGTTTTATAATAGTAATTCATATTTTCTCTCTTAAATCCGTGGTATAGTTTCGTTTTCTCCATATATTGTCATGCTTGATCACCATAATAATAATCTAATGCCCTGAATCACTTCGACAGAAGGATTAACGGCTGAAAAGAGACGAAACCTACATTAATCGATAAATCCCTTGAACAAGGTGGTGTAAAATAAATGGTGGATACTGAGAGATCGTTCGTAATGCACTTAGTTTAGGGGATAGGTTACTACGACGGTGGAACCAACCTAAACCTAAGTAGTGAATTGTACCACGACAATGGGCAATTCTATTTTCAGGCCACTACCCGGATAGAGAGAGAAGATTGAGGAATTATATAAAATCTAATACAATGAATACCCGCGGTGAAACCACAATCCTAAAGATACTTTTTTTTGAAGTGATTAAATTAACCTTTAATCGATTGTTTGTTTTGTTTATTTTTATTTTCTTTTAATTTTGACAACAAACCCCAATTTGTTATTCGGCCTAGCTGATCGCAAATAGTTAGTAGGAGTCTTCGACAATTCCGAGTATCCCTGTGTTCGACTCGGGCCTCACAAGGCCTGTACTACTCGACGCGTATACTTGTGTTTTTAGCGCGTAGTAAAATACACGTCATCGCTCGGTGCTGCTGTTCTTCGGGCTTTGATTGCTCGGGAGAGTGCTCGGCACAAAGGAAGAAGAGAGCTCTGAAGGTGTGACGTTAAATGATGTAATGAATCTGCTTATATAGACTTGGCCGGTGCCACTGTTGGTCCGTCGATACCATCGATGCGATTCGATGGTATCGACACCTTTCGATGCTATCCGCCTCCCTCGCAAGTATCGACGGTCATCGATGGCTGGATCTTGAAACCCGGATCGCTGACGTGTCGATACCATCGACATGGGTCGATGGTATCGACGCTGCACCCAGATCGATGACGTGGAAGCTGCGATCGCCGTCGATTTCTTTGTGCGGATCGGTGACATGGATGGTCGATACCATCGACAGATGTCGATAGTATCGACTTGGTTTCATTGCGACACCGCCACTTTGCACTTCAACCTGTAACCATGTCGATACCATCGACAAGGCCGTCGATGGTATCGAGTTGACTGAGACAAATCGGCCTGAACTTCTCCAGAGATCTCGATGGTATCGACACCCTTGTCGATACTATCGACTTTTTCTTGGCGACCTGCCTGTAGGTGTGTCGATACCATCGACAAGGCCATCGATGGTATCGACTCAGAACGAAATCTGCTGTCATCAACCTGTAACCCGGTCAATACCATCGACCAGTGTGTCGATGGTATCGACTCTGCCTCAGCCTGCACATCATACAAACCGATCACGGTATCTTTTTTATACTAAAAACTAAGTAAAAACAAATTAAACTACACATGTAAACAAACTATCCTACTGTACCGATGGTTGGGTTGCCTCCCAACAAGCGCCCTTATTTAACGTCTTGGGCTAGATGGCTTGAAGCTCATCATCTTGGCACTTTGGGGCATGTGCTTAGAGGATCGTGTGGTAATTTGAATTCAACTCGATCTCCTCCAATTCCCAAGGACAATGTACCTCTCCCTAAGGCAGTCATGACATCCACCGTTGCTTGAAACGGCCTTCCTAGAAGAATTTCACAGCTTTGGAGCGGTGGCATATCCATGACAACAAAATCCACCGGGAATATAAATCGATCCACTTTGACGAGAACATCTTCACATACTCTATATGGTCTCACTAAAGACCCATCCGCCAATTCAATTGTCGCGGCCGACTTCTTGATTTCTTTTAACCCAAGCTTATGAAATGTCGCCAGAGGCATGAGATTTATGCTGGCGCCGGAATCACATTGCGCTTTAGGAAAATGTCGATCACCTATTGAGCAAGGAATGTAGAAGCCCCCTGGGTCTTTTCTCTTCTTTGGCGAACTCCCGTGAATCATAGAGCTCACCGTCTCATTCATCCGACAAATATCACTGTCTTTTATCCGCCTCTTCTTATTGATGATTTCCTTGATGAACCTCCCATAGGCGGGCACCTTCTCGATCATCTCCACTAATGGAATATTGATGTGGAGTTTTCTTAATATTTCCAAGAATTTCCTAAAATGACGATGCTCTTTCTTTGGCCCTGGATTTTCTAGACTTGACACAACTGCTGCACTCACACGCCTGTGAGGTGGCACATATGAGCTTTTCGGGGCCAACTCCCCTAAGCTTACTTCAATCACTCCCTCTAACGTGGGCTTTGGCGAGACATCATCAACAGTAATAGCTTGGTGTGGTTCCTCTCTCGCATTCGATGTTTCCACACGTGCACAAACAACCTTCAATTGTTCTTCTTGCCTAGATGGAGATGCAATATTCATAACTCGTTGTGATTTTCTGAAGAACGGGATTCCGCCCGATAGTCCATAGTAAGTGCGTGGATACGGTATCGCCGGTGTCGCATGCGTATTAAAAGTCATTTTTCTTTCTTCTTTAGCTTCTTGCACCTGAGATTCCTCCTCATTGCTTACCACAGACATATACTTGACCTGATGGTGTGCTTGGGCCACATTTGCATTCTCGGCCGGTTTCTGTTGATTGGCATTTTTGATGGCTGCCACTTCACTAGAAATCTGTGCCACGGTGGTTTCTAATGCCCGCATTTGTGCTCCATGGCTTTGCAGCATCTGTCCAAACTTGGTTAGAATATCACCTTGAGATTGCAATTGGTTACCAAACATGGCCATCATCTCCTGGTTCTGCTGTACCATTTGACTCAGTAGTTCAGTGTTCTTATCCTCTGCTCTAGGCTGTGGCTTGGCATCCGGATCCTGTAGAAAATTATCCGTATCCTTCCATGAAAACTTTGTATCCTTCCTCCATGCATAGTCATTGTTTCTATATCCCTGTTGTTGCATGAATTTCACTTGGGCTTCCTCATCCTCAGATGCATCTTCCTTAGATAGCAGCTTCTTGGCTAGAAGATCTAACTTATCGTTCAGCTCCTTAACCACTCTGGATTCGCCAACAGCTCTGACCTGCTCCAAAGCACCTCTGTCACCCCATGATTGTTTCCTAGCCATGTTCTTTAATATCTCCCAACATCTGGCATCTGTATTATTCAGAAAGAATCCGGATCCATCTGAATCAAGGTTACTTCTATCGTTCTCGGAGAGAGCAAAGTAGAAGATTTTCACTTGTGTCTCTTTATCCATCCCATGATGCGGACACCTCCTCAGCATAACCTGAAATCGCTCCCAGGTCTCAGAATATGTTTCACCGGCCTGTTGGGTGAAATTATGAATGTTCTGGATCATGTCGTTAGTCTTCTCAGGAGGGAAGAACCTCTCAAAGAAGACCTCCACCATATGGTCCCAAGACTCCATGAACTCATCGTCTAGATTATGTAGCCACTCTCTTGCTGCTCCCACCAAGGAACTTGGGAAAAGCTGGAGATACAATGCATCTTGTGGAAACCTGTCTATTTTTACCATGTCGCAGTTTTCAACGAACTGGCTGATGTGTGCAACAGGATCCTCATTCTTCAAACCGTGGAAAGCATTGGACTTAACCAAATTAATTAGAGCTGGATCAATCTTGTACGTTGGTATATTGATTGCTTGCTTCTTTATCGGCCCTTTAGAGGCAGATGCGGAAGAAGCTTTGATCTTCGCCCATATCGTTGGTTCTTCGGCCATCTCTTCGTGTTCGGATTCGGAATCCTCCTCTTCTTGTTGCTCTTGCTCTTGATAATCCTCGTCTTCAGGTCCCAGAAACGGAACCTCAGGTGCACGTTCCGCGTAATCAGTACTACGCGTCTGCACCATGCAACGTACCTGGAATAGGAAAATTTAGTGCAATACAGTGCTTTGACGAGTATAATAATTATAGAAAAATTTAGAAATATTTGAAGTTGTTTCAAAAATAAAAAAAATGTGGCCTAGAGTTGCCGCTCGTAGCACTCGAAGTGCCAACAATTTCGCCGTATCCCCGACAACGGCGCCAAAAACTTGACGTGTATTTTACTACGCGCTAAAAACGCAAGTATACGCGTCGAGTAGTAAAGGCCTTTGTGAGGCCCGAGTCGAACACATGGATACTCAGAATTGTCGGAGACTCCTACTAACTATTTACGATCAGCTAAGCCGAATAACAAATTGGGGTTTGTTGTCAAAATTAAAAGAAAATAAAAATAAAACAAAGCAAACAATCGATTAAAGGTTAATTTAATCAATTCAAAAAGGAATCTTTAGGATTGCGGTTTCACCGCGGGTTTTCATTGTATTAGATTTTATATAATGCCTCAATCTTCTCTCTCTATCCGGGTAGTGGCCTGAAAACAGAATTGCCCACTTTCGTGGTACAATTCACTACTTAGGTTTAGGTCGGTTCCACCGTCGTAGTAACCTATCCCCTAAACTAAGTGCATTACCAACGATCTCTAATTATCCACCATTAATTTTACACCACCTTGTTCAAGGGATTTATCGATTAATGTAGGTTTTGTCTCTTTTCAGCCGTTAATCCTTCTGTCGAAGTGATTGAGGGCGATAGGTTATTATTATGGTGATCAAGCATAACAATATATGGAGAAAACGAAGCTATACCACGGATTTAAGAGAGAAAATATGAATTACTATTATAAACTTGTCATACAATGAATTCCCGGGCTACTCCCGGTCCTAAAGATGGAGGGGATTAGCCCCGCATGTTCATCTCACACAAGTACATGGTAGAAATAGGGGAAATCATATGAAAAACGTGAATAGAAAGGGAAAACCCCTGAACGGAGAAGAACCGATCGATCCTTTGCGTAGAACACGTGCTTTCCCGCCTCTCGGTGGTGAAATCCGTCTTCGGCAGTGTCCGGATCGACTGGTATGAACTTCTGGCCTCCGTTCTCCCTTTTTCTCGCTCCTCGGCCCTTGTGCAATGGCTAATCCGATCCTTTCTTCGTCTGGGCGGCCGTCATTAGGTATAAGTCCCTAATTAGGTCGTTAATTAACTCCAGCCATCCGATTGAGATCAATCTGAATCCAACGCATATCTAACGGCGTCGATACCATCGACGCGAGTCGATGGTATCGACCCGCTACAGTAACGGCTGGCTGCAAACCCTTTCTTTGTCGCGACCGACATCATCTCGATACCATCGATTCGGATCGATGGTATCGACTTCCTTTTGGCATCAGTTTTGTCATTTTGCGACGCTATAGCCTCCATGTGTCGATGGTATCGACTTGGTGTCGATACTATCGACTGCTTCTTTGCCAGCAACCTGAAGGTGTCTCGATACCATCGACATCAGCATCGATGGTATTGACTCTTTGCTGCTCCTTTCGGCTGACAACCTGCGGTTTTGTCAATGGTATCGACTTCCGTCGATGGTATCGACGGAAGCAAATACTTGTTTTTCCTAAAATTCAAAGACGAGATCAAATAAATCCACACAAATAATAATAATGTGATAATTAATGCTTAAAATGATGAAATAAAGGGAATTTGACATAAAATAGCAACAAAGACCAAATTGGATGAATTATGCGATATTAACCATAGAAATGACTAATTAAAGCATAAAACACATATAAAACAGGTCTATAAATGCGACTCAAAATCATCGCATCATTACCTCACATAATTTTTGATGTGATATTTTGTAAAACCATTTGTAAGACGATTAACATGTTGTTGACGTACTTAATGTGAAATGTTAAGCGTCTCTCTAGCTGTATTTTAATTTTAATGATTAGTCTGAGAGATATTATCAATCATTCAAAATAATAATTTATAAACCAACAAAATATGATCTGTTTATGATTTAGGTCATTCGACACAGTTCTTTACCAAATATATATTCTTGTTACAAATGAATTAAATTATCATTTATTTATTGATGTTGTGAACATTTATTTGTTAAGAGAGTACACCCATAATGATGCATGCTAACTTTTTTTATGAGTAAAGATTTTTTGTATTTGGCAGATGTATTGGTATAGTAATGAATTCATCAAATTATCTATTCAGGGTTGTAAAAGATTTTGTATTATTTTCTTAACTTATAGATTTAGAGTATATTTATATGTAAAGATGACGTTCAAATATGTTATTAGCCCAATATCAATATTTTATATGGTAAATGAATTAAAAAGAAGTGCGAAGTTTAAGTTTGGAAATGTGACATTCATATTTTTCATGCAGAGAGACACATTTATTAATATTTAGTAACGAAGCGATCTCACTTCTTTAAAATCCCGGGTAAATAGTCACTCCAACTTTTTTAGTACTCACCCAACTATTTCTAGTAAGTGAATTTCTACAAACTGACATGCATAGATTGATTTTAACATTCTCAATCTCAAAGGCCAGTTTAACAGTTTGACAAGTCAGTAAACTTCTGAATAACATTAGAATCAACTATACCAAGCAAGTCCAATTATATTGGTATGTGATCCAAACCAAATCTAATACACCTATACATGTTTCTGTCCAATATGGCATCTTTTTCACTTCCTTTACATGTAATCTCATTAACTATGTAAAGTACTTAATTATGCCATTCTTTGACATAAGTTATGGTTAATCTATTATGTATGAGTTCAATTAGTGAAATTTTTATTCAACTATTTAATATGCTGAAATCTAAACTGAATGATGTTAATTTTGGGTTTACTACTATACTAAATATATGAAGTTAGAGTTTTATGCCAAATATTGGCTATAATCTACATGAGCATGTAACCATGTAACGTAAATTGAATTAAACATAGGAAATTGTAATGAGTAAGTAAAATGCAATTAGGGTTGTTCTTAAACATAAGATTACCTACTAAGAAGAAATGAGTTTGTGACAACCATGCTATCAAAGTAGATGGCATACTTGTAAACTAAGAAAACCTAACTATTTGCTTCTCTAGGCCAGATTACATCCCTCATAATATGACACCCATCTACAAAATTAAACACCATATGATGAAAATAAAAATTATATTACAATGCCTCAACTGTATATTTTACATGGTCCAAAAAGTCTCTTACAAATTTAATTTGTATACTGAAAGTATAAACGTTGCAGCCTTTGATAATCAAGTATTGATATAATATTTTATTAATTCATTAATATAGTAAATGTAACCAACATTTGCTTGTTAATAATTTGAATACTAACCCTATAATGATTCCATGTAAATATTCATATAATTACTAACTTTTGATTAATGTCTTATTATCATTAGCACCAATTAGATGTAGCTATAATTTTTCAATGTGCTTATATTTAGATATATGTTTAAGAACTAGTGAATGCATATCATTTATAAATTGTTTGTAAGATAAAAGAAATTAAAGATGACATATATATAAATTTGTCATGCGTTGAACAAGATGGGTGAATGGAACCGCATAAAGTAGTAGATATGAAATATTATGTCATACTCTTTTAGGGTAAGCTAGGATGTCATTCATTTATCTTTCCATTCTCTTACAAGCAAAACAATATAATTTGACACTAAAGCAAGATGATATAAACATAAATTAAATGTGGTAGTACTACTATCATTAAAGATAAACTCTTTGTTACACAAAAGTAAGATGAAGGGAGTGAGTGTCGAATAAGAATGTTACCTCACATAATTTTTTATGTGATATTTTGTTAAACTATTTGTAAGACGATTAACATCTTGTTGACGTACTTAATGTGAAATGTTAAGCATCTCTTTAGCTGTATTTAAATTTTAATGATTAGTCTGAGAGATATTATCAATCATTCAAAATAATAATGTATAAACCAAAAAATTATGATTTGTTTATGATTTAGGTCATTCGACACATTTCTTTACCAAATATATATTCTTGTTGCAAATGAATTAAATTATCATTTATTTATTGATGTTGTGAACATTTATTTGTTAAGAGAGTACACTCATAATGATGCATGCTAACTTTGTTTATGAGTAAATATTTTTTGTATTTGACAGATGTATTGGTATAGTAATGAATTAATCAAATCATCTATTCAGGGTTGTAAAAGATTTTGCATTATTTTCTTAACTTATAAATTTAGAGTATATTTATTTGTAAAGATGACGTCCAAATCTGTTACTAGCCCAATATCAATATTGTATATGGTTAATGAATTAAAAAGAAGTGTGAAGTTTAAGTTTGGAAATGTGACATTCATATTTTTCGTGCAGAAAGACACATTTATTGATATTTGGACTCCGGGAAAGCGTATGTAAGTACGATAAGACATCGTTCCCATCAACCAAACAAAGGAGTTGCGAGACTAGGCTTTATTGATACCCATTATAGAAGTAGATTGATACCATGTGAAATTGGGTGGTGTTTCATGAGACCAAGAAACTGCAGTTACTTTAAATATGGAGTTATTTGAATGAGCAGTTGGGTTGTAAGAGTTGGGAAAGGCTATGTACTCCGGTGAAATACTATCACAGCATAGAGCTAGCTTATTCAGTCTAGTCATTGTATGTTAAGCATGTAGCTGACTGTGACGTACTGTACATGTATACATTATGAAACAGGCGAAGCTTGCGATTGATTCGCCTTGAATTTGAAGTCGGGTCTTGTGTATGTTCTCCAGCTTTATCAAAGCATGCGGTTTTGAGTAAGTATATGAACAGTGGTCAATGACTCGCCAGCTGCTCTTCAGTGGCATACTGCCCTGTACAGAAAAGGTCGCATCAGTACGGGCTGCTCTCTTTCCTAGTACCGTGTACATATCTTCGTGTAGAGTATGTCCTTTGATTTCAATTTAATGGAAAAGTTTTATCAAACTGTCTTATTCATTATTGTCTAGGAAATCTGACCCAGAAAAACCTGCGGAACTCACAAATAGATAATGTACCTCTTCGGTGTAACAGTAAACGGAGAGGGCGGCGCAAATGGTTATTGTATATGGTTAGGTGTATGCAAGATATGTAGCTGGCACAAGCTCAGCTGTTGTCTTGGTTATCCCACCGTCCACTAGCTAACATGCGGTTGACGAGGGAGCTAGTTGGGCTGCGATGTGATTGAGCGAGCTAGTAGTATGCTCTATTATATATGCGTCGCAGCAGCAGCAGCTGGCGACGACCCCACGAGGTATATAGCGTAATAATGATCAGAGTCCACGACTGGGATTAATTAATGGATGTTATCAGGGTTTGTTGGGTGATTGGGTCATGAATGAACAAGGAAAGCGTGCGATGCCTGCTTTCCTTCTACTTGGTCGGGCCGGGCTGGCCCCGTAGCCCGACCGTGAGAAGGACGCCCGGCCACAAGTACCATAGTACGGCGGCGGCGCCAGCTCGCATCAGCCAGCTGGCTTGTGCCAGGAGGAGCTACCTACAATTTGTATTGAGCGCGGTACATACGACCAAAGATGGGATTATAACTGGAGCCGTGGCTGGATATGGACGGGAGTAAGGACAGCGGCAACCCATGCGGATGTCCACGTGCGGAACCACGAGCCCGGCCGACCAACTTCGGCGATGACGGTTGGCCGTGGAAGGACAGGGGGCCGGCGAGCGATCGTCCACCAACCGTATGGACCCTAAGCTCCAGGTCCAGATCCAGATTGAACTGAAGGGGCGTGCGATTGGTAGCCAGCAGCTGCTACAGCAAGCAAAACGCTGGCGCTGTCGGCATGTGTCAGCCAGTGGAGTTCGAGGTGAATTGGATGATTCACGCGTTTGCTTGCAGGTGAATTAAACATCAGAGAGCCATGATAATAAAAGTAATTGATCATCTGTCAGATACAGCTGCTTTCATCCTTCACCTTCTCCTTCGTATCCTCCTTGATTTCTTCTTCTTCTCAATTTGGTAATGGTTCTATTGTATAACCTGGAATTTGTGGATTGGCCCACCGTCGGGAGCAACTCGCAGGTCTACGATTCAGTTCTTCACGCATTCACCAACGAAACAAGCAAAAGCTAGCTCAACCGACCGAGAGAGAGACCTGGCCTGAGAGCAACTGGGTTAGCTGTTTGAGCTACCAATATGGGTGGATACACCGGACTTGTCCCGTACAAGTCGAAAAAAGATGCCATCGATACATTTAATATACGAACACGTCCGTACGCTGTGACAACAACTATTACAGGACGTACTTGGACCACGTGCATCCGTGCGTGCGAGGCTGCATCAATTAGGGGCCTCTATGTTTGAATGGCAAAGCTTGTAGCTGGAGGTATCTCACTCTAAAAACAAGGTCTTTGCCCCATTTGTGGGTTTTGAAGACCGGCATCGATCGACATTCATCCTTGCACCTATATGATGAGTCAAGTGGCAAGAGGCAGGACAGGGTGAGGAACAAGCGGCTAGGTAGTGGGTACTATGTCAATCCACGGTTTAAGAATGGGGCCATGATGACAGGGAGTCACTCGAGAGAAATATCTGTCCTTTTGGTTTCCAACAGATGACATCTCATTGCAAATAATGTGTATGCTACTGAAAAGAAAAAAATTACACTTAGTCAACTAGGAAAAGATTGAACAACTTGAAATCTTTTCACAGGATAGGGTAATAATATTAACATCAGATTGCATTGCTTCCTTTATGCACAAATAAACAAACAAAACATTTGACGGCCTTACATACTCACTATTTACTAGCTGGTGACACAAGAATCCATGGCTAATAAACATCAAACACTCTGGAACATCTCCTCTCCCGAAATACCTTAATAAAATGATTCATATCATACAATTTAGCATCCACATGCCACCACACACCCTAAGATCCGTCAAATTCTGGACGGATCTATGACTTTTGGGATCTTCAGTTGATATCATGAAGCTCAACATGGACATTCCATCTAGACTTATTACCATCCTCCTTGTTAAAGCTCTTCTACTCATCTCCTCCCAATGTCCAAGCTAATCTAAAAGACATCTACTTGGGTTTCCTTCAACGCTATGATACAGTTCATCACCTCCAATATTTCCAACAATATATCATGGAGATGGAGTAATAAGTATACCTCTAAACAAGAAATACTTACTTCATACATCCATAAATAACTACAAATTACGACAACACACTTTCGAAGATTGAGTGTCCTCCCAAAATTCATATTCTCATTTGGCTTTTAGGTCACACAAAATTCTTACCAGTGAAATAGAATCAAACTAGGGTTTCTAGAACTCACCGTCTACTTTATGTGTAGATAATCACATGAATCTACATGTCATCTCTTCTTTGCTTGGGAGAATGCACATAACATCCGAAAACATTATTTCTACACTCAATAAAACATCAAAGATATTAAAGTAGAGACTATACACCGTATCAAAGAAAACATTTTACTAAACCAAATATACTTGCTAGCATCATCTTCTAAGCTATATGAAAATAAAGAAAGAAATATTATTTGAAAATGGAATCACCTCTATTGAACAAATGCACGATGATATCAAAAACTTATATTGTGATATTCTTTCTATTTACAGTTGAATAAGGGATGAAATATACCACTTAAGAGGTCAAAGCCACTCGATTGATCCAAATTAGAGACGATGGCATTTGCTAGAAATGTTATTTTCTAGAATAGATCCATGAATAACACGATGAAGAATAGACATCCATACCTATCTCTACCTTGTAGATTATCTAGATTTCTAGAAGTGCTTTATTAGTAATTCCAAAATCTTAGAGTTTTGTTATGGGGTGCCACCTTTGAAGAAAATCTTTACTTAATGTTTCCACCTGCTCTCACATATATTTGTATTTATGGTGCCTAAATGCAAAGATATATGATTCTATATTTACCTCCACATGATCTTATATCATAATTATTATAATAGATTTTTCTTTAAGGTAACAAAAAATATTTTTATGTGTATTAGATGTAAATTTTCATGACCAAATTCTACAAAGACTTTATGATGTAGGCTTCTAGTACATCTTAGGCTGCAATAAGATAATATCTTTATGAAGCCTATTAAATCTAGATCATTTATTAAGTCTAATAGTTTCACCAGTTAAACTAATCTAGTGGTGTATGTAGTATGCCATCTTCAAGCTCAAGCCAAACCTTATATATGGGAATGCCAATGCACTTATGTTCCCAAGAAAGAGGAGGGTAGTGAGACTATACACATGTACATGTGTGTGCATTCTATGTCAGACTAGACTGAGGTCTTAGGATTGTCTTTGATATTTTTTTATCTCAATTAAAATAAAATTATTATGTTCTATCTAAAAGTGATCAAGTACCCACATCTTACTAGATATGACATGTACTGATCGAGTAATTGTTAATATTATCCACCTAAATACATACGTCATATGATCATATACTTTTTTTAGTTAAGTCAAGAGGTACTTTTATTCATCCTATCTTTCCCGTGTAGGTAAATTCAAGAAAGGGTTTGCACATGTCTACTAATAAAATGCAAGACACCATCAAAACATGAGACTTATATATGATCTTATCCCTTTGGTAATCAGTACAATAGGTGGAAGTATTGGCACCACATCCAGACATACATGAGATTTATATATGATCGAATACATGTTGGTAACATGAATGCATGGACAATTTTTGACCAAATATTCTTTTATCTAACATTTATATCTAAATCAAATGTAGATTGTATTTTGTAGTTAGTTAAGCATATTAGCTTATTTCGATTATGATTTAGAAATGAGTGAGCGTCAGAGAGAAAATTGCGGTTTACACTTTCCAATCGAAATACCCTTTCATGATGATTAGGACAAAATACATTCATTAACTCTATCATTGTGCAATAGTGATGAAACCATAGAAAGTCTTATTCTCTCTTGATGTTGTGTTCCTCTTTGTGTTTGTTTCACTCTACTCTCTCATCATATCTAGAAAGCTAAGTCGTAATTAAAGTCTGTTTGAAATAGATGTTTTTTCTTGAACATAAAAACTATCTATCCATGGGAGTATAACCACCTATGCATATTCTACATAGCACTATTTTCTCTCATGCATGTCTAATGGAGTATTTATTCATATTGGTTTTTGTTTTCATTTGCATAGTCTCTGATCTTATGATTATATATCTAAATCAAATGTAGATTGTATTTTGTAGTTAGTTAAGCATATTAGCTTATTTCGATTATGATTTAGAAATGAGTGAGCGTCAGAGAGAAAATTGCGGTTTACACTTTCCGATCGAAATACCCTTTCATGATGATTAGGACAAAATACATTCATTAACTCTATCATTGTGCAATAGTGATGAAACCATAGAAAGTCTTATTCTCTCTTGATGTTGTGTTCCTCTTTGTGTTTGTTTCACTCTACTCTCTCATCATATCTAGAAAGCTAAGTCGTAATTAAAGTCTGTTTGAAATAGATGTTTTTTCTTGAACATAAAAACTATCTATCCATGGGAGTATAACCACCTATGCATATTCTACATAGCACTATTTTCTCTCATGCATGTCTAATGGAGTATTTATTCATATTGGTTTTTGCTTTCATTTGCATAGTCTCTGATCTTATGATTATATAGTTGATTCATTTTCTACTAGATATGTGCTAAATATACCAACATTTTAACTATAATCATTTCATATAAAGCTTTAATTCATGTTTTATAATCTAAAATTGCAACGATCTCATATTATTGCATCTATTTGCATGTTTGATTCTTTCCTATACCTACAATTGGCATTGTTGGTGTCCCTGAGATATTATACGATTCTCACTTCAAGTGTTGGGAACAACTTTGGAAGATATTACCTCACAGTAGAAGATTCAGACATTAGAGGGGTTTTATGAAGATATCTGAGTGGAAGGAGAAGGATGGACTATGTTATTGTTGTATAAAATGAACATTGTCTAATATCCTATTGACATATAAGATTCTTTTCGTACTATGTTGTCTGAGAAACTCTAGATTGCTTTAGAGTAGAACTACAATACATAAACATTAGTTAAAGACACTCTACTAGAAAATTTGTCAAACTATTTATGGTTGTGGGGAAGAAACCAAACAAGTACATAGGCTTTTACTTTTTATACATCAGCTGAGGGGGTGATATGAAACTGCCTATATATATCAATTAAAATTGATTAAATCTTGGAAGAACATAATTTTTATTTCAAGAATATATATATGTGTATATTTCATAGGTTACTTTTGTGATATCTATGAAAATAGAGAAATAAAATAGAAATAGAAAAAAAATGATTTTAGTACAATGTAATACTGATGTTAACCTTCCATATAAAAAGAAGGGATATCATATATGAAAGGGAAACACAAAACTAACAAAAACTGTTAAGAAACTATCTCGAGATAAATCAAAACCAAATTATGTTGGAAGTGTGGTATAGTCGGTCACTAGGATGAGGAGTGTCCCTCACAAAAATCCAAGAGATCTTGGGTTGCTAAGGGATTGTTATCAATATGATAACTAACACTTCTTCAAACCACCATGAATACATCTCTATTAAACATGATACTTTTAATATGTTGAATCATCTTATTGAATTATTGATTTTGAGGCTATGGTCACATTTTTACTGCTAAGTCTTCTTTAACATTTCACCAGTATATCAATGATACATTAATAATATTTGGAGATAGATTCATCGTGGGAGTCAAAGTGAAAGGTATTGTGGACATAAAAATTGGTTTATAAATGTGTTTACTCTACATATAGAAAGACATGACCCCATGATGAGCACAATATTATGTTTCATAATGTATGGATTACACATGTTTTGAGATATAATTTTAGTTCAAATAAAGTTGAATGGATACATTATTGGGATGGTTTATTTAATGAAGAAGGATTTTGTGAAGATGATGTATCTAAGATTTATATTGATCATGTTTTTTTTATTTATCCCATTGGATAATAATGCAAGTTATGTTATTTTGAATCTTGATTCAAATTCTTGACATGAAATGTTGGGACATATTAACTACGATTCCATGAAAATAATATGAGTCATAATCTTATGCCCACTAATAGGATTTTTAAAAGACAAATGTGTTGTCTAAATAACATGAGGTACCGTTCTGCTCAGTCTATAAAAACTTTACATATTAAATTTACTTCATATTAGCCATATTAAGGGACTAGTTTGCAAATATATATCAAATGAGGAGAATATCTATATTTTGATATGAGAAATTCAATTGAAGAAATAGTTTGAATCAAAGACCATGATAATTTAGTCAAAATATTGACTAGTCTTTGGAATGAAGGATAAGATTGTAAATAAGCTCAAGATGGAGGGAAATAGCTCAAAATTAAATTTAGTACCCAAAATCTAGTATGTTACATTGTAGGTCCTATAAAGTATCCAATTGAGTGGGAAACCACATTACTTATTGATTATCAAATAAGATGGAAACAGTTTATTGAAACTCTAATTGCATACCTTAGTTCATAGAACCTCAAGTCTTATAGACAACTATAATTACCCCCATTCCCCACTTTGTAACTTTCCCCTATAAACCCTCTAAATCTAGATAACAACCTACCTTTCTATTCCATAACCTTGATTTCTTCTACTCTAGAAGACCCTTCTTCTAGAATATTAATTGTAATACATCATGAGGCCGTGGAAATGATATGGAGAAAAGGGCCTCTAGATCTAGTTGAATCCACATAATTGCTTATTTAGCAACTAGATATAGATAAAAATACACTTTCATTAGCTTCTCTAACTGCTTTTTGAATTTCAAGGACTAGTAAATATACTTACTCATTATACAACAACTACTCATGGTAGGACAACTAGACCTTTACATGTTCATGAACATGTCTATATGCTTGTCTAGTTGATCTCAATACTGTTGGATCAAATGGGCTCTAGAGGGGGATGAATAGAGCTAAAAACCACTTGCACAAAAATAGTTAGACCTTCAAGTAACAACTATGTATGGGATTGCAAGTATTGATTTTTTAGTGCAACTAAACATACATACCAAGGATGAGAGAGATTGAATAAACACAAGAACACAAGCTATTTAGAGTGGATCCAATCTCCAAACTAGGAGATATTCAATCCACTACCTAGAGAGGTCAAACCCTAGGATTTTGCAACCAATATATACTTATACTCCATTATAAGATATACAAGATGACCTTCATTTTTCGAGACAAGGATACCCGACCTTCCCTTTGAGGACAAGGGATCTAATAACCAATTGAGGTCTTATCTATCCAGAGGAGATAGAGTCTTCTACCTATATAAGGTCTTACCCACTCTTTCAAGCAGCTGGACACCTTCGTCAAGGAGATCCCCTTCTTCCAATAAGTCTTTTGCCTTGAAGGATTTACCCACTCTACTCCCAGATCTTCAATCTTAACCTTCTCCTTCACCTTGGAGAAGCTTTTGCACCTTCTTCTATAGCTTGAAGAAGCTTGCACCTTCTCCTTCACTTCGAGAAGCTTTCACCAACTTGATCTTGAAGAAGGGGGTTGGGGAAAGGGAAGCTTTGAGATCTTTATAGGTACACAATTAAGTAGCTCTCTCACACAGATTCTATCTCACTCATATGGACGTTTGCCTTTGCAAATAAGAGAAAAAAGGGGCTCAAGTGGACTGGATGCACTCAACTATAGCTCGGAGCTTGAATAGCATGAGGAGCAACCTTGGAATGAATTCCAAGATGTACTATTTATAGTTGGGGGTGTACATTAGTGTCTAGGAATACTTAGGAATACATTCTAAATGGTTAGAGTGTTGCAATGGATCTATTTTTTTATGTTTGCAACATCCCAACGGCTAGAATCACTTTTTTTGCACATTCCTTACAATGTAGTAGGTCGAGTTTTAATAAAGTTAACTCGACTAATTACACTATGCAACAAAGCTAATTTGAACCATTGGTCGAGTATATCCTGGAACAAACTCGACCAAATGATCAAATAAGTTTTTCTCAGTGTAGGGATTGGTCAATTCAATGAGTGTGCAACTCGACCAAATCAGAATGTTCTCAAAATACAGTAAGGGGGCCAGTTGATTTAATCATAGGTAAAACTCGACCGAAAAAATCCCTACAATGAATTTTGGAAAATGCCACTGAAGTGATTAATCGTTCAAATTAAGTTCTCTTGATATTTTTCTCATCTTATTTACAAGTCATCACATCAATACAAATGATTACAAAAATCATCCTAAGGGTTTTAGGGTGTTTTCTAAAAAGGTTCATTTGCATTGCTTTTGACTTGAACTAGATCAAGATAGGGCTTGAGGAATTTGATCCTTGTCATGTACATAATGCCTGAAATCAATCTCAAGTAGACATATTAAATACATATCACTACTAAAATAATGGTCTATAGTGTCATCTTTTTTAAGCCTATAGCGTCACTTTTTAACTGACGCCTAAGTGGTCGTCGCTATAGAATTTGCTCAATAGGGTCAGTTTTTTTGACCAAAGCAAACCGACCTTATAGAGTAAAAACTGACCCAAGAGGCTATAAAAAACCTAACCCAAGCGAGAAAGAAGAGGTTGTAAGGTCGGTTATTTTAAAAAACTGACCCTAGAAAGGTCCTGTAAGGTCAGTTATTGGTAAAAAACCGACCCTATAAAGCAATAGAGGTTTGCTCGGTCCAGAAATACATCGACTCAGAGGATTTCGGTTGAGAAAATTATCGACCGAGAAAGTACTGTCTTAAGCTTCCCAGATCCTATAAGGTCAGTTTTTTGTAAAAAACAAACCCTAGAAAGGACCTATAAGGACGGTTAATTAAAAAAACTGACCCAAGGGAGTACAAAAAATGAGCTTTCTGATCCCAGATCCTATAAGGTTGGTTATTCCGAAAAAACCGACCCAAGAAATCTATAAGGTCGGTTTTTTTTTAAATAACTGACCCTAGAGGTTAAAAAACGAGCAGCAGAGGTACTATAAGGTCACTTTTGGGCCAGTAACTTGCTCGGTCGAGAAATTTGTAGACCGAGAGTATTTCGGTGGAGAAAATTGTCAATCAAGAAAGTTACTGTCTTAAGCTTCCCAGAGCCTATAAGGTCAGTTATTCCTAAAAAACTGACCCTATAGATCTATAAGGTTGGTTTTTTAAAATAACCAACCCTAGAGTTTACAATTTTTTTTAAAGAAAAATTCTGTAGAACATAAATCTTCAGAACAAAAACCTGTAGAACAAAAATCTACTTTATAAAGATCAAAACATGCAATAGAAATTAGACTTGCAAATGCAATGATGCAAGCCAGAAATTCATTCCAAAGCCACATTTTCTAGCTTTTATGTCCAATCCTATTCGAATTGGATAAATTCCAAACCATACACATTCATAACAAAAATATTTCATATATCATTTAGTTGAGACATTTCATACACATATCACATCATAACATTCACAAAATGATAGATTGTAAGTCTGAGATGATATTAAAATTCATGTCAGATACAAAAGTAAATTTGAAAGAGTTCTAAATCCACATACATAAATGGAGCTGACATATATTCAATACAATGCTATATTGACTTCATTTAGAAAAGCATCTGACCACTCTTCTCGGAATTCATTTAAATCCTCAAGTGTGTAAGGCTGAGTTGTAAAGATCTACAAGAGAAAATGCACATGCTAATATTTTATAAAATGCCTACAACTCACTTGTAAATTTATGATGTTATTCTTTATTACCTGATCTATAGTCTGAATGTCATGTGATGCTTGTTTGACAATAGATTACATATATTATATTACATAGTAGCCACAAGCCCATCCATTATTTTGTATAGGACACTACGAATAACGAATTATACTTAATGTTAGTAAACTACTACAAATAGAGTTGAGATAAGACTATAAGAGTTTATATAAGGGTTGTACTAAGTTCACAAGGTTGAGTGTTGTGATGCGAATATATACTCTTAAAGCTCAAAACTGGTGCAGTGATAAGAGTTTCACTTTATTGTTATCTTTGTTAAAGGAAATTCTTCCTAAAGGCAACGAGCTTCCAATTTCAACATATCAAGCAAAGAAAATAATGTGCCCAATGTGAATGAGTACTTCTCTACTGCATTCAAATATTTTGCTAGTGTGGGAAAGTTAATTATTCTAATTCCTTTTAATGTCCAGTAAGTATTATTATTCAATATAATTTTAATAATGAATAAATTTCTTTATTTTAATGTATGTTTTATTCTTACTCAGATCTAGACATTGGGAATTATTGGTGGTTGTCCCAAAATTGATGACTCTTTATTATCTTGACCCATTGGGAAAAATAGCAAGGGGGCACAAACTGAAATTGCCAACTATGGAGTAAGCATAAATTTATTCATTTGTTATACTTCAACATGATATTTCTATTTAGAATTTCTATTTTACCAACTATCGTTTAATTGATAGGGTATAAAGGCTTTGCAAATAAAGAAGGTGGATCAATGACATTGTCCCGACAATGACATAGAATCTCATCAACCATATCTTCCTGAATCGGTTCATCCTAAATCATTTCATCATTGAAATTGTCATCATTATATATATCTTCTATTCCACTATTAGTATCGAAATTTTCTGATCCATAATTAAATTTCTCTCCATGCCAATACCATTCATTATAACCTTGTATGATCCCATTGCATATGACATGATTCTTAATTTCCTCAATAACATCAACTTTCAAATTGTTACCACAATTTCTACTTGGACAATAGAACCTATATGTAGGTAGTTTCCTATGTTCCTCAGCAAATATGATAAATTCATTAAGACCTTTAGCAAACTCTGGACTACAACGGTTCTTGATAGACATCCAACTTTGATCCATTTTCTAGACCACATTAAAATTAATTATAAAACTGAGCATTTAATATTGATACTATAAGTTGTAAGTTTTTATTGATAGGAAGTTAATTACGTTTATCCTAAAGTGTACCACCTATCCCATTTTTGAATATCTAATCTCACTAGTAACTGTATAATGTATGTTTAGTTTTGAAGAAAATTTCAGCAGCATTTCCCCTAAGTTCTCCACGTACACTGATGTAAATGGCAAATAACCACTCACATATGTACCCAGAAAACAAATGAGGAAATCCTACTAAACTTTTCTTCAAAACTAAACACACAAATACACTTACGTCCTAAGTGAGATTAAATATGAAAAAAAGTCCCAGACCGGGGACTATCCAAAATGTACTCCTAATGAGTAAATTTTGAATGAGTTTCTAAGTTAATATATAAATGTATTATTTTCATATTTATATATTAAGTTAAACATCATGCATCGATGATCTCATCTATAAACCCTAAAGTGTCAATGTGGGACTACACATGTCTAATCTCATATTTCTAGAATATATAAAATAATTACATATGTGACTGATAATAAAATGTATATATATATATGAAAAAATACATGTTTGTATTATTGGTTGGGTTACTAGTCATATAAAATGGAAAAACAATGCAACTGACCTGAGCTGCCGAGATGAAAATGAGAGAAGACCGTGGGAGGTGGAAGGCGCATAGGTGGAAAAGAGCAAGAGGATGACCTTTGAGTGCCGATGCTTCTATGAGAAAAAGGATGATTGTCGTGAACAATATGGGCAAACCAAGAGTACTTCCATAGATAAACATGCATTATATGTACAAAATTGAAGAATCAGTTAGGAGTTCTTGAAAAATATAAATTGAAGGTCATGCCAAAGAGTAGATTTTAGGTGTACATTCTATATGTAAATTTTTTGTATTCAAAAAATTGTTTTAGGTGTACCACATTTTACTTGTTTTGAGCGAACATTTGGGATATATGGACAGGAAAAATAAAAACAAACACATTACTTACAACAAATAAAAGTAGAAGGGAAATGACTGATGCGTCATTTGGGAAATATACTGGTCAGAGACAAATAATAATTGTGATATCATCATTCTTAGTCTATGAATATGATACAGTTATTTATATCCATCTATATGGATGACCCCCTCGTGAAGAATATAGTAAAAACAAATTCTGAAACAATTATTCAATCAGAAAAACAAAACCATTGCATGCAACTCTAATTTTCTCCTCTCTTTTCTTATCATTCGCGAGTTTCTACTTCCTACTATTTGTATCATAACCATACACTATCACAAACATAGAATGAGGTAAGTGTGGCAGTGTGATTATAGATAGATATAGAAGGATCATTCATATTCTCCAGAATAAGGGCATATACTTATAAAAAGGCGTTAGAGTACATATCAAACCAACAAGATCTTAAATATGATCATGCCAATGGAGATGCATGCTTCAGAATGTTATTAATGTGTGAGGAAGCTGATACATGTTGGAAAGCCATGCTAATGATTAACTGGTGAGGTCAGTTGAGAAGGCAGGTGGGAAAGCAAAATGTAGTAATAGTTACATGAAGAGCATAGCTTACAAGAATGATTCACACAAAACACCGAATACCTTGGGTGCGGTAAGAACACGCACACAGACGTCAGTCGCTCAGCCTCTGTTCGGTTGCCTCTGTTCAGTTACTGCCGTTTTGAGTGTGGTTCCGATGAATGATGGAGTACACATGACCACACCCTACACGCACACACACATATGGAGTACGCATGACCACACCCTGCACACACACACGTAGATGGAGTACACACACATTTTATGGCCACCCCTATTAGGTCAAAAGTAAAGACAGCAGAAGAGCACCTTACCTCTACGTTCGGGTGGCAAGGGTTTCTTCTTCTTCACAGGCACGACGACGGCGGCGGAGAGGTTCCTTCTTCTTCGTAGGCACGGTGGTGGTGGCGCCTCTCTATTGTGCACTTCGGACCGGCGTGGCACAACAGCAAGCACTCACTCGAGAGCGGCAGTAGAATCGGCAGTGGTAGCTTCTACTCACCCAATCGATAAGAATAAAATGTGCGTGTTTCGTTTCCAGTAGGTATAACCCGCCCGACTTCTAAGGTCGGTTCTGAGTTCTATGACCGACCCAAGAGCCACAGGTGCCTGCACTGACCCAAAAATTCATCTTGGTCAAGAATTTCATCGACCGAGAGTGGCCCTACAAGGTCGGTTAAATGTAAAAAACTGACCCTAGATGTACTTATAGATGCACAAAGGCAAAATGGAGACAATTTTTGCTGCGGGATTCTCGGTCGAGAATTTCATCGACCGAGGGGTCCTATAAGGTCAGTTAAAAGGAAAAAACTGACCTAATAGAGGCTGGTGCCCGAATATTTTCATTCCAACCTACAAGGACGGTTATATTAAAAAACCGACCCAAAATGTGGACTCGGTCGAGAATTTTGTCGACCAAGAGTGGCCCTACAAGGTCGGTTAAAAGTAAAAAACTGACCCTAGATGAACTTATAGACGCGCGAAGGCAAAATGGAGCCAATTTTTGTCGCGAGATTCTCGGTCGAGAATTTGGTCGACCGAGAGTGGCCCTATAAGTTCGGTTAAAAGGAAAAAACTGACCCAATAGAGGCTGGTACCCGAATTTTTTCATTCCGACATACAAGGACGGTTATATTAAAAACCGACCCAAAAAGTCTACCCTACAAGGTTGGTTATTTTAAAAAAACTGACCCAACAAAGTTAAGTGGTGCCTGAATTTTTTTCGTAATTTCTAGGTCAGTATTGCTAGTAAAAGTGATGCTTTTGATAGCGACATTATTGGACAAAAATATAGTAGTGTATGAATGGAATGGTAAAGTCATTATCTAAATATGGATACTATATAACTCTCAGGTCAAAATTATCCCCCTTTTTGACAACGAAAAACCATTCCTCAACATATTGAAAAGGATATGAAAATTTAAAGTTTTACCTTTGGGAAGGATGTGAAAGTTATTCCTTTACCTTGTGAATTGTAAAGGAATACATGAATGACCAACGATAATTGGTCCCTCTCAATTCATTCTTACCTATGCCCACATGGTTAAAAATCCACAAACAACCTTATCACACACACACACCCACACACACACCCACCCACACACACACACACACACACACACACACATATATATATATATATACATACACCAAGAACTCATAAGATATAGTCAACCAAAGAGTTATGGTACATGATATTAAGATTACAACATGAATCATGTCCTCCCAAAATAAGAACTTGTAAGGAGTGGGATTCTAGAGAGGAACCACTCCCTACTAAAAATTTGAAGAATAAAACCTCTAGTCCAAACACACCAAAAAAGGTATGATGGAGTGGGTGTAAAATTTTTAAATCTTATTAATGGTATTCAAAACAACCAAAGTGTAGCAGCGGAATAAAAATATTAACTATATTCAATTTCTCATAAAGTGACAAAAGAATATCATAATCTCCCACAAAGGGTTTCCATGTATGGTACAATATAAGGGTCCAAGATAGAGAGAAGTCTAAACCATAGCAACTTTGTCTCCAAGCTTTAAAATCCTTAAGCTAAATCTACAACTTTATGCCATGTCCTCCATGTACTTCACCTGGGGTTGAAAGCATACCCCGGCAAGAAGAAAAAAATAGAGGACATCAACAAAGGCTGGTATGTGCATACTAAAAAGTAAATTGAGCAATTTAAAAGAATAAAAGGACACCAAAATAGAAGGCTTCCCATAGAAAAGATAAGTACCACCCAAATGGGTATCAAGAGAAAAGAATCATGATAAACTGATACTTGCCATTAAAACAATATATAAGGAAGTGCCACCTAAGCACATATAAGGAATCTGGGCGCATAACCCATCATCAATAATCATCATCCTACATGCATGTGAGATAACCATAGCCCTAGAACAATATAAATAACAATGGCGACCAAGCTTCATAAACTTGAAACCTGAAGGAGAGTGGCACATAACCAAACTCCTAATAAATATAAATGTGGGCCAAACCTCATAAATTTGAAACTTGGGTATGGGGCACATAACCTCCATATCAAAAGCATAAAGGACACGTAACCTAAAACCAATGTAATTACACTACTCTAGTGCTACTAAATCACATAACATGTTTAATGTAGTGACAAGTAGAAAGTATAGTCATATTATACAAACTAGTCACCACATAAGTGACCAACATATACATCCACCTCATAAGTGGGCATAAGACATCACATGCCATAATATAGAGTTCCATAATGCACAAATCATATGAAAAATGTCCAAAAGAATATCCATGATTACAAGATCAATAACAAATAAGATAGTTCACATGAACCGTGATATTCAAGGGAAAAGACATATTGTGTAGGCTATTGTGCATAGGACCAAGATAATGAAGAAATATAGGTGAATTGATCAACATAGAATTATAGGGGATACAACATACCTTTCTACAGAGTCAAATGATCCAAAGTCCAACTAGGTCCAAGATTAGGTCACCAAAGAGCCTATTAAGAACATTTGTAGATTTTGAATCAATTTCATATTCATTATTCAAACCCTAAAACCACCTTTTTATTAATGAGTGGTTTTGTCACACCCCGATCTCACACTAACCACTAATCACGAGATTAGGGCGCGACGGAGGGATTATCACATAAACAAATCACTGAGAACTTTTTCTTTTTAAAACCTCGTAATGATATCTGGATTATTGCTGTAAACTATAACATGATAAACTATTGGGGAAGCATTTCAATTAACCTGGCTAGAGAACCTAAACAGAGTTTACAACATGTAACATTGTTTAACAGAAAGTAAACATAACAGTTAATTTACATCTTTATACACATTCCACATACACACTCTCTCTCACCCACACCATGTCCCAAGGATCGAGGGGAAAGGACTAAGAGACCTCTAACTACTAACTATGTATACCTTCTACAGACTAAGTGTTAGGATGAAAGGATCCTTCAGATTTCCTACTGCTGATGATGACCTGAAAATGTTTTGAGTAGAGGTATGAGCCTACTCGCTCAGTGAATAGCATTTCATTTAGCTATCACTAAACAACTCATCAGGTTTATAAAATTGAAATAAACATAAATACAATACAAGCAGGGCAGTTCTAATGACATAGCAGATTACAGAATATAATCGCATTTCTATGCAACAACAGATAATTTAAACAAATAAACAGATATAATGAATTGATACAAAAGTTCAGATATATTAATTTACTGTAATCCTATATGATTACATATTTATATTATTATGCCCCAAACATATGCAGTGTACTCTACATATGAAGATCTGTAGCGAACTACGATCCCACCGTACAAGACTTAGCGACACACCCGGGAAATGCTAAGTCTGACTGTCCGTCCTGGTCTGCACAGGACTCTCAGGCGCACAAGGGCCTGTCTGCACTAACTCTGAGTGCTCTGGACTCCTCCCGCAACCTGTAGTGCACAGTCGGAGGGTCTGGGTTACCACCGTGACACATGCACGAATTATTGTTGAATAACCCCTATTTACTCCAGTGCCACCGTGACACACGCACGGATTATTGTTGAACACTGTCTCTCTGCCCTTGTGCCACCGTGACACACACACGGATTATTGTTGAACACGACCCACCGATCATCTAGGCACAAGGCTAGACCGATCGTTTCCCCCCAAAGGTACAGACCGCGCAATGGGGTTCTACGGTGTTGGGGCACCTAAGTCTATTAACTGATTAACATATAAACATTTAAACAGGAAAATCACATTTATTGATTTCATATCAGATCACAATACACTGTCATTCTAAACCGACAGAGCAATATATTTCAAATCATTGTAATTTCTGAGAAATTATCATACCATGCATTCAGGCAAATTAGAAATGCATAAATAACCCAACTTATTTCAGTTTGGCACATAAATAGCGAATTTACGCAATTGAACATCTTATTGCACAAATTAAAGAAATTTACTTCACATATGAGAATCATACTCAACAATTATCAATTCTCTAAAATTCTCGAAAAACGTGCACATTAACCCAAATCCTGGTTTGTGCATCACTTAACTCAATTAAGAGTTAATTACATATCACAATACAATTTAATAACAATACTTGAGAATTTCTGGTAATATTTCAGAGAAATGTGCCATTTCATGTAAATATCAATTTACACATATTAATGTCAAAAGATATATGCAATTAGGGTTTTCATGCATATTTTATTTATTCATATCAACTTTGAAATCGTACATCTGATAATTTATCAGAAATCTTCATTGTCTGGGTTCATACCCAAATCATACCATTTTCAGACATGAATTTCTAATTTCAACATTCAAATGAGCAATTTAGGTTCCAATGAACCATATAAATCTACTGATTCAATCCCTACTGTTCAAATGTTAAATTTAATCATATAGCAGTGTCTAGAAGCAGTTTATGAAATAAAAAGGTCGGGCGACGCCAAACACTGCCCGACGCCTGATAACGCCTGTTATCAGCGTAATTCGCGCACAAAACAGAAAATATTCAAACGCCTGAGTTTATTAATGATAAATAAATGAAACCCTACTCACAGTGATTTGGTCTGTCCAGATTTGTCCGGGAATGTGTTCAGGGTCTAATTCCGGGCGATTTCGGATAGTCTTCAACCTTGGTATTAGTTCTGCTACAGTCGAGTTGGTTGACGCATATCAACAGGTTGACGAAGAGAGCTTGAATTCTTGGCTAAAGCTAGCTAAAAACCTCCACACCCTTGCTTAGTCCCCAAAACGGAGCTAAGGGAGGCTTCCTTTGCTTCCACCGGGCGCCCAAAGCAACCCCTTGGCTGCTGGCCGCCGGCCAAGCAGTCAAGGCGGGCAGCAGCAAGGCTAAGAAGAGTGGGTGGTGGGAGAAGAAGAAAGGAAGAAAGAAGAAGAGAAGAAGAAGGGAAGAAAGGAAACAGGAATCATCTTGCTGGAAAATAGAGATCGCCTCTGCGATCGTCCTTGCGGGCTGCACTCCTGTGCGCCGCCTCCAACAGAAGGAATTGAAACGGATAACTAACGGAGAAAAATAAAAGAAGGTTATAAAGAAAAGTTTTGGACATTTTGCAAATTCGACCCTGGAATCGGAAAAGATCATAACTTTTGACTCGAAAGTCCAATTCAGGTGATTTTAATTGCATATTTTCAAGAAAAATTCCCACTACAATCCCAAGGCATGAAAACAAACTAATTACACTGTTTTTCTGATTCAAAATTCCAATTGCATCCAATTATCACTTTACTCAATTTAATCATCTTAATTAAGCACTAATTAATTTTATGTGCTTGATTCAACTAAATCAAGTTAATGATCACTAACCACATCATAAGCACATATGTTAACTCAAATAACTTTAATTAGGCTCAAATCATAATGCTTTACCAATAAACTTTGGAACGGGTCATAACAATCTCCCTCCCTTATAAGAATTTCGTCCCAAAATTCCTAAAAGAGAAAAGGAAACTTGTTACACATATCTGACCCAAAAACTCCCACGTGGCTTCTTCTAAGTTGTGGTTTCTCCACAAAACCTTCACTAACGGTATCTCGATTCTTGAGCTTCTTGATCCACTGATCAACTATCAGAACTGGTCCCTCAACATAGGACACATCTAATCTGAACTGTGTAGGTTCTGGGTCCACTATCTCCTCTGGACCAGGGTAACACTTCTTCAACATCGATACATGAAACACGTCATGTAAATTAGCCAACTCAGATGGCAAATCCAGCTTATAGGCTATAGGTCCACTCCTCTCAATAATAGGATATGGCCCATAAACCTAGAAGTCAGTTTGCCTATTTTACCAAACCTCAGCACTCCTTTCCATGGTGAATCCCTCAGATACACTTCATCACCAACCTTAAACTCAAGAGGTCAACGCCTCTTCTCGGCATGACTCTTCTTCCTGTCCTATGCAACTTTTAATTGTTCTTTGATCACAGTAATCTTTTCAGTGGTCAAATCCACTATCTATGGTCCAAGAATCTACTTTTCACCTACCTCATACCAACATAGAGGTGATTAACACTTTCTGCCATATAGAACTTCATACGGGGTTATACCAAGAATGGAATGGTGACTATTATTGTATGCAAACTCTATAAGGCTCAAGTGTTCTTCCCAACTTCCACTGAATTACAAGACACATGCTATCAACATGTCCTCCAGAGTCTGAATGGTCCTTTCTGACTAACCATCTATTTGTGGGTGAAAACCAGTATTGAATCTTAACTTTGTGCCCAAAGCACAATGCAACTGATTCCAAAACCTGGATGTAAACTTAGGATCTCTATCTGATATAATAGAAACTGTGATACCATCCAATCTGACTATCTCATCCACATATCTCTTAGTCAACTCCGGGACATCAAATGTTGACTTAATATGAAGAAAGTGAGCAGACTTAGTCAGTCTATCCACAATCACCATATCGAGTCACAACCTTTAGGTGTCCTGAGCAACCCTATCACAAAATCCATTGTGGTATGTTCCCACTTCCACTTTGGTATAGGAAGAGATTGCAAGGTACCTGTAGGTTTCTGATGCTCAGCCTTAACCTGGTGGCACACACTACATCTAGCCACGTACTCAGCTACATCCTTTTTCATACCTGACGACCAGTACAACTCCTTGAGATTCATGTACAACTTAGTGTTACATGGATGCATAGCGTACATCGATGCATGTGCTTCCTCAAGAATCTTTTCTTTCAAATCACTGTCTCGAGGTACACACAACATGTCATGCTGATACAACACATCATCATCTAAAAAATTAAACTCTGGTCTCTTTTCCTTTGTCATGTCATGCATGATCTGTTGCAACTTACTATCACCCTACTGTAGTTCCTTAATCTGATCGTAAAAAGTAGGCTTGACTTGCATCTGTGCAGTCAAACCGCTCTACTCCATCACCCCTAAGTCTATGTTCAACTTCCGCATTTCTACTAGCAGGTCTCTCTTGAAACATGCCATAGAGAATGCATCAGTTGTTGAACTTGACTTCCTACTGAGGGCATCTGCTACCACATTCACCTTTCCAGGATGATAATCTATCATTATATCATAATCCTCAATCAATTCTAATCATCTCCGCTGTCTAAGATTCAGATCCTTCTGGGTAAAGATATATTTTAAGCTCTTATGATCTATAAACACCTGGCACACCTCACCATAAAGATAGTAACGTCATGTCTTATGAGCATGAACTACAACAACTAATTCCAGATCATGTGACGAGTAATTCTCCTCATTCTATGCTACTTACTTCTTGTTACTTATCCTTCTCATTTTGATCATATAGAATAAACATCCCAAAAAAAAAAATTTGAAACACACAAGGTAAGAATAGATTATTCCTCATTCTTATTATTACTGTAAGAATTTATTTCATATCGTACTTCACTTATATTATATTTCTCCTTTTGTTCAAAACACACTTATTACATTTCATATTTATATCTTACTCTTTTCTTCGAGTTATTTTCATATTGTTTATCTACCTTTCAGATTAGCTACCTTTAAACCCTGGATTTTTTTAGTGCTAGGTTACCTTTCATAGTGAAAATCGTATGATCTTGTTTTATAAAGATACTAGTATTCAAGGTCAAATCACTAGCGACATCCCTTGAACTACTTCAACTCTAAACATTCTAGGGTTTGGTCCTTATCAGTAACATAGCATTATTGTGGTGTGACTTTGCTTCCTTAGTTTGAAATCAAACTTTAGATCTCATAAGTTCATCCATCTACTTGTAATGAATACAACAGATATGAATAATCATCAATGAACTATAGATATATAACAGAAATGTAACATCAACCAAGTTCTCTAGCATAACTTATTAACACAAATGCTACAAATAAACATGATACTTGTTACCCAAGCATCACACATGGCTCACAGGGCCATTCATATATTGTCGCCTCTCACTAGGCAACAACTTATTCACATGGTTCATAAAATCCGTACACATTATTACTTTCATTAAGCAACAACAACATCAACACACAAAAAGCCAATCAACATTTATTATATAAATGTCACAGCCCAACTTGGCTATATTCATCATCTCATCATACCTGCATGGTTATTAGGCATGATAACAGTCATACAAGATATTCATCACATCATGTGATACAATAGTAATACCATCATTCCTTGACCAGGAATTAGGGTTCACTATCAAACAGGGCTTATCATTCCCTTTTCCCCAAATTAGGGTTAGGGTTCCCCATTTCTCATTAATTCAGACCCTCTTGAGTTAACCAACTTTATCTTGTATTAAGGTATTTCCCCTCTTAATGCATTCCATCACAGAATACACACCCTTAGCATATAATGTATAGGCCACACATTAGAATTGTCCAGCTATCTCACAAGATACAGACTTATTTTAGTTTAAAGCATAACTTATAAAGTTGCCTATAAACAATCGCAATGATACACCCTCAGCTAGGGTTTCACAATGATACACCCTCCACTAGGGTTTACTAATCATGTATTGGATCCATGCATTTGTTATGCATTATAGATTAGTACCATTAAGGGTATTTCTCACCTAATCATTAAATTTTAATCTGAACCTTATTGTGTTCCTTTGTTTCTAATTAAGGATTGCTCATATGAGGTCCCAATGTTGGGTCTCTGATATCAGTTCCAACTAATTCTTAGTTGTTCTAATCTTTCCTTTATATCTCAACATCTTAGTGTATATACATTTTTCACCATGATTCGAGTCTAAATTATCCAGAATCTACTTTTATTATATTATTAATAGGAGTCTTTAGATCTCAGTAACGCAACCTGCCAGCCGGACCAGGACGAACCTGTAGTCCTGAAGCTAAGAGCTACTCAAGATTTAACCAACTCCTATTAATCTCAAACATGTGGAAAGAATATCCACTTAAGGCAAACTCAACTAAACATAATTTTTGATCTACTTGATACAAAGAATATAAACAATAAATAAATCACCTCATGACACACAACAATATAAAAAGAATCATATTTATTCTACAAACTGAAAATCTAAATTCATGCATATAAGAGCATTTCTAATGATTTCCAATCAAATAAGCAATATAAAGTAAGAGTTGCATCGCATCCTATGTTTAATCTCTTACTCCTGCATAAATTTCTAGTTTCTTAACCCTAAGATTTCTAGGGTTTCTCTCTAGCCTATCCTTCCTCTACATACCTGGCCAGGGCATCCAGAGAAGAATAGACAGAGTAGCTTGATACTGGTCAATCTAAGTATTCAGACACCTGGCCAGGGTATCTAAACACTCAGACCTTCCAGAGCTAAAGACATATCATTACTTATTTTCCTCACTTATAACTTTATCTTTTGATCCTAATGATCCCTGATGACTCAGCCTAAGCTCTCTACTTGGTTCTCGTGACCACATCCTCTTCCTGCCATCTGCAATAGTATAACAGAACACTTCCTGTTAGAAAATTGCAGTTAGAAGGAAGACACTTAAGTCCTAATCCTATTGGTCTCTTATCGTCCCCTGACCTTGACTTAGAGTATTCATATACTCAACCTATGCTCTGATACCAAGATGTCACACCCTGATCTCACACTAACCACTAATCACGAGATTAGGGCGCGACAGAGGGATTATCACATAAACAAATCACTGAGAACTTTTTCTTTTTAAAACCTCGTAATGATATCCGGATTATTGCTGTAAACTATAACATGATAAACTATTGCGGAAGCATTTCAATTAACCTGGCTAGAGAACCTAAACAAAGTTTACAACATGTAACATTGTTTAACAGAAAGTAAACATAACAGTTAATTTACATCTTTATACACATTCCACATACACACTCTCTCTCACCCACACCATGTCCCAAGGATCGAGGGGAAATGACTAAGAGACCTCTAACTACTAACTACGTATACCTTCTACAGACTAAGCGTTAGGATGAAAGGATCCTTCAGATTTCCTGCTGCTGATGATGACCTGAAAATGTTTTGAGTAGAGGTATGAGCCTACTCGCTCAGTGAATAGCATTTCATTTAGCTATCACTAAACAACTCATCAGGTTTATAAAATTGAAATAAACATAAATACAATACAAGCAGGGCAGTTCTAATGACATAGCAGATTACAGAATATAATCACATTTCTATGCAACAACAGATAATTTAAACAAATAAATAGATATAATGAATTGACACAAAAGTTCAGATATATTAATTTACTGTAATCCTATATGATTACATATTTATATTATTATGCCCCAAACATATACAGCGCACTCTACATATGAAGATCTGTAGCGAACTACGATCCCACCTTACAAGACATAGCGACACACCCGGGAAATGCTAAGTCTGACTGTCCGTCCTGGTCTGCACAGGACTCTCAAGCGCACAAGGGCCTCAGGCGCACAAGGGCCTGTCTGCACTAACTCTGAGTGCTCTGGACTCCTCCCGCAACCTGTAGTGCACAGTCGGAGGGTCTGGGTTACCACCGTGACACACGCACGGATTATTGTTGAATAACCCCTATTTACTCCAGTGCCACCGTGACACACACACGGATTATTGTTGAACACTGTCTCTCTGCCCTCGTGCCACCGTGACACACGCACGGATTATTGTTGAACACGAGCCACCGATCATCTAGGCACAAGGCTAGATCGATTGTTTCCCCCCAAAGGTACAGACCGCGCAATGGGGTTCTATGGTGTTGGGGCACCTAAGTCTATTAACTGATTAACATATAAACATTTAAACAGGAAAATCACATTTACTGATTTCATATCAGATCACAATACACTGTCATTCTAAACCAACAGAGCAATATATTTCAAATCATTGTAATTTCTGAGAAATTCTCATACCATGCATTCAGGCAAATTAGAAATTCATAAATAACCCAACTTATTTCTGTTTGGCACATAAATAGCGAATTTACGCAATTGAACATATTATTGCACAAATTAAAGAAATTTACTTCACATATGAGAATCATACTCAACAATTATCAATTCTCTAAAATTCTCGAAAAACGTGCACATTAACCCAAATCCTGGTTTGTGCATCACTTAACTCAATTAAGAGTTAATTACATATCACAATACAATTTAATAACAATACTTGAGAATTTCTGATAATATTTCAGAGAAATGTGCCATTTCATATAAATATCAATTTACACATATTAATGTCAAAAGATATATGCAATTAGGGTTTTCATGCATATTTTATTTATTCATATCAACTTTGAAAGCGTACATATGATAATTTATCAGAAATCTTCATTGTTTGGGTTCATACCCAAATCATACCATTTTCAGACATGAATTTCTAATTTCAACATTCAAATGAGCAATTTAGGTTCCAATGAACCATATAAATCTATTGATTCAATCCCTACTGTTCAAATGTTAAATTTAATCATATAACAGTGTCTAGAAGCAGTTTATGAAATAAAAAGGTCGGGCGACGTCAAACGCTGCCCGACGCCTGATAACGCCTGTTATCAGCGTAATTCGCGCACAAAACAGAAAATATTCAAACGCCTGAGTTTATTAATGATAAATAAATGAAACCCTACTCACAGTGATTTGGTCTGTCCAGATTTGTCCGGAAATGCGTTCAGGGTCTAATTCCGGGCGATTTCGGATAGTCTTCAACCTTGGTATTAGTTCTGCTACAGTCGAGTTGGTTGACGCATATCAACAGGTTGACGAAGAGAGCTTGAATTCTTGGCTAAAGCTAGCTAAAAACCTCCGCACCCTTGCTTAGTCCCCAAAACGGAGCTAAGGGAGGCTTCCTTTGCTTCCACCGGGCGCCCAAAGCAACCCCTTGGCTGCTGTTGTGAGCAGCCGCAACTGCTGCTGCTGGCCGCCGGCCAAGCAGTCAAGGTGGGCAGCAGCAAGGCTAAGAAGAGTGGGTGGTGGGAGAAGAAGAAAGGAAGAAAGAAGAAGAGAAGAAGAAGGGAAGAAAGGAAACAGGAATCGGCTTGCTGGAAAACAGAGATCGCCTCTGCGATCGTCCTTGCGGGCTGCACTCCTGTGCGCCGCCTCCAACAAAAGGAATTGAAATGGATAACTAACAGAGAAAAATAAAAGAAGGTTATAAAGAAAAGTTTTGGACATTTTGCAAATTCGACCCTGGAATCGGAAAAGATCATAACTTTTGACTCGAAAGTCCAATTCAGGTGATTTTAATTGCATATTTTCAAGAAAAATGCCCACTACAATCCCAAGGCATGAAAACAAACTAATTACACTGTTTTTCTGATTCAAAATTCCAATTGCATCCAATTATCACTTTACTCAATTTAATCATCTTAATTAAGCACGAATTAATTTTATGTGCTTGATTCAACTAAATCAAGTTAATGATCACTAACCACATCATAAGCACATATGTTAACTCAAATAACTTTAATTAGGCTCAAATCATAATGCTTTATCAATAAACTTTGGAACGTGTCATAACAGGTTTAGGTTATGAAAACCCTGCCACTTTTAATATTTGTTATTCTGAGTTCAAAACATATTTTTTTATATTTTTCTAACTTATAAATATTTAGTTATGAATCATACAAGTTACTATCTATTTAATTAGATCCATTAAAACCACCTATTATAAAATAGTGTATTTAGGAACAAAACCATAATCATTAGATAGGAAATATTTTTTTGAATCCAATAGCTATTTATTTGTAATTTTTGGCCCAGTAAATAATTATGTTACGAATTTTGCAAAACTGACCAATAAGAAATTCCACATCATCTTTTGACCATCGAGAAGCAAAAGAGAATAAGTGGGTCGGGTGCCTGAGTTGGCCCAATCGGGGCTCTCCAACTCAGTTGGCCACTAAGAAATGTCAGCGAATTACAAGCGAGGAACAAAGAAGAAGGTAAGGTAAAAATTACCAAAATACCCTTACACAACGTGACAAAATCAAAATTGAATTGGGGCTGATTAAGTAAATTACCTGAGGGTTATCTTCCTCATTCTCCTTCATGTGAGAACCAGAGTTCAAGTAGCAAATTTGTTCTATTTGAAAGGACAAATCTCCACTGGAACAAATATCTGCACTAGTTATCCTGATCTTTGAAATCTCCTCACCAAACCAATTTTAGTAATCCCTTAATCAAGGCCAGAGGTGGCAGGAAACACCAGCCCATCCTTCTTCCATGGTTGGAAGTCCAGAGGCTTTAGAAAATCAGAAGAAGATGTCTCAACCAAGATAAAGACATAAAGTTAGTCTGCATCACATAAGTGAAGCATCCCAAAAGCAAAAACTGAGTTAGGAGTGGGTTTACCATGGTCTGAGGACAACCGAGAAGACGCAACACCAACGACCAATGGTGGCAGAAGCTCCTAGAGTGGGAAGAGTAACTCATCCAAGCCCATACATGAAGAAGGCAACGCACGACTTCAAAATTGCCTCAGGAAGGTTCAGGAGCACCAAATTGCCTAGAGGTGATCCCAGTCATAGGAAAAGGGTGACCAAGGATGAAAACATACATTGACATTGGGGAAACACCCAAAGAAGTTACAGGTTAAATTGAGGGTGGAGTAGAGTTCTAGTGGATAAGGGAGATGTTTTTGGGTTGTTAGGTTTATATAGGAAGCTGGTACGAGGTGTTTGTGAAACTCGTGGAAGAAGAGGTTACGAGGCCCAATTGGGCGTTTCATCAATCAGGGGGTTTAGGGTTCATGTCAGCTATCAATGAGATCAAAAAGTGAAGGGGAAACTTCTGGAGAGAGATGCAACAAGGAGGGAGAAAAACTTGAAAGATCAGATAGGTAGTTCGTCAATACTGTTCACGGTGGCAAACCTTTCCTACTCGAGGTAGGAGATAGGCCTCACACCGTCCGATAGTGATTAAGTTTTCAGAATTAATCCCATGTCTGATGAAATAAGAAAGCTTAGTGGTGATGAAAATTAATGCAAAAACCTTACCCAAATGGAAAATCGATCAAAGTGAGATTATTTAATTATGTTCTTTCTTTTTATAACAAATTGAGGACCCAAATAAAGTCCAATTAATATGAAATTTTGCATAGAGGCTAATCAAGACATGTAGATTCCGATTATTAAATTAGATTTTCCTTTTGGGAACTTTAGATGTGGTAAATAAATCAAATCACATTTTCTCTTTCCTGATGCATTAATGGCTTCAAGATTCTCCAAAATTAATGAAACTTCACCCATAAGTCATATTTAATGTGTTGGATAGGAACTAGCCATTAATTTTACATGGTGGAGTTGTTTTTTCAATTATTTAATATTTTGAAGGTTCTACACACTTTCTCTCTCCTAATTTCACATTTTAAGCAAACTTCCTCCAAATTGGATGGAAATTCGCCCAAAGGCTATATTTATTATTTAGATTATGAATATAAGATTATTTTCCTCTTTTGGAGTCATTTATTGATATTTTGGGGGGAAACTAATTCTTTTCTTTCCTAAATGATTTAAATTAATTATTATTATGTGAATAATGTGAAACTTGACTCCCAAGGTAATTGGGATCCAAGGAACATGATTTTTAACTTAGATTTCACTTTCAAGATTTCTTTTAATGAGTTGTGTCACAATTAATATATGTGGCCATTATCATCACACTATTTCATTATTATCACTATTTCTCATTCCATTATGTTCCGTAACTTAATATTATTACCAAAAGAGTTGTGTGATTATTTACACAAATTTTATATTACTTCATGTGACATATTTTATGTGTCTATTATTGGTCCAAGACTAATGTGAGAACATTAGGTTACATTAAGGTGATTTATACATGGTTATACTAAACCTCATCTAAATCTATCCTCAACCTTGTTTGGCTAAGCTTAAGAGATCAAACCTCCAGGGTAGGGTCCAAGATCTAGTATGTTATAGAACTACAAATAAATGAAAAAATGAGATTATATAATAGTATGCATTATATACATAGTGACCAAATGGCTAATACATAATAGTATATATATATATGAACACTCTAAAAAACTATAGAATTAAACATCTACGAGATCTAATATAACAAATATATCCTCATATTCCTTTTCCTCAAGGTGATAATCCTCGTCATCATCAGATGGTGCAACGGTGGCAACAACGGTAGCCTCATCATCATCACCATAAGAAGATCCATCATCACCAGCATCCGAACCATCAACATCCTCAGTACCCTCAACATCAACCTAATCTTCAACGTCTTGGTTTGGCATCTCCTCATCAGTAGGAGTCCCAAAAGCATGTGTCCCAGGCCGCATGGCATTCTACTTGGCCCAAGACATGCCACATGCATGCAATGCATTTTATTGTAGAAAGGTTATAGTGGACACACCATCATAGACAACAAGTAGAGTGCCAGCGGGGCCAACATGCAGAGCCAGAAGAGGAAGAGCTCTAGGGGAAGGGACATGTCCACCATCAGTAGCAGCAGGGGGGGCATCAGAAGCAACATGAGGTAGGGGTCAGGGTAGAACTAATTGTATGGATAAGAGGCATAGTTAGTGCCAGGGTATCCCTGGTAGGGTGGGTAGGGATGGATACATGACACGCTCATGTGAGACATGATCTGGCAGAGGTCCTGGTGTAGATGATCTTGAACCCTAAGGTTGTACACCTGTTGATGCATCATGTACCCCATGGGGGCTTCATTTGATATAGAAAATGAGGCACCACTAGAGAAGGGTGGTGGTGGAGGTGAAGGGGTCTAGGTGAAGGTAGAGGCACCTAGTATGGTGGAAGAGGTATGAAGAAAGGTCTTCTTGATGGTTTTATCACTAATGCAAATCCCTCTTTGACTTGTCTTATATCCAATTTCATGGATGAGGGAGTTTTTATTATTATGAGTGAACACACCACAAATCAGGTTTGGATGTTGGAGATGGATGCCTGAGGTGTTCTACTTGGAGCCAAAGCAAGTCATATGATGGGGAATATAACTGTGACAAAGTGGATTTTATAATTGGTGTAAATTATTACTCTTTTGACCTCATTATGTTCACTCATGACCTAAATTTAATTTTCCTTGGCCACTTAATCAATATTGATACTCAAACTCAAAATATGATGACCAATGTGATTTTTATACACATTGTGACACCCCAAATTAGGTTAAATTGTTACTTTATCCATAGAAGTAAATTTTTCTATAAATTTTATACTATGGTTCTCAAACTTTTTTTAAATATTCTACACATTTTTTGAACCTATGGTCCAAATTTCATCTCAATTGGATGTTCCTACTATTTTCTATGAATTATTGAAGTTAATATGTAGAAAACCCTTTATTTGCTCTTTATTTGCCCATTTTCCCAAGTTAGTGATCTGTTTGCAAAGGGAGGGGTGATCCCCAGCCCTTAGATATTCTCCCATGTGGATAACTTCCCAATACGATAGCTTAGTGGTCGTCTCCTACCTCCCACAATTAGCCGGGAGGAGTTATGGAGGACCGAAACTTGTAATCACCCGCCTACGACCCCAATTTGAAAATCTGAGCAAATGGAAAGCTTGGTCTCACAAATTTACACTCACCTATACGCCATTTGACCACCATTAATGCTCTATCTCTCCATCAAGACTTGCCTTGTGCCCTCCCATCTCACTCCGACGGCCAGGCTGAAGACAAGGACCCAATCTAGCATAAACCTATCCCCGACACTATAAAAACGCCCCCCCAAGGACCACCACCACTCCACATTGCTAGAAAGCTCACTTTGACTCACTCCCTTAGCCCTGAGTACCTCTATTTCCCCTATGACCACTTGCTTCTCTTAGATCTCCACCGCACAACCCATTTTGGGCATTTCTTCTCCTTGTCTCATCTCCCCAAGTCTCGACTCTCAATCAACTCGTGAGATCTAGGCGAGCACGAACGACACCTCTCTTGCTAGCTCCGACGCCTCCTTCCCCAGGCACCCTTATGCCAGAGAGCCTTCCTCCACCTAGTTTCTAGGATCATGAGGGATTGTTGAGAGAAGGAGAAATAGATCTCGAACCACCGATCCAGTGGAGAAAACGACCCGGTGACCCAAATGAACCGCAATTGAACCAGCTAATTGAAGAACTGAACCGGCCAAACCAAGGATTGAACCAGTCCATAAAACCACAAATCAATGAGGTTCAATATAGGCTGTTCATTGTGCATCTAATATCCTCCTTTTTTTTCCTTTTAAGGTATTTTATATCTCACTCTGACAAATAATCAACATAATAGTCAGATCTTGTTTAAATCATAGAAAATACATCCTAGCTCCAAAAATTACAAATAAATAGTCAATTTTGATCAAATAAATACAATGAATCATTTAAAAATGTGTGTGAAGCCTAATTACTTATGGATTTTTTGATATATGTAGATTTGAATCTCTTTCTATATAATTTATCTAATGATTCAATAATGGTGTTTAATCCTTAGAAACCATGATATTTGACTCAGATGAATATCTTGAAACACAAATATAGATCTAATATTGTTAGATTATCCACTATTGAATATGAATCATGTACCATGAAATAATGGTTGATCTTGATGATGACATCTTGAAATTTTAAATGTTCTAAATCTTGTGAAATATTTTGATCTATTGACCTAATACTTGAACTCTAACTTTTACTCATTATATTAATCAAAAGTTGATCTAATCTTGAATACCTATGGTGGTAATCCATCATGAGGATGATGTATAGACTTGATAATGATTTGGGTAATAATCATAACAAATATGGTTAGCACATATGTCCCTAGAATACCTAGGAAGGTCATTCACACTTGAAATATTCTTGACACTTGAATAAGTATTGACCATTTTGAAATAGTTGATCATAAGTGAATGACCTAACCCCAAGGTTGAATAGGAATGGAAAACCCTAATCATATAATAATTGGTACATGAAAATATTTGTGTATACCATGATCTTGAACCTCGATCTACATCTTGTTTGATCTAGGATCCACATGAGAATTTGATCTACTATTTCTTGGAATCCTTACTCTAAATCTTCGGTGAAAGGTAGGCTTTTATATATACTTCCTCATTGAACATACTAGCAGTATTGAAGGATACTTGTATGTAACTCTTGGAAATCTTGGCTATTTATTTGTTTGAGATATTATTCCCTACTGATTAGTCTTCTAATTTTCTATATTGTAGCTTGAAACAAACTTGAAAACATAAATGATATTTCCCATTATGACTACAAGTACTACTTGTTGATATTGAGTACAAGTGACCTCCTCATTCGGAGGGTGGAACTTGTACATGTCAAATGATTTCAAATCTTGTACAAGTCAATTGACCTCCTACCTCATGGAGAGAAGCAACTTGGTGACCTCCTCCATCTTGTTAGGGCGATGGAACCACATAAATATCTTAGCATGCTTCTCAATATCTACATAATGGGAATTCATAATAAAATTGAATTGTTCAAAATAACAACCTTGTCGAATAAATGTTAGTTTGAAAATCTTTTGTTGACTACATTTTGAATGTAAGTCCTGCCAAGTACTATATTTTGTTATAAATGTTTTCAATTGTTCAATATCTATTCTTTTCAAAGTGCACTGATGCATTTGCATTGATTACATCTTGATTTACTTGATTTTAGGCAAACCAGATAGATCTTGATGGAGAATTTACTAGATTGCTTACACACTTGATAAACTCTGATGAAAAGAATAGATTTGCAAAAAACATTTATTGGGCTGGTTAGTCTTTAAATCTTTTGTTTTATGAGTAATTATTTCTTGTTGTATATGCCAATTGTAACATCCCTGACCTGGGTTATGAGTTAACCCTAGGTGTTTTGCCTAAATATGTAATTAAATCTTTGTGATTATTTTTTGGCATGTAATTAAGGAACATACATTTTCAATTCTGTCCTTTTAAAACAATGTTGTAGAATTATTTGGTAATGCAGGGGCCTATGTGCAAATTACCCAGTTAAAGGGTGTAACTTGCAAATTTCACAAGTTAAGATGTTCCTCTGGTGATGAGACATCATATGAGTAAATATGATGAGGTAAGATGGATTTCCCAAGCCTGTGCATCAAGATGCAGCTTGTGGAATGATCCTTGTGCTTAAAAACCCTAATTTTGATTAAAGTGCAATTTACCCAAATGAGGGGTGCAAATTATAAAATATACCATCTAGAATATCTTTTATGACTTTTGACATCATTTATACTAACAATGATGAAGGGGGCACTTCCTTTGAATAATCATATTATAAGGAACACCTTTGTAATTAAATCATCAAGATGTAAGTAAGGAGACCCTTATGTACATATGTACCTTAGTGATAAGTTGACCTTCCTTGCCTTTAGTTATTGGATTTAGAAGGAGTTTTATCTTATAGAAGAAGAGGAGGGACGTGCCTAAAAGAAAGGAAGGACCTAGTTGTGAAAAGGAGAAACTAGTTGTCCTTATGTTGGAAATGACCCCAAGATATATATATACACCCTTCCTTTGTTTGTACAGGAACGTTTCCTTCACTTCCTTTCTTATTTTCTTGCTTAGACCGACTTAGGACAGAGCTCTGGAGAAGAGGAGAACGGCCAAGAAGTTCTAGGTAATCTTTGATCATCATCTTGCTCAAATTCATGGAGGATATCATGTTACAAGGTTGGTTTGCTAGTTTTCTTACTTAGCTTTCTCGTTCTAGCCATATTTTCCCAACCTTTCCTTGGAGAAACACCCTTGGCCGACCTGTGGAGCTCAAGACACCATTAAAGACTTGAAGCTTGGAAGCTTGGAGCTCAAGGAACGACCTTAAGGCGGGTTTTATAATTCTAAACCTTTTACTTTGTTATGCATACTTTTATTCGTGCAAATAATAGTTAGTTCCTCTTCTTCCCCATCCTTCTTTGCACCCTTGCAAGATTTTTCGTGAAGAACAGACCTTGGTTTCAAGGTTGAAGACAAAGGGCTTTAATACCTATGTTGGTCCTTATCCAACTTTACTAAACGATCTTGGACCAATAGGTCAAACGATCTCACACTCGTTTCAATCCAAACGGGTTCAATAGGTCGGTTTGGCCAAACGCGTTCCAACCCGTTTGAGGGCGTTGACCAAGCGTTGACCGTTTGGGATTTCTGTTCACAATTATGTAGGATAATGACCCACCAAATTTTAGGGGTTAACTCCAAAGGAATCGTAGGTTGAAGGCCAATCAATTAGGCAATTGAATTGAATTAAGTGCTGTTTTCTAAACTGATTAACTTGAATCTTTGGGCAAACGGGTTCCAACCCGTTTGAAGAAGTTGACCAAGCATTGACCGTTTGGGATTCCTGTTCATAATATATTGAATTTCATTTCTACCAAGAATCATGATCTAATTCCTAACCAATTAAGAGTTGAAGGTATTTCAACACCCTAACCCTAATCGGGTTAAATTTGCTGATGTTTCATATAGATTTTGATGAGTGTTGGGTTGAAGGACCCAAACGAGTTCAAACCCATTTGGGGGTTCATCCAAACGATCTCACACTCGTTTGGTGACACCACAAGACCCTTTGGAGGTCTAGGGTTAAAGAAATTTGATGGTTTGAGGGTCCAATCACAAGATATTGATAAATTGATGAAAAGTGTTGATTTGTAATTTAATTAGGACTCAACCCTTATCAAACCAACTTAATTTTGGTCAAACTTTGGGCAAACGGTCTCAAGACCGTTTGGAGATCATCCAAACAATCGCAAGACCGTTTGGGCCAAGTTTGGGCCCAATTGGAGTTCAATTGACAGGTTCAACCTTATTTTGATTCATATTGTTGAAAATTGATGAGTAGCCGATTGGAAACCTTAATTGAGTTAGACTTATCCATAATTGGCTTTTAATTGAAGGTCAAATTGGAGTCCAATTAGTTGAGGCTCATCCTAATTGACTCAATTTGTAAGTGGTTAACATGGCTTGGGCCAATTGAGGGCTTCAACTTAAGAAATCCTTTTCAATCATGACCTTTGTATCACCTTTCATGTCCATGCGGTTTAGACCCAAACGAGTTCACACTCGTTTCGACCCAAATGAGTCCACACTCGTTTAGACCCAAACGAGTCCACACTCATTTCAATCCAAACGAGTTCAACCCGTTTCAATCCAAACGAGTTCAACCCGTTTCAATCCAAATGGGTTCACACCTGTTTCATCTTAAATGGGTTCACAACCGTTTTATCTCAAATGGGTTCACACCCGTTTCAGCTCAGTGAGTCCACACTCGTTTGAGGTTTCAAATGGGTTGAAGGTTGAAGGTTAAATCCTAACATAATTGGAGACTTTCAAGGATGATTATACTTAACCACTTGAAGGTATAAATGGTTCAATAATGATCCAATCAAAACCATAATGGTAACTTAAGACATTATGGAACTAAGTGACTAATGAAGTGATCCATGATGATGATCAAAGGGTAATTTACCAAAATGCCCTTAAAAGTTTCAATTGAGTGATACTTTGTCCTAAACTAAACCCTAATTCTAGGGTGATGACATGTAATGTGAATAGTAAACCCTAATTCTAGGGTGATGACATGTAATGTGAATAGTAAACCATAATTCTAGGGTGAAGACATGTAATGTGAATAGTAAACCCTAATTCTAGGGTGATGACATGTAATGTGAATAGTAAACCCTAATTCTAGGGCGATGACATACAATGTGAATAGTAAACCCTAATTCTAGGGTGAAGACATGTAATGTGAATAGTAAACCCTAAGTGATGAAAACCAGGGAAACCTAGATCTTGTATGAGTAGGGAGATACAACTTCTTTAAATAAGTTATTTACTGTTATCAGTTGATTTAACCATGCAGGTTTCTTTATAAGAATGATCATATCCAGGTATGCATGTTGATACTATATTCATTGAAAGCATGTTGTTAGCTTTATGAATAGTGATATATCCTGATGCCTTGTTAATAGCATCTTATGAGATTGATAGGCTGTGAGGGCCATGAATACCATCAAGGTCATGCTTTAAGATATGACTTGTGATGAGAATATCGAGAAATGACAATTGATGAGAGTTAGGCTTGTTACATTTAGTATTCTTCCTTCATAGCTGATATGCTAATGATTAATGTTTGAAAACATGTATGATGATAAAAGAATACTGAAATGTACCTAATTAATCAAGTATAATCATACCATGTAGAGCCCTGATCATAGATCCATCATTGTCAGGAATTAAATGATGGTGAAATAGGTTTTCCTAAGGGAATTCTTGGAGCACATACTTTTGAATATGTGGGGTAATATGGATGTGAATTTCCTTACATCCTAGTGTAGGAATTGATATAGATGTATCTTTATTCTATCAATCCTTCACTATGTGTTTATGCCGGGGTGATGTAACACTAATCTCCCGAGGATATCTTTTATACCACATCAATGAGAGATAAACAAGAAATCGTTCGATGGCGAAGAGAGTACAGAATGCCACTGTGACTCTAATAGCGAAGTACCAGAATACCTTGGTAAGCTATTGTAATAGAGACACTAGATGTCCTGCATGTTGATCCTCATACTGACTGAGGAAGATGAGGTCATAAGAATCCGACTCTTTTGATGACCTATGTATGATACCGATGCGACTTAATAGTGATCGGTTGGAGTATGAGCGGTATACCTCATCTCTGTAGGGCATAATGATGTTTGTAAAACATAATCAACCGCGTAGCATATCTGCTTAGGTTGAACCACGAAATACATTGGTTGATGATACAATACTTAGTATACATGTTTTTCATATTCCTTAAATGTTGTTGTTCTAATTGATAACAATCTACTGCTGATTACCTTAGAGCTTTTATTGCCTATGTTATTCTTGGTTGCTATAATAAAGCTTCTGGTGAAGAGTTATAACTCTCGCTGGGACAATTATTTAAAATTGTCTCACCCCGTAGATTTCTACCTTTAGGTGGACGTCGAGGTCGAAGGAACCGATATGCAGGTGGACAACAGCAACAACAGTGAATTCAGGAATAGCAGTGACTTCAGGTGGAAACACTGTGCTGTCTAGTCTTGTAGTCAGAATAGTCTTATGCCGTCTCTGTACACTCAGGTCCTAGGAGTTTGTTGATCTGAGAATTTTGAAATCTTGGGATTTTGTATCATGACGTATATAATCACTCGAGAAGTGATTTATCAGAGATGTAAACAGTCCATCTTACTTTTATAAAAGGAGTTTCAGGTTTTTAAGATCTCGTTATCAAAAAGTTTTAATTTCTCGTGATTTTCGCATTCCGCTGTTAATCGAATCGCTTCCGCTATGTTTATCTTGTGTTTTGGAAATCAGAGCCCACAATTAAGTGGTATCAGAGCTCTAGGTTTGCTGAGTCTACAGAGACATAGGACTTAGAGTGTCAAGTCTATCCTTAGTACTTTGTCTTATCTAATAGAGTCTTCTGCTCCTCAGGAGAAGGAGATAATTAAGGATGTCTGGACCACAGGAGGAGTACGAGGCCGAAAGTAGTGTTGCTGCGCCTCGAGAAGGTGCAAGGAACCTAGAAATAGAACAACCTGTACCTGAGCCACCCAGAGAACCACCTCAGTTTGACCCAACTGACATGGGAAACCCAGCTGTTCAAACTATGTTCGGGCAGTTTATGACTGCTATGACACACATCACCGACAGGATGCCCATGCCTGCACCTAGGGCACCTGCCCAGCCTGAAGGACAAGGTATCAGTAAGACATTCGAGCGACTTCGTCGTGTCGGAGCAACCGAATACTTTGGAATAGCTGATCCTGCAGATTCCGATCTGTGGTTAACCGAGTTGGAGAAAGCTTTTAGAATCCTCAACATCCCAGAAGTTGAGAAGGTTAGACATGCTGTCTATCTTCTCAAGGGAAGTGCTGGTCACTGGTGGACCATGGAAGAGTAGAAGAGGCCTGGAGTGGAGATCTCGTGGGAGGATTTTCGTCGGGAATTTATCAATAGATATTTTCCAAAGACCTTCCTAGACGAGAAGATCTCTCAGTTTGAGAGATTGAGGCAAGGCATGATGAACATTAGCGAGTATGAAGCTAAGTTTATGGAGTTATTGCGGTTTTGTCCGCACATGGCTGCCACAGAAGAAGAAAGAATCAGAAGGTTCGAGAAGGGTTTAAATGCCGACTTGACTACTCTCGTGTCTGCCCTAGAGAATCGAGAGAGGTTTGCTACCTTCGTTGAGTCAGTCCGAAGGATAGAGAAATCCGTAGTCGAGAAGAGACAAACCCATAAAAGATATCCGTAGTTTCAGGGTTCTTCATCTAGAGACTTTAAGAAGCCTAGATTCTCTGCACCTACATCTCCACCACCCAGAACTAGTGCTCAGACACAGTGGACACCGAGTAGAGGTAGGGGACGAAGCCTACCACTACAAGAGACTCACAGTTCAGCATCAATGTCAGTTACAAGACCACCCAGACCACAACAACTGGGAAGGAGCTGTTACAACTGTGGGAAGGTGGGACATTTGATGAAGGACTGCAAGTCTAAGCCTGTAAGTGTGACACAACCCCAGAGACAGAGTCAACAGGGATCACAGAGAAGGCAATCTCAAGGAGCAGCTCGAGGACGTGGACAAGCATCTCAAGCTGGATCATCAGCACCACCTCAACACCAGGCGACAATGAGGATCTATGCTATGAACCCACCAGATGCAGTGGTCAATCCACGGGTAGTGGTAGGTCAGATGGAACTGTTATATTTTGCTATGTCTAAATCATGTGTTGTATCTGTTCTGATTGACCCGGGTGCTACACACTCCTTTGTCACTCAGAGAGTGATTCGTAACTGCAATATGACAATTATTCATAGGACAGATAGTTTGTTTTTGGAGACTCCGTTGAGTGAGTCTTCCATTTTGCAGGAGGTATGCTCTCCCTGCATCCTCTTCTTTTCTGATCATCGCATTCAAGTGGACCTTATACCACTTGATATGCAAGGTTTTGATATAATTCTTGGGATGGATACCTTGGAAAGGTATAGGATTGTCTTGGATTGTGAATCCAAGTAGGCTGTGTTTGCTGATGAAAGCAACGTATGGATCTTTCAAGGAGAGAGAAAGATTCTACCCACCTGTCTTGTGTCAGCGATGGTTGCTGATAAGTTGATGAGATAAGGATGTTATGCATTCTTGGCCCATGTGGTAGATACTACCACGGAGAGTCCTAACCCTGCTGAAGTTCCTGTAGTCAGGGAATTTAAAGATGTATTTCCTGAAGAACTTCCAGGTGTGCCACCGCCTCAGGAAATTGATTTTGAAATCAATTTGATCCCGGATACACAACCTATAGCCCAAACCCCGTATAGGATGGCGCCTGCTGAGATGGCAGAACTCAAGAAGCAGCTTCAAGAGTTGCTTGAGAAGGGTTTCATCCGACCGAGCACTTCACCCTGGGGTGCTCCAGTGTTGTTTGTTAAAAAGAAAGACGGGTCAATGCGGTTGTGCATTGATTACAGACAATTAAATTAAGTAACAATAAAGAATAAGTACCCGTTGCCAAGGATTGATGATCTTTTTGACTAGTTGCGTGGTGCAACAGTCTTCTCAAAGATAGACTTGAGGTCTATATATCATCAACTCCGTATTAAGGATCGTGACATATCCAAGTCTGCCTTTAGGACACGATATGGTCACTATGAGTTCACGGTTATGTCGTTTGGACTAACCAATGCACCGGCTGCATTCATGGAACTCATGAATAGAGTTTTTCGACCTTTCCTTGATCAGTGTGTTGTCGTCTTCATAGATGACATTCTGATTTATAGTAAGGATGCTCAGCAACATGAACAACATCTCCGACAGGCTCTAACTCTGCTAAGAAAACATAAGCTATATGCTAAGTTTAGCAAGTGTGAGTTCTGGTTGCCGGAAGTATCTTTTCTTGGACATGTGATATCTGCCTCGGGTATTCGTGTTGACCCTACAAAGGTAGAATCTGTTCTACAGTGGGAACAACCGAAGACACCAACAGAGATTCGAAGTTTCTTGGGATTAGCTGGTTATTATCGAAGGTTTATTAAGAATTTTAGTTCTATAGCCTTACCCTTAACCAAGTTAACCCGGAAAGATGTTCCTTTTACCTGGAGTGATAAGTGTCAACAATCTTTTCAGCTGTTAAAGGAGAGGTTGACAAGTGCACCTGTGCTTGTGTTACCTGAGCAAGGAAAAGGATACATAATTTTCTATGATGCCTCCAAGAATGGACTCGGATGCGTGTTGATGCAGGATAAGCAAATGATTTCTTTTGCTTCACGACAGCTTAAGAAACACGAAGAGAATTATCCGACACACGATCTGGAGTTAGCTGCTGTGGTTCATGCCCTGAAGATCTGGAGACATTATCTCTACGGAGAGACATTCCAGATTTTCACAGATCACAAAAACCTTAAGTATATCTTCTCTCAACATGAGCTTAACATGATGCAACGTCGCTGGATGGAGTTACTCAAGGATTATGATTGCACAATAGATTACCATCCAGGAAAGGCCAATGTAGTTGCAGATGCCTTGAGTAGGAAATCAGTAACATCATCCTCTGATAGGGCACAATTAAACTCTTTAGTATGCCCTAGGAGAGATATGCTTATCTCCTTAAGGCAAGACAATGTACAAATGAAGGTGTCATGGATTGTCAGATTGTTGGCTGAGATGCATATCAAACCCACCCTAAGAGAGTAGATTAAGGAGGCACAGCAAGTTGATGTTGCAGTTCAGCAGATCAGACCTGAATATGGTGATGAGAAGTGAGAAGGTTTTCATGAATCAGATGATCAAGTGGCATGCTATCATGGGAGGATGATAGTACCAGATGTAGATAACCTGAGGAAGTTAGTCCTGGAAGAAGCTCATTCTTCAATGTATGCTATGCATCCAGGAAGCACCAAGATGTATCAAAACTTGAAAGATATGTATTGGTGGCCTGGAATGAAGAAGGACGTAGCTGAGTTTGTTCTGAGGTGTCCAGTGTGTCAGCAAGTTAAAGCTGAACACCAGAAGCCTGCAGGAACAATGCAACCTTTACCCATACCACAGTGGAAGCGGATCATGTAACCATGGACTTTGTTGTTGGTCTACCTAGAACAAACAAAGGACATGATTGCATTTGGGTAATTGTTGATAGGTTGACTAAGACAAAACATTTCTTACCTGTCAAAACAACCTATTCTGTTGAAAGGTTATCCCAGTTATATGTTCAAGAGATAGTGCGTTTGCACGGAGTTCCTGTCACCATAGTTTCTGACACAGGTCCTCAGTTCACAAGTCGTTTTTGGGAACAACTACATAGGGCACTAGGCACCCAGTTAAGGTTTAGTACAACCTTTCATCCACAGACGAATGGACAGTCAGAAAAGACTATACAGACCCTAGAAGATCTGTTGAGAGCATGTGTTCTCTAGTTCACAGGAAGTTGGGATCTGCACCTAAGCTTGATAGAGTTTGCCTATAACAATAGCTATCAACATAGTATTGATATGGCACCTTATGAAGCCTTGTATGGCAGACGTTGTAGATCACCCTTATGATGGTATGAGATTGGTGAACATCAATTGTTAGGTCCTAATCTTGTGCAGTAGACTACGGAAAAGATTAAAGTAATACAACAACAGATTAAGACTGCACAAGATAGGCAAAAATCTTATGCTGACAAGAGTCGTAGACCGTTGGAGTTCCAGGTAGGAGACAGAGTGTATCTCAAGGTCTCGCCTTGGAAAGGAGTCCTTCGCTTTGGAAGGAGAGGGAAGTTAGCTCCTAGATTTATAGGGCCTTATCCAATCATTGAACGGGTTGGAAAGGTAGCCTATAGACTAGAGTTACCACCAAAATTACAAAAACTACACCCTGTGTTTCATATTTCTATGCTAAGAAAATGTCATCCCGATACCGAGTCAGTTCTACAACCTATGGAAGTAGAATTGAATGAAGATATAACTTATGAGGAAGGACCGGTGTCAATCCTTGATAACAGAATTAAAAAGCTAAAGAAGAAAGAGATAAGTCTTGTAAAAGTTCTCTGGAATCACCGTGGTGTTGAATAAGCCACTTGGGAACTAGAGGAGGAGATGAAAAGGAAATACCCTGCTCTTTTCTCCTAGTATGCTTTATCGATTTCGGGGACGAAATCCTTGTAAGGGGTGGATAATTTGTAACATCCCTGACCTGGGTTATGAGTTAACCCTAGGTGTTTTGCCTAAATATGTAATTAAATCTTTGTGATTATCTTTTGGCATGTAATTAAGGAACATACATTTTCATTTCTATCCTTTTAAAACAATGTTGTAGAATTATTTGGTAATGCAGGGGCCTATGTGCCAATTACCCAGTTAAAGGGTGTAACTTGCAAATTTCACAAGTTAAGATGTTCCTCTGGTGATGAGACATCATATGAGTAAATATGATGAGGTAAGATGGATTTCCCAAGCCTGGGATCAAGATGCAACTTGTGGAATGATCCTTGTGCTTAAAAACCCTAATTTGGATTAAAGTACAATTTACCCAAATGAGGGGTGAAACTTATAAAATATACCATCTAGAATATCTTTTATGACTTTTGACATCATTTAGACTAACAATGATGAAGGGGGAACTTCCTTTGAATAATCATATTATAAGGAACACCTTTGTAATTAAATCATCAAGATGTAAGTAAGGAGACCCTTATGTACATATGTACCTTAGTGATAAGTTGACCTTCCTTGCCTTTAGTTCTTGGATTTAGAAGGATTTTTATCTTAGAGAAGAAGAGGAGGTACGTGCCTAAAAGAAAGGAAGGACCTAGTTGTGAAAAGGAGAAACTAGTTGTCCTTATGTTGGAAATGACCCCAAGATATATATATACACCCTTCCTTTGTTTGTAAAGGAACGTTTCCTTCACTTCCTTTCTTATTTTCTTGCTTAGACCGACTTAGGACAGATCTCTGGAGAAGAGGAGAACGGCCAAGCAGTTCTAGGTAATCTTTTATCATCATCTTGCTCAAATTCATGGAGGATATCATGTTACAAGGTTGGTTTGCTAGTTTTCTTACTTAGCTTTCTCGTTCTAGCCATCTTTTCCCAACCTTTCCTTGGAGAAACACCCTTGTCCGACCTGTGGAGCTCAAGACACCATTAAAGACTTGAATCTTGGAAGCTTGGAGCTCAAGGAACGACCTTAAGGCGGGTTTTATAATTCTAAACCTTTTGCTTTGTTATGCATACTTTTATTCGTGCAAATAATAGCTAGTTCTTCTTCTTCCCCATCCTTCTTTGCACCCTTGCAAGCTTTTTCGTGAAGAACAGACCTTGGTTTCAAGGTTGAAGACAAAGGGCGTTAATACCTATGTTCGTACTTATCCAACTTTACTAAACGATCTTGGACCAATAGGTCAAACGATCTCACACTCGTTTCAATCCAAACGGGTTCAATAGGTCGGTTTGGCCAAACGGGTTCCAACCCGTTTGAGGGCGTTGACCAAGCATTTACCGTTTGGGATTTCTGTTCACAATTATGTAGGCTAATGACCCACCAAATTTGAGGGGTTAACTCCAAAGGAATCGTAGGTTGAAGGCCAATCCATTAGGCAATTGAATTGAATTAAGTGCTGTTTTCTAAACTGATTGACTTGAATCTTTGGGCAAACGGGTTCCAACCCGTTTGAAGAAGTTGACCAAGCGTTGACCGTTTGGGATTCCTGTTCATAATATATTGAATTTCATTTCTACCAAGAATCATGATCTATTCCTAACCAATTAAGAGTTGAAGGTATTTCAACACCCTAACCCTAATCGGGTTAAATTTGCTGATTTTTCATATAGATTTTGATGAGTGTTGGGTTGAAGGACCCAAACGAGTTCAAACCCATTTGGGGGTTCATCCAAACGATCTCACACTCGTTTGGTGACACCACAAGTCCATTTTGAGGTCTAGGGTTAAAGAAATTTGATGGTTGGAGGGTCCAATCACAAGATATTGATAAATTGATGAAAAGTGCTGATTTGTAATTTAATTAGGACTCAACCCTTATCAAACCAACTTAATTTTGGTCAAACTTTGGGCAAACAGTCTCAAGACCGTATGGAGATCATCCAAACGATCTCAAGACCGTTTGGGACACGTTTGGGCCCAATTGGAGTTCAATTGATAGGTTCAACCTTATTTTGATTCACATTGTTGAAAATTGATGAGTAGCCGATTGGAAACCTTAATTGAGTTAGACTTATCCATAATTGGCTTTTAATTGAAGGTCAAATTGGAGTCCAATTAGTTGAGGCTCATCCTAATTGAATCAATTTGTAAGTGGTTAACATGGCTTGGGCCAATTGAGGGCTTCAACTTAAGAAATCCTTTTCAATCATGACCTTTGTATCACCTTTCATGTCCATGCGGTTTAGACCCAAACGAGTGCACACTCGTTTAGACCCAAACGAGTCCACACTCATTTAGACCCAAACGAGTCCACACTCGTTTCAATCCAAACGAGTTCAACCCGTTTCAATCCAAATGAGTTCAACCCGTTTCAATCCAAACGAGTTCAACCCGTTTCAATCCAAATGGGTTCACACCCGTTTCATCTTAAATGGGTTCACACCCGTTTCATCTTAAATGGGTTCACAACCGTTTTATCTCAAATGGGTTCACACCCATTTCAGCTCAGTGAGTCCACACTCGTTTGAGGGTTCAAATGGGTTGAAGGTTGAAGGTTAAATCCTAACCTAATTGGAGACTTTCAAGGATGATTATACTTAACCACTTGAAGGTATAAATGGTTCAATAATGATCCAATCTAAACCATAATGGTAACTTAAGACATTAAGGAACTAAGTGACTAATGAAGTGATCCATGATGATGATCAAAGGGTAATTTACCAAAATGCCCTTGAAAGGTTCAATTGAGTGATACTTTGTCCTAAACTAAACCCTAATTCTAGGGTGATGACATGTAATGTGAATAGTAAACCCTAATTCTAGGGTGATGACATGTAATGTGAATAGTAAACCATAATTCTAGGGTGAAGACATGTAATGTGAATAGTAAACCCTAATTCTAGGGTGATGACATGTAATGTGAATAGTAAACCCTAATTCTAGGGTGATGACATACAATGTGAATAGTAAACCCTAATTCTAGGGTGAAGACATGTAATGTGAATAGTAAACCCTAAGTGATGAAAACTGGGGAAACCTAGCTCTTGTATGAGTAGGGAGATACAACTTCTTTAAATAAGTTATTTACTGTTATTAGTTGATTTAACCATGCAGGTTTCTTTATAAGAATGATCATATCCAGGTATGGATGATGATACTATATTCATTGAAAGCATGTTGTTAGATTTATGAATAGTGATATATCCTGATGCCTTGTTAATAGCATCTTATGAGATTGATAGGCTGTGAGGGCCATGAATACCATCAAGGTCATGCTTTAAGAGATGACTTGTGATGAGAATATCGAGAAATGACAATTGATGAGAGTTAGGCTTGTTACATTTAGTATTCTTCCTTCATAGCTGATATGCTAATGATTAATGTTTGAAAACATGTATGATGATAAAAGAATACTGAAATGTACCTAATTAATCAAGTATAATCATACCATGTAGAGCCCTGATCATAGATCCATCATTTTCAGGAATTAAATGATGGTGAAACATGTTTTCCTAAGGGAATTCCTGGAGCACATACTTTTGAATATGTGGGGTAATATGGATGTGAATTTGCTTACATCCTAGTGTAGGAATTGATATAGATGTATCTTTATTCTATCAATCCTTCACTATGTGTTTATGCCGGGGTGATGTAACACTAATCTCCTGAGGAAATCTTTTATACCGCATCGATGAGAGATAAACAAGAAATCTTTCGATGGCGAAGAGAGTACAGAATGCCACTGTGACTCTAATAGCAAAGTACCAGAATACCTTGGTAAGCTATTGTAACAAGGACACTAGATGTCCTGCATGTTGATCCTCATACTGACTGAGGAAGATGAGGTCATAAGAATCCGGCTCTTTTGATGACCTATGTATGATACCGATGTGACTTAATAGTGATCGGTTGGAGTATGAGCGGTATACCTCATCTCCACAGGGCATAATGATGTTTGTAAAACATAATCAACCGCGTAGCATATCTGCTTAGGTTGAACCAAGAAATACATTGGTTGATGATACATTACTTAGTATACATGTTTTTCATATTCCTTAAATGTTGTTTTTCTAATTGATAACAATCTACTGCTGATTACCTTAGAGCTTTTATTGCCTATGTTATTCTGGGTTGCTATAATAAAGCTTCTGGCGAAGAGTTATAACTCTCGCTGGGACAATTATTTAAAATTGTCTCACCCCGTAGATTTCTACCTTTAGGTGGACGTCGAGGTCGAAGGAACCGATCTGCAGGTGGACAGCAGCAACAACAGTGAATTCAGGAGCAGCAGTGACTTCGGGTGGAAACACTGTGCTGTCTAGTCTTGTAGTCAGAATAGTCTTATGTCGTCTCTGTACACTCAGGTCCTAGGAGTTTGTTGATCTGAGAATTTTGAAATCTTGATATTTTGTATCATGACGTATATAATCACTCGAGAAGTGATTTATCAGAGATGTAAACAGACCATCTTACTTTTATAAAGGAGTTTCAGGTTTTTAAGATCTCGTTTTCGAAAAGTTTTAATTTCTCATGATTTTCGCATTCCACTGTTAATGGAATCGCTTCCGCTATGTTTATCTTGTGTTTTGGAGATCAGAGCCCACACCAATATCTTAGATCCTTTGGGACCACTCAAAGACGGGTGCTTCAATCCTTTTACGACTTTCTAGGCATTGATATTGGGATTGGGGTAAGAATGGTTCTGGTGACAATAACAAGCCCACTTAACTTCAATATCATTCAACATACAATACATGATCACTGTTGCATTCTCTGCAATTTCAGTTTGTTTCCTCTTGGGATTAATATTACAATTAATCACTAAAGCGATTAGTCTTGTCTTGATATATAGGGAAGACAAGGGTAGGGTTGACTTCTTCTTATAAGGGAAGTCATTTTCTTTAGGAACTTATGGATGTCAGGAAGGGTAAGCTTGGGTTCAAAGCTCTTGTAGAAACCTTCAAGGTCCAAAAGGTCATGGTACTACAGATAAGAAGCCACCCAACAACCAATGATGCCAAAACCAAACAGGGAGGTATTTAGAGAATCTTATGATATTGTAATCTTGGTTCCGATAATCAACAAACTCAAAATGACTTGGGTATTTGGTGGTGGGACTAGGGAGGTGTAGTTCCACATCAAATTTGTGTAGAATTCATGGGCAACCTTTGTGCTTGACATAGAATTTGCAAAGCACACACGCTCTATGCATAAAGCACTTAAGTTGTGTGCTTTAAACACCCTACCGACCTCCTCAATATCCTTACTTGTTGCAAACCGAGGTTCAAACAAAGCTTAAAAAGGAAATAGAGTCCTAGGGAGGAGTTCCTTATATTGATTCAAATCTTAGGATGAGATGAAGGAGGTACCATAAAAAATTACATGCCTAGGAGCAGCTGGTACATAGGTTTCTCCAGTAGGGGCAGATCTCTTTCTTTGATTTGAAGCCATCTAGGTTGAAGAGGAGGGGATAACCAACAAATGGAGAAGAAAACACACAAGGTAGGTCCAAAAAACCACCTAGGTCACAGGAGAAGAGGCAAGGAAGATTGATTCTAGGGCTAGGAAGGGTTTAGGAGTGGATGGTCTAGCCTAGGGTTGAGGATGAATCACTTGAGTTTGGGTATCAATCGACTTTCCTCTAGTTGAGAGAGAGTAAAGTTGGCTGATCCCCTTTTACTTTTCATCCAGTCACACGATTGGTCGAGTTCTGTGTGTCAAAAATTTGACCAACCTGGCTTTTCAATTTGATCCTCAGATAGAAATCGGTCGAGTTATGTACCAGGGGAAACTCAACCGAAAGGCAGCTTGTCCAAAAGATCAGAAATTAAATTTTAAGCCTCTAGAGTGTTATATAAATTTATTTTTCTATCCTACCATGTATTTTAAACATATTGAGACATATTATCAGTATGTTTAAAATACATGGTAGGATAGAAAAATAAATTTATATAATACTCTAGAGGCTTAAAATTTAATTTCTTATCTTTTGGACAGGCTGCCTTTCGGTCAAGTTTCCCCTGGTGCAGAAATCGACTGATTGCTATCCAATCCACCTCCTTAAGGATCTTAAACGAAGACATAGATTCCATATTATGGCCATTGTCGAACCACATATCAGTTGATCCAAGGCTGACATCATCATAAAGCAACTAGGTTTCCCTTCTTCTCACCAGGTTGAGGCCATTGGCTTTTCTGGTGGTATCTGGGTGTTGTGGGATGATGCTCGCTGCTCCATCAACATCATTCTTAACCACCGACAATTCATCCATTACTGCATTAATGATACTTGGCATCTAACGTTCGTTTATGGTGCCCCCAATCCTTGTAAACGAAACCTTCTCTAGAGTCATTTACAGGACATCTCTCACTCCATCTCTGGCGCATGTGCAGTTCTCGGGGACTTCAACACCATGCTCGACGTTTCTGAAAAACAAAACGGATGCTCTTTTGATTGCCGCTCTAGTAGGAAGTTCAACTCTCTTCTCATGCACACTGGCTTAGCGGACATCTAGTCTAATGGCCCCTTCTTCACTTTTAAACGACTCCAGTTGTTGGAAAGACTTGATAGAGTCATTGCCAATGACAATTGGCTTACCATGGCCAATAATACTTCTGTCACTGTACTCCCGAGGCTCTACAACGACCATAGCCTGATTCTCATCCACGACGCTCTGCACCGTCATACCCACCCCAGGTCCTTCCGTACTAAAGATAGCTGGTCACTGACTCTTGATTTCAAAGACACCGTTCTTAAATCCTGGGACTCGACAAAAAATTTCCTTGATGCTCTCTCGGCTTTCCGTACTGCTGCATCTTCTTGGGACTCCAAACACCAAGCCTCTAACAACAAACGCAAGAACAAAGTCCTACATCATATCAACAACATCTAGGTATCTAATAGCACTCTATCCCATGTTACTTCTGACCTTACCATATAGCATTTGCAAGATGAGTACATCACCATTCTCCTTCAAGAAGAGGCTAATTGGCATCAGCGGGCTAACATAAACTGGCTTAGCCTTGGAGATGCAAATACTAAATTCTTCCATACTTATGTCAAATCCCACCGTCTCTTCAACAAGATTACACGCCTCAAAGATGACGCTGGTAACTGGGTGGACGACCCATCTTTGCTGCGGTTGCATGCCCACGACTTCTTCCTCGACTTGATGACTGCCCCGCGCCCCAACACTCGCACCCGCACTGCTGTCACTGGCTTCAACGACACCTTCATCCATCCATCAGATGCCACAAAATCTGCTCTCAGTTCCCTCCCTTCGGTGGATGAGATTAGGCACACCATGTTCATGATGGCACCCAACAAAGCTCCCGGACCCGACGACATCTGCAACTCCTTTGTTCAAAAGCATTGTGACACTATTGGACCACCTTTTATCCGTACAGTCCAAGAAACCTTCTCCTAGGGAGTCATAGAAGACCGCATTGCTGATTCATACATGTGTCTGATCCTGAAGACCAGACAGCCCCAAACCTGCAGTGATCTCCATCCTATCTCACTTAACAACATGTGCTTCAAGATGATATCCAAAATCATTGTGGAGCACAACAAGCCCCGTTTACAAGGCTGGATTTCTAAAACTCAACCTAGTTTCCTCTCGAGACAGTGTATCACTGATAACATCATTCTTGTACAAGAATTTATTCACACCATGCACATGAAGTGCAGTGGCAAGGCTTTAGCTTGCATTAAGCTAGATCTTGCTAAAGCTTTTGATAAAATGAGTTGGGCGTTTATCCACGACACCATCAGGAGGACCGGCATCCCAACGCTACTGGTTGAGTTGATTATGCAAATCATTACTAAGGGGTGTATATCGATTCTTTGGGAAGAATGTCCCTTAGAGTCCTTCAAAACTTCACAAGGCATTTGCCAAGGAGATCCCATTAGCCCCTACATCTTCATTCTATGCATGGAAAGTCTCCGCCAAGCCATCTCTCTCTCCATCAATCAAGGTGACTAGAGGCCTATTCGCCTCTCAAGGCACGGTCTGCTACTATTACATGTTTTCTTTGCTGATGACATCCTCTTGCTGGCTGAGGCTTCCGTTGGGCAAGCTAAAACTATTAACAAAGTTCTCCAAGCTTTTGCATGTGCATATGGGCAAAGGGTCTCCACGGCCAAATCATGATGCTACTTCTCACCTAATATCTCACGTGAGGTCCGAGACGCCTTCTATAGGCGCCTCGGCATCCAACACACTAGTGATTTGGGCCGCTACTTGGGTTTTCCCATCCTTCATCATCGAGTTAATAAGTCCACTCATGGTGCGATTGTTGACACCATAAAGGATCGCATGACAAGCTGGTCAGCACGACAGCTGTCCCTTGCAAGAAGGCTCACTCTTGCAAAATCTACTCTTCAAGCTATTCCCAGCTATTCCATACAGTCGGTGCAACTCTCCCCTGCCCTATGTGACGACATCAACAAGCACATTAAGAACTTCCTTTGGTCTGGTAGTTGGTCACACCACAACTTCTCCTTGGTCTCATGGAAAAAGGAGACCATGGCAAAATCTGATGGCGGTCTAGGCATCAAGGATACACGTCCACAAAATTAAGCTCTTATGCTTGGCAACGTCTGGAGGTTCATGAAAAATAGACAAGTCCTATGGGTCCGAGTGATGTGTGACAAGTACATGCACAATGACACCCCTATAAAGACACCTTGTTCTTTTGTGTGGGCCTTTATTAAGAAGCACATGCCCTCCATTCAGCATGTCTCGGCAGAGACTATCAATAATGGTGAGTCTAAAAACATATGGACTGATAGATGGCTTCATGGTCTATCCATAAAAGAGCTTGATCCCACATTTGTACCACTGCCGGACCTCATTGACCTCAAAGTCTCGGCCATGGGCATGGATGGTAATGGATTAGATTGGGACTTCATCCAAAACTATCTTCCAAGTAGTTCATGGATGCACATTCATCACACCTACTCGCCTGACTCGACATGGGGTCATGATACACACTAATGGCCCGGATCACCTTCTGGTCTTCTTACTGCCAAGTCTGCCTACTAATGGCGGCACAAAGATATTGCCTTACCCTTGCCTGGAAAATGGGCTACTATATGGAAGCTATCCATTCTTCCCTGTATCCATACTTTTCTATGGCTTCTAAACCACAGGGCACTACTCACCAACATAGAGAAGTCCCAACGGCACATCCCTATCAATGACACCTGCCTGATATTCTCTAACGCATGTGACACACTGGTGCATTCTCTCCGTGACTGCCACTATAGCAAGGATGTTTGGGTCGCATGCCAAGTCACCCCCTCCTTCTTTCTTCTCCCTGAGGAAGACTGGATCACTGATATTCGCTCCGCTAAGTGCATTGATCTTCCTTCTATTCTGCCTGTGGTCGCATGCTGGGCAAATTGGTCATAAAGAAATGAGTTTATACACAATAGAAAGTTGCAACCTCTCCACAAATGGGCTTCCTTCATCAAAGACAGGGCTCAAGCCATCATGGCAACTCTGATGCTGTTCTCGACGGCCACAGTGGTGTGCAGCCATGTGCAGACCCCCCCAACTATTAGGAGTGTTGCCATGTTTGTTGATGCTTCTTATAATGTTGTTTCATCTCGCGTCGGGATTGGCATTCATGTTGTTGACAGCCATGGAAATTTTCTTCTGGGCCACTGATCGCCCAGCCATGCCAACTCGGCATTGGAAGTAGAGGTACAAGGTATTATCTGTGCCTTAGAACTTTGCAAAATCACAGGATGGCGTACTCCTACCATCCTGTCTGATGCCACCACATCGGTATCCATTACCACCGAGGGTGCATCTGCAACAACCATGTTTTCCCCCACATGTGTCGACTCCAGAAGCTCCATGACGATGTCGGCCAACCTTGCATTTCGCATATTCCTAGATTGCATAATTAGGTATCTGATTGTATTGCCCACTTCTCTGTTCATGCTAGTATTGTTATTACTTTTCACACTGATGTGCCCCAGTGGCTCACCAGCAATCTAGATGTTAATTTTGCAAACATTTGGCCTATAGTAGAGAGCGGGATGAATACAATCTGATCTCTATGTTGACCCAAAAAAACATATTGAGACATATTTAACTCATCATTTGGCTACTTTTTTGCAATAAAACATTCATGTGAAAAAATAGCCGAAAATAAGCAAAACAAGGCATGAAAACATGTCAAATATAGCTTTTTCAGTCTAGAGATGATAAAATATGAGCAAGAAACATATAGGTATGATATATTGAAAGAAAATTTCTCTCTAGGTAGAGGTTTAGTGAAATGTGGCAAGCTGGTTCTCCGACTCCACATGCATGATATCGATATCCTTCTTGGCAATGTGGTCATGAAGAAAGTGATGACAAACCTCTATATTTTTAGCTATACTATGCAATATAAGATTATAAGACAGATTTATTGCATTGGTATTGTCACAATAGATAGGAGAAGCATCAAAATGAATGTTAAGGTCTTGGAGCATTTCCTTCATCCATAGGACTTGTGCAAAACAATTCCCAGCTGCAATGTACTCAACCTCGATAGTTGAAAGAGACATTATGCTTTGTTTCTTAAAGAACTAAGAAACTATGCACGATCCTAGGAAAAAGTAAGTTCCACTCATGCACTTTCTATCAATCAAACAACCTTCATAATCAAAATCACTATTGGCAGTAAGAGTGAAGTCCTTGATTTGGGATACCATAGCCTAAAATTTTTAGTTTTGGCTAGATGCCTCAAAATCCTCTTAACCTCTATGAGATGTGATTTTCTTAGACTTGATTGAAAGTGAGCACACAAGCCAACACTAAACATTATATATCAGGAGTAGAGGTAGTTAATTAAAGTAAACTTCCAATCATACCTATATAGCTTCTCATCTACCTTTTCTCCTTCTTCATCCCTATCAAGCTTTGTACCGTTTGAAATAGGGGTGTCCATTGTCTTGGTGTTCTCCATCCCAAAGCACTTAAGTAGTTCACTAGTGTACTTTCCCTGGTTGATTACGCTGCCTTCCTTGACTTACTTGATTTGAAATCTAAGGAATAAAGTAAGCTCCCCCATCATGCTCATCTCGAACTTTCTCTACATAAGATAACTAAACTTCTTGCAAATATCAAGACCAGTTCCTCCAAACATCATATTCATCAACATAAATTTGAATGATCAAGAAATTTCTAGAAATGTGTTTTAGAAATAAGGTAGAATCGACTTTGCCCATGATATAGCCATTGTATAGCAAAAAGTTCTTTAGTTTCTTATACTAAGATCTAGGGGCTTGTTTGAGTTCATAGAGATATTTTTATAACAAGTAAACATGGTTAGGAAATTTATCATGATCAAAGCTGGGAGTTTGAGCTACATAGACTTCCTCCTCAATTGTACCATTTGAAAATGTACTTTTAATATCCATTTGATAAAGCAATTCTTATTACTACCAAAAGCAAGAGCATTCTAATAGATTTAAGTCTAGGAATAGGTGTATAAGTTTCTTCAAAATCAATAGATTCCTGTTGGTTGTAACCTTTAGCTACTAACCACAATTTGTTCCTTACCACATTTCCACTTTCATCATGCTGGTTGAGGTAGACCCACTTGGTGCCAATGATCTTTCTATCACTTGGTCTTGGCACTAAGGTCCACACTTTGTTCTTTTCAAAGTGTTCCAACTCTTCTTGCATGTCTAGGAACCATTCATCATCCTTGAGGTTTTCTTTGACATTTTTTGGCTCAAGCTGAGAGATGAAGGCATTTTTAGCTTGTTCTTTGTTGAATGCAACCTGAATCTTCATCCTTTCAAAGGAATTACCTATGATAATCTCTTTTGTATGATGCTTTACAAACCTACGATTTGGTTCCTTCTTTTCTTCTTCTTTCTCTTCTCATCAACTAACACCTCTTTTCCATTATTAAAATTGTTGAGCACTTTCAAGTGAGATATCACCTCATCTAAAACATCATCATTAACAATATTATTGGAAATAGAGGGGTTAGGCTCAAGAAATTTAACATTGATATATTCTTCTACTTTAGACAATTTAATATTAAACACTCTATAAGCCTTGCTAGTAGTTCTATAGCCAAGAAAGAAAGCCTTGTAAGATTTCAGATCAAATTTGTCGAGAGAATTCTTCGTGTTAAGAAAAGTGCAACCAAAAACATGAAAGAAATCAATGGAAGGTTTTCTACCACACCATAGCTCATAGGGGTTTTCTTCAAAAATGGATGAGTGAAAACTCGATTCCGCACAAAACACGAAGTACTAATATCTTCAGCCCAAAACGCCTTTGGAGTGTCGTACTCTACAAGCATAATCCTTGACATTTCTGGTAGTGACCTATGATTTCTCTCTACAACCCCATTTTTTTGAGGCGTTCGAGGAGAAGAAAAGTTATGTTCATACCCTGATTCTAACAAGTCATTTTCAAATTCTCCCCCATGGTCACTGTGGATAGAGACGATCTGACAAGAAGCTTCAATCAACTCATTTACAAAATGTGGAGAAATATCAAGAGTAACACTTTTTGTAACAAAAAAGAAGGACCAAGTATAGCTTGAAAAGTCATATACAATTATAAGACAATACTTTCTACCACAAAGCAATTGCATACACATTGGTCCAAAAAGATAAATGTGAAGAAGTTCAAAATCTTTTTTGGTACTAAGGACTCCTTTGGATTTGAAGAAGGACTTGGTTTTCATTCCTTGGGTACAAGGTTGACATTCCTCATCCTTTTCAAAATCCAATTTAAGAAGTCCTATAACATACCAAATTTTTGACACTAAATTTAATTTTGAACTATTATACATATTCCTCCAAAAATTGAACTCCTCTTTTGCTAAATTTGCATTCATACTTGTACTTTATTCAATTATTTTAAAATTTGAGTACCAAAATGCCAAATTGCCCTATCTTGATTTTGTCATCCCATTTGGGACTCACAATTGAAGAACTGAACCCCAATATAAATTATTGGCATTGAAAAAATATATATTTACACATATAATTTTGATATTAGATGATTACATTGTATTATTTAGAGAGACAATTGAAGATCACAAATGTTAGAATTAGTATTTTTAGAATTTAGGTTAATGCCACTTGAAGGCATAGTTAAAATTCCATGCTAAAATCATTTATGACTTGAGAGTTATAAATTTTTTCCAAAGTTAGGAGATTAAGAGGTATTGATATTCTATTAACACTCTTGGTCAAACAAGATGTTGTCCCGTCCCTAACCACACTAACCCTACATAACCTGACTTTGTGTATATCATTGCCATTACATAAGTGGCGATCCCCTCAGCCATCTCAGCGTTTCCAAATGAATTAAATTCGTTGTCGGACCTCTCCCCGATCGACCAGAATGAACCCCAACCCAGTCGCCACCTTGTAGCCGATGAAACCACAGTGTGGCCGCTACTAGCCACCATGACACCTACTCATAAGGAAATGGTTGCATTTTGATCACATGTCACCGCTCTCCTCGATGCCCTCACGGCTACCTAAAGGCGTCGTTAACTCTTCAGCTTGCTCCTGAATAGTAAAGGTTCCAATAAAAGCCCTAGCACTAATCTATTTATGCCATCGTTCAGCCATGGCTAAGGCAAATGACATACCTACAATTGCAGACCCGTATTCCAGTGGCCTACTCCCTGCACACCGCCACCACCAATACCTTTTGGAGACTTCTACCTTCTACAAGAAGGATGGCGACCTACGGTGGCATTGGCGCATCATAACATGAACCACACCTCAAGAATACTCACCCTACCACTGCTTGCGCTGCCTAATTGAATAACTGGCAACCTACAAGAGTCAAGGTGCCCCAACCAAATCCGACCACTGCCTAAAGCCATATCACCACCTTCGATCCCTAACCTCACCATCGGTGCCACAATTGTTTCCAGTGAAGGTGGCATCTATGCAGCAGACCAGCAACACCACCGCCTGCTAGGTGGTTTCGGATCTTCCCCTTTCTCCTTTCTCATCATTGCCTTCTACACCTCTAACCAGTAAACCATCAACCAATCTACTCTCACACCAGTGACTCCAGATATGATCCCTACACCACCTACCTACAACAGCAGGTGACAGATATGCCACCTCTTCCTCCCATCTCGATCCTCATCGCCACATCATCACCAATCGACCACCAATAGTTCTTCCATGCCACGAAACACCCTGATACTTGCGGCCCTATAGCTTCACCTGATCGGTGTGCCACTTGAACCAAGCTTAGCATCGCAAACAACAAGGGAGTCGATCCTAATGAATCTGGCGAGGACCTCCATTCTTGGCTCAACTCCTACTATGAACCTGTGGTTGGCCCCTTCCTCCTCCCTACAACCTGTTACCTCTTCTTGTACGAGATACTGCAGTCATGGTCATGACCTATACCATCCTAAAGATGGAGTCTCCCCTAGACAGATCCTAAGGAAGTCGACGATTGGATCAAATCTGCTACTAACATATTGTCAAGGGAGTCTAATGTTGGGTTCTGAAGCATTTTAATCCATCACTGATTTCAAGCAAAGAAGAATTGATTCACTGATGTTTTAGATCTCAAAATCTTGGGACTCATTAATTCCTAAATGTGAAACATCTTGGAACCATGCTTTGAGAAAAAGGTACTAGATTCTCTATTTTTATATTGAGTTTTTCATTTCCCTCTTGAATGCCTTATACATTATTTAGTGGTGAACCCTATACTTGTTTAAGCCTTTCCTACCTCTTTGAAAGTTCACCGCCTCAGATTGATTATTGTTTGAATGCATTGAATATTATAATAGCACTTGAATTGATCTATTTGGAGTTTTGACTCCCTGGACTTTGATCCCTTTGGGCTTTGGCCCCATAGATATTTGGCTCACTTGAGGTAGGGTACGTCCCACTTCCCTGTGCACAGGTGTAATGGATTAGTTGTCCCCTAGTCGGCTGGTTAAAATAGTAATTAGGCTTCTGTGTCGTTCTTTCATAGATGACTGAACACAAGGCACTTTAGCCCTTGAAAGAAATGATATGATAGTGCTCAACCTTAATATTCAAAAGTTGATCATTGCAAGTATTTTAATATTTTGATATCTTGGAACTATTTTGAATAGACATGTGAAAATTTGATCTTGAAATACATATTGAAATATTGCCATCCATGCTTTGACAAATTTAGTCCACCAAATATTCCTTACCTAGATTTGATATTACCTTGGATTGCATTTAGTACCTATATTTTGCAAATAGCTCAATATTTGAATTTAGTACCAGCTTTTATGATCCCTTTGTTTCCCTTCAATGGGGTCCATGTGTGGTTTTGTTCCCTCTAGGAACTCATGGGCAGGTAGTAGATGGAAGAGCTTGAAGAGATGTTCACTAGGTAGTCCTCCGTTGAAGACTAGTTATCAATGAATTTTTATTCTTAAACTTTGTAATCATATTTGTAAGCTATCGTGACTCTGATGTACAAGCATGATTGTAATAAAGATTATTTATGTTTTTGATATTATTTTGTAAATATATGATCATAAAGATCGAGTCTTTACAACATGGTATCAGATCCATAAATGGTCGACACTCATGCATGTATTGTGGAAGATAGGATAGTCAGGAACATAGATTGAGTAGTTTGAGCTTAGAAAAATAGTTGGCAACAAATCTCAATTTTACTAGCCCTATCTAGCTCATAGAGAAACATAAATTTAGGAGAAATTAGTTGTCTTATACACCCTTTAATAACATAACCATGTAAAGGAATTGAGATGAAGTGCTTAAGGAAGGGTGTTTAGTGAAAGTTCTAGCATAATTACTTCCGATCCACTTTAGTGTTGGTGGGATTTCCTCACTTTACATATCAACATGGCCAAGGTGATTTAAAAATAAAACATAAATCCTAGGCATAATAGGCAACTGAGATTAGATTGTGATTATAACTATTGAACAAACTAGTATTGAAAGGTGGAACTAGTAACCCTAAGTTTACATTTTTGAATCCCTTTTGGTAGTAGACAAAAAGCTTCCTCCCTATAGCATAAGTGAACCACTGAGTCTAGTAGTCAGTATGGTGAATGTTTATAAGGGATGATTGTGACTTAATCATCACAATGATTTTGGCCATATTTTAGTTGTGTATCAAAGAGTTTTCAATCAAGAAAACACTTTCTTTATAATACTATATGTACAAAGAAAAATAGTTTTTTGAATTTTATCGATGATTTCTTGAGCTAAGTCACAATCATAGAGAAAAGAGGAAACCCAATAGGACAAACCTAGAGTTGGTGAAGGATCTTAGTTGACGTGCCTTTTAGATTTCTAGATTGAATCCTTTTCTTTTAAAGGGGTGGAGTTAGTAGACCATGGATAAACTGATTTCGAGGACAAAATCTACTTTAAGGGGTAGAGAGTTGTAATATACCAAATTTTTGACACGAAATTTAATTTTGAACTATTATACATATTCCTCCAAAAATTGAACTCCTCTTTTGCTAAATTTGCATTCATACTTGTACTTTATTCAATTATTTTAAAATCTGAGTACCAAAATGCAAAACTTTCCTATCTTGATTTTGTCATCCCATTTGGGACTCACAATTGAAGAACTGAACCCCAATATAAATTATTGGCATTGAAAAAATATATACTTACACATAATTTTGATATTAGATGATTACATTGTATTATTTAGAGAGACAATTGAAGATCACAAATGTTAGAATTAGTATTTTTAGAATTTAGGTTAATGCCACTTGAAGGCATACTTAAAATTCCATTCTAAAATCATTTATGACTTGAGAGTTATAATTTTTTCCAAAGTTAAGAGATTAAGAGGTATTGATATCCTATTAACACCCCTAGTCAAACAATATGTTGACCCATCCCTAACCACACTAACCCTACCTAACCTGACTTTGTGTATATCATTGCCGTTACATAAGTGGCGATCCCCTCTGTCATCTTGGCATTTCCAAATGAATTAAATTTGTTGTCGGACCTCTCCCCGATCGGCCAGAATGAACCCCAACCCAGTCGCCGCCTTACAGCCGAAGAAACCACAGTGTGGCCGTTACTAGCCACCATGACACCTACTCGCAAGGAAATGGTTGCATTTTGATCACAAGTCACCACTCTCCTCGACGCCCTCACGGCTACCTAAAGGCGTCGTTAACTCTTCTGCTTGCTCCTGAATAGTAAAGGTTCCAATCAAAGCCCTAGCACCAATCTATTTATGCCATCGTTCAGCCATGGCTAAGGGACATGATAGACCTACAATTGCAGACTCGTATTCCAGTGGCCTACTCCCTACACACCACCGCCACCAATACCTTTTGGAGCCTGCTACCTTTTGCAAGAAGGATGGCGACCTACTGTGGCATTGGCGCATCATAACATGAACCACACCTCAAGAATACTCGCCCTACCACTGCCTGCGTCGCCTAATTGAATAATCGGCAACCTGTAAGAGTCAAGGTGCCCCAACCAAATCCGACCACCGCCTGAAGCCATATCACCACCTTCGATCCCTAACCTCACCTTCGGTGCCACAATTGTTTCCAGTGAAGGTGGCATCTATGCAACAGACCAACAGCACCGCCGCCTGTTAGGTGGTTTCAGATTTGCACCTTTCTCCTTTCTCATCATTGCCTTCTACACCTCTGACCAATAAAGCATCACCCAATCTACTCTCACACCAGTGACTCCAGATCTGATCCCTACACCACCTACCTATAACAGTAGGTGACAGATATGCCACCTCTTCCTCCCATCTCGATCCTCGTCGCCGCATCATCACCAGTCGACCACCAACAATTCTTCCATGCCACAAAACACCCCATGACTCACTTCCCTATAGCTTCACCTGATCGGTGCCCCACTTGAACCAAGCTTAGAATTGGAAACAATAAGGGAGTCAATCCTAATGAATCTGGCGAGGACCTCCATGCTTGGCTCAACTCCTATTGTGAACCTATGGTTGGCCCCTTCCTCCTCCCTACAACCTGTTGCCTCTTCTTGTATGAGATATTGCAGTCATGGTCATGACCTATATCAGCCTGAAAATGGAGTCTCCCCTAGATAGATCCTAAGGAAGTTGAGGATTGGATCAGATCTTCTACTAGCATATTGTCAAGGGAGTCTAATGCTGGGTTATGAAGCATTTTAATCCATCACTGATTTTGAGCAAAGAAGAACTGACTCATTGATGTTGTAGATCTTAAAATCTTGGGACTCATTGATTCTTGAATGTGAAACATCTTGGAACCATGCTTTGAGAAAAAGGTACTAGATTCTCTTTTTTTATATTGAGTTGTTCATTTCCCTCTTGAATGCCTTGTACATTGTTTAGTGGTGAACCCTATACTTGTTTAAGCCTTTCCTACCTCTTTAAAAGTTCACCGCCTCAGATTGAATATTGTTTGATTGCATTGAATATTATAATAGCACTTCAATTGATCTATTTGGAGTTCTGACTCCCTGGACTTTAGTCCCTTTGGGCTTTGGCCCCATAGAGCTTTGGCTCACTTGAGGTAGGGTACGTCCCGCCACCCTGTGCACAGGTTTAATGGATTAGTTGTCCCCCTGTCGACAGGTTAAAATAGCAATTAAGCTTCTGTGTCGTTCTTTCATAGATGACTGAAAACAAGACACTTTAGCCCTTGAAAGAAATGATATGATAGTGCTCAACCTTAATATTCAAAAGTTGATCATTGCAAGTATTTTAATAATTTGATATCATGGAACTATTTTGAATAGCCATGTGAAAATTTGATCTTGAAATACATATTGAAATATTGCCATCCATGCTTTGACAAATTTAGTCCACCAAGTATTCCTTACCTAGATTTGATATTACCTTGGATTGCATTTAGTACCTATATTTTGCAAATAGCTCAATATTTGAATTTAGTACCAGCTTTGATGATCCCTTTGTTTCCCTTCAATGGGGTCCATGTGTGGTTTCGTTCCCTCTGGGAACTCATGGGCAGGTAGTAGATGGAAGAGCTTGAAGAGATGTGCACTGGGTAGTCCTCCGTTGAAGACTAGTTAGCAATGAATTTTTATTCTTAAACTTTGTAATCATATTTGTAATCTCTCGTGACTCTGATGTTCAAGCATGATTGTAATAAATATTATTTATGTTTTTGATATTATTTTGTAAATATTTGATCATAAATATCGAGTCTTTACAAGTCCCTTTACCAATTTCTTTTTGCTTAACTTCTTCAACTGATGTAAATTTACATGACCAGGCCTACAGTTCCACAAAGAAATATCATTCGAATTGGCAATAAGACATCTACCAACAATAAGCTTAATACAGAAAATAATAATAGTATAGAGATTACCATTTCTAGTTCCCTTATATATGACATTGTGAGAGAGGAAATCTAGAAGCAAGCATTCAAGTGAAATAAAAAGAATAAGATAGCCATTATAACACAATTGACTAACAATAATTAAATTGTGATGTACGCCATCTACAAGAAGACCATTCTTGATGCATAGTGAATCACCTACATCATCCTCACCTATTACTTTACCTTTTTTGTTGTCACCAAATGTCATCGATCCTCCTGTCTTCTTTGTGAATTGTTTGAAGTGGCTGATTTCACCCGTCATATGCTTTGAGAAACCACTATCAACAATCCATTTTACTTTCACCTAAAAGAAAGGAAGATGTCGGTGCCCAATTCAAACCATGGGATCTGGTGTTAGCTTGGGGACCCATTTCATGTTTGATTTGGTCCCCTTCTCTCTATAAGGACAATAAGTAGAGTAATGGTCATCACTCTTTCAATGCACACAAACCATAAGGTTATTAGAGCCGAATGACTCTCCATGGAAAATAGGAGGTTCCTTGATCTTTTTCCTACCCTTTCCCTTCCTCTTAATCTTTGGATCTCCCCCTACACATCTCAAACCACTAGTACCAACTTTCTTGGTAGAGTGATCTAGAACTTCATTGAGGGACATTTTCCCTTTGGGAAATTTCTGGAAGGAAACTCTTAATTTATGATTATCATCACTAAGAGTAATGATAGTAGAAGATAAGATAGTAAGATCATCTTGTACTTGAAGTAAGTCGTCCTCCAAATAGAGGGCTTTAGTAAGATAAGAATATTTTTCAAAAGTTATACTAGCAACTTCATTACTTGGCAACAAAGGTCTAGAAGAAAGATCATTGATTTGAGCAAGAAATCTAGCATGTTCCGTTCTAAGCACAACAAGATAATCAAGATAAATCCTATTCTCACCCTTAATAGCATCACAAGCAAGTTTAAGATCATCATCTTCAACTCTAAGTAAAACAATCTCATCTACTCATGCTTGCTTTTCTTCCTTAAGTCTATTGATGTTCTTAAGGTAGATGCCATTCTCTACTTCAACTCCATTATATTGGATCTCAAGATCAAGAAACTACCCTTGCAAGGAATCAATTCTATCAAAATGCAACTTCTCATTTTGATCAAGAATATCAATCTTAGCATACAAATCATCTATGATAATCCCTATCCTCGTATTCTTAGATTTGCATTCGAAATAAGAAGAGCGGGTAGCATTAAGAATGTCAATGAAAGTTTCCTTAGATAACTCATGCAAGCTTACCTCACTTACCTCACCAATATCTTTACTTGTAGAGGCCATGAGTGCAAGATGGTATTCTCTGTCATTGGAGCTTGAATTACTTATAGAAGAATATTCCCATGCGACATGGTTTGCATCCTTGCTTCTTCTTTCCTTCTTTTCCTTCTTCTTGTACTTGCCATCCTTCTTGTAGTCCTCCCTTTTCTTGGAGATGGTCTTGTGGTATAACTTCTTATCCTTAGGGAATTCATTCTTGTAGTGCCCCTTTTGCCCACATTCATATCACCTTAGAGTGGAGGAGGAGGAGGATGTCTTTCTCTTGAAGTGCTTGCCCTAGAAGTAGTTTTCTTCATGGTCACTAACGGCTTCATCTTCACTTCACAAGTGAGGAGAAGATTGAAAAACAAGTTGTTGTTGGAGAATCATTTCCTCCATTTGCGGTTTGAATGCACTATATTTGATCTTATTTGATTCCTTCTCATCTTGCTTGTCATCTTCTTCTTGCTTAACTAGTCTTGGCTCATGGGCTTGAAGGTTGCCAATGAGTTCTTTGGTGTCCATGTCACCAAGGCATCTAACTTCTTCACTGGAGGTCACTTTGGATTCCCATCTCTTGGGGAGAGACCTTAAGATCTTGGAGTTGATTGTACATATATCCATGGGTGGCCCAATTGAGCAAGTCAATTGATGGTAGTGTTGATCCTTGTGTTCATCTGTGCCACTCTCTCCTTGTTTCTCATCTTGAAGTTTTCAAGGAAACCCTTGAGCATGTAGATCTTGGACTCCTTGACTTGCTTTGTGCCTTCATAGATGATGCATAACTTGTCCCATATCTCATGGGGTATGTCCCAAGAGGATATACAGTTGAACTCAGAGGGGGTTATGCTGCATAGATGATGCTTACTACCCTTGCATTCAGCTGTTACTTCTTGACCATAGCTTCATCCCAAGTGGATATCTCTCCCTTCGGCTCCTTGTATGGAAGAATCACCACCTTCCACATGTCATAGTTCATTCCTTGAAGGTAAAATTGCATCCGTCATTTCCAATAAAGGAAATTGGTGTCATAAAAAAACCAGGGGTCTCATAGAGAAGCCCCCCTCTAGGTTGAGGGACCCTAGTAGGTTGTCACCCATATTCTCATCTAGTGGAAGACTTGTCGGAGAAGACTGTGTCTCTAATACTACTTGTTGTATCAAATGGGCTCTAGAGGAGGGGTGAATACATCTATAAAACACTTTCACAAAAATAGTTAGACATTCAAGTTACAACTATGTATGGGATTGCATGTATTGGATTTGTGGTGCAACTAAACATGCATAGAAAGGATGAGAGAGATTGAACAAACACAAGAACACAAGTTATTTAGAGTGATTCCAATCCCCAAACTAGGAGATAGTCAATCCACTACCTAGAGAGGTCAAGCCCTAGGATTTTGCAACCAATGTATATTTATACTCCATTATAAGACATAAAAATGACCTTCCTTTTCTGGGACAAGGATACCCAGTCTTCAGTTTGAGGATAAGGGAGCCAATAACCAATCAATATCTTACCTATCTAGAGGAGGTATAGTCTTCTACTTGTACAAGGTCTTACCATTCTTGCAAGCAACTGGACACCTTTGCCAAGGAGATCCCCTTCTTGCAACAAGTCTTTTTCCTTGAAGGATTTACCCACTTTACTCCCAGATCTTTAGCCTTGACCTTCTCCTTCACCTTTGAGAAGGTTTTGCACCTTCTTCTACAGCTCAAAGAAGTTTGCACCTTCTCCTCCACTTGGAGAAGATTTTAACAACTTGATCTTGAAGAAAGGGGTTGGGGAAAGGGAAGCTTTGAGAGCAATATAAGCATACAATGAACTAACTATCTCACACAGATCCTATCTCACTCATATGGATGCTTTCCTTTGTAAACAAGATAGAGAAAGGGGCTCAAGTGGACTGGATGCACCCAACTATACTAGGAGCTTGAATAGCATGAAGGAGAAACCTTGGAATAAACTTTAAGAGGTTCTATTTATAGTTGGGGTGCTCACTAGTTTCTAGGAACACTTAGGATTGAACTTTAGCCATTTGGGGTGTTGCAACAAATCTATTTTTGATGTTTGCAACATCCCAATAGCTAGAATCACTTTTTCTACACATTCCATACAATGAAGATGGTCGAGTTTTAATAAAGTTAACTCTACCTATTGCACTATGTGACAAAGCCAATTTGAACCATCAGTTGAGTTTATCCTAGATGAAACTCAAACAAACGATTAAATTAGTTTTTTTTTCAGTGCAGGGATCAGCCGAGTTCTGTGAGTGTGTAACTCGTTCAAACTTGAATTTTCTCAAAATCTAGTAAGGGGATCAGTCGAGTTTATCATAGGTGAAACTCAACCGAAAAAACCCCGATAATGAATTTTGAAGAATGTCACTAAAATAATTTATCATTTGAAATAAGTGCTTGTGATTTTTTCTCATCTTAGTTACAAGTCATTACATCAATACAAATGATTACAAAAATCATCCTAAGGGTTTTAGAGTGTTTTATGAAAAAGTGCATTTGCATTGCTTTTGACTTGAACTAGATTAAGCTAGGGCTTAATGAATATGATATTTTCATGTACTTAATGCCTGAAATCAATCTCAAGTAGAAATTAGATACATATAAATGGAATGGTAAAGTCATTATCAAAATATGGACATGTAGAACTCTCAGGTCAACAAATACATAATTGCTATTACAATCTTGAATCCTATTTTTTCAACTAACTATTTCCAATGTAGAGTATGATCCTACTTCTACAATTATATCTATTACAATATTGATATTTACATGCAAGGTTATCTAAGGAGGATTTTTAGATTTGCAATGTAGAGTATGCTCCAATTTGTAACAACAAGATAGGGCTTGTTTTGAGGCCAAATATCTAAACGAAGCTGCTTATGATAATATTTAGTCAATTATCTTCAATGGAACTTGGGATTTGGTTAATAGTTGGTTGTAATGGGATAAAAAAAACTCAATTCGTGTGTATATACTAATTAGTAAATGTCCATATTATTTTCCCAAATATACTAACAAAAAGATGGAATAGATTATTTTAATACATATTCACCCATTTCTTATATCCCAACAATACTTCTTATTACATTTGATTTTGTATATGACCACACTATCCCCCAAATAGATGTCAAGAATGCATTTTGCATGGAAATCTTAAAAGTAAAGTACTATTGAATTGACTGAGGGTTTTATGGCATTGATGAGTGCAAACTCATCACCTTTATTTTTTGCATTTTGTATCTTTAATTGACAAATAAATTATTGGCTTTTATATAGTTTTAGCATAAATTTGTTTATTTTATCTTTTATCCCTTCTATTTGGATTTTTCACTAGTTTCAGTTGGCTTTTTAAAGGGAGTGAACAAATTTTCCAAGAAGAAGTCTCGTAAAATGATCGTTTCAGCTACAAAATGATCGGTTCACTTCACGAAATGACTATTTCATGACCATAATAAGCCAAGTCGCCACCTCCAACAAGCATTCTAAGGTTTCATCGAATCAACACTGACATTAATTCATGCCCAGACTCAGCCAAATCACTGACTCCAACAACCATTCTAGGGTTTCATCAAATCGACACTGACACTAAATCCAATTGACCATTTTAGATCCTGAGTCGATCAATATACACCTGAGTCAAATGGTCAAAGAAGGCAAATCGACAAATCTTTCTATTTGGGGAAACCAAATTAAAGACCAAAAAAGACCAAGAGTCAGAGACTTTAATTCTGCCAAGATCTAGTCTCATGAACTGATCAGTTCATTTATAAAATGACTGTTTCAGCTATGAAACATATCATTCACTTCATGAAATTATTATTTTGAGCTTAGATCTAGTCAAAAGTTGAATGAAGGAGGGCATTAGTGTAGTCAAAGCTCAATCAAAGCGGATCCTGCCTCCGTCACCACCCCAAGCCTCATTTCTAGGGTTTTTGCCCCTTCTTTCTCCCTAGACATGTCGGGGGGGGGGATCCAAAGAAAAAGGCAATCCTTTGTAATTTAGTTTTTATTTCTGTTATTTACATTATGTTTAAGTAATTCCCTTTCAGGGGCATGGGGGCTAGCCCCATAGCCTGTTATTATTTGATGTAATTGACTCCCTATTTCAATAAATGAATGACTTCTTTCTATTTCTGCTTTGATCATTGGATGAATTGATATATTCTTATGGGGTGATATGATCATGGATAACAAGAATGAACCAATAATCCCTTAATTGTGATATTTATCCTTTTGTATTTTGATATTGTACTTGTTTTTTTTTCTGGTAGAATGATTATACTCATGGGGGTGTCAAGATATCAAACTCTTATAAGAATGAACTCATGATATTTTTACACGATACATTATTTCAGTCATGATCTATTTTACCCATTTGACTTGGTTGTTATAGCCTGTGGTGATGTGATCACCTGATCCATAGATTCAGATGTTAGATAGGAAATCACATATATCGATGATATCTCGAACAATTGTATGTTGGATGGTTGGACAAGATCAATGAGTTTTTGAGAAGTCTAACTCTTTTGTGATTTAGCTTTGTAAGGACACAATCCACATGGTCCTGCTTTGATAATTGGGATTTATGAGTTGTTTTGTTGAGTAAAGGAATGGCTTTTGGCAGTGGTCCCCTAAACTCCCAGTTCTTTTATCATTTGATCTTGATTAGTTTATTATTGCAATTTTATTCTAATTTAAGCATTAATTAAACTCTCAAGAAGTGGAATTTCCTTTCTCATTTTCGTGATTGGTTTTGTATTTCAACTATTTTCTCATTGATGTCCCTTGGATCGATACCTTATTATACTCAAGTTGATTTGGTGCTTGCATCAAGTTTACAACCTACTTGGAAGGTTAAACTCTAGGGCTTTTCCTAGTAATTGGTGTAAAATGACAAAAATCAATTTGGCACCGTCATCCGTGATGACACATGTTGTTTTTCAAAATTGATTGCTTTTGTAGTTAATATTCTTCTTCTTTTCATATTTTAGTTTGGTTTTATAATTTTTAGTTTGTTTCAGATTTCTTAACTTGTTCATAATTTTTAAATAATTCTATAATTTTTTTTCTTTCCTTCTAGTTCATTTTAATTGCAACTTTTGTTGTTTCATAATTTTTACTTCTATTAAAATATTTTTCTTTAGTTTATTTTCATATTTTAATCTTGTTTAATTCTTAGATTTTTGTAATATCTTTTTCCTACCAAATCATCATTATAGTGTAACTTCTCTTTCAACTGAGTTTCCATTCTTACAGTACAACTTTTATTAGTTTATTTTTGTAACCTTTTTCTTGAAATATCTTCTCCTCTTGTTCTTATGACCGTTCCCTCCAGGCAGCAAACGATGTATGACATGCTCCCAAGGTGTTCCCAACACCCCTTTTCCCTATGATCCTAAAATCCATAGTACCTTCCACCATCTAAATTGATCCCATTGATCTAAGATGGATCAAGAGGAAGAAATCCAAAGGCAGATAGAGCAGGCTCTAGGCGCACAAGGAGCATATATAGAAGCACAAGCCATTGCTCCATGAGAATCCAAACAACAAAAACAGCTCAAGGACTTTATGTTTCATGGAGCATTGACCAACATCCTATTGTTCCTCCTAAAATCACTACTCCACAATTTAATATCTGTACATAATAGATCAGTATCCTCCAAAGCAACCCATTTACGGGAAGATTGGAGAAAACAACCAAGACCACCTTCAAATATACCTTAACTTATGTGCCTTGCATAAAGTATCAGATATTACTGATGATGCCTTTAGATTACAGATATTCAAATACTCTCTCACCAATCAAACCACAACTTGGTACAATTCTCTAGAGGGAAACCCCATCACCATGTGGGAAGCTCTCTAGGAAAATTTTCTTGAAAAATACTACTGCCATCTCTAAGCTATATCATCAAGAGATAAATCACCAAATTCACCATGGTTCCTAGTGAAACCTTGATAGAAGCCTAAGAGTGATTCAAGGAACTCTGCTGTCTTTGTCCACACCACAATATACCCAAGGATGAATTTATGGTGATTTTCTATTAGGGTGCAGATGGAGACACCAACGACTTTCTAGACACATCCTTTGGGGGGAACTTTATCTTCCAAAATAGAGAAAATGATCCGAAGGTTGTCCAAAGAAGTGCCAAAATGTACACCGAATCTAACAAAGGAGGAGTCCTTAAGGTAGAAAAATCTAAAGGAAACTCTAAACTAAAGTCTATTGTGGAGAGACTAAAAGATATCACCTTGAAACATGACTAGTAGGAATCCTCTTTCAAGGCATATGAAAGAGGACAACCTCAACAACAATTTGAGGATGTGAATGTGTAAAGAAGCACTAAACACCCCCTTACTAATAATGGTAAACAAAAGACTAATGAATAGTAGAGGAATTCAAAACATTGACTATATTCAATTTGATAAAGGCTACATCAAAATTTTCCCAATAAGGGTGTACATGGTAGTTACAACAAAAGGATCTAAGATAGAGGGAAACTAAACTCCATAAATCTTTCTCCGAGAAACAACTTTAGAGATAGGTCCAAGATGAAAGGATGAACTCCTTTTCCTAATCTTAGGCTGGTCCACCATGCTCCTGCTGCACACCTTGATCCTAAACCTAGTGGTTGGGATCACCTAGCAAGAGGAGAAGTAAATTATGTGTCAATTATAAGAATAAGGACAATTATAAACCAAAATATGGCATGATAATGATTTAATATGCTAAGAGGGTCAAAAGTATGAGGCATGTAATAAATAAGAAGTCTGTCAATTTAAAGAAAAATAAAGTTGTATGCATGAATATTAATATGACTATGATAATTAAAGTAGGGTTGAGACACCTACCTAACCTCAACCAATAGGTGAGGGAGAGTAACACATTCCCAAACACCTAAAATATATATAAAGTGGGGAGAGTAAACACATTCCCCTGGGTGAAATAACACATGCCCAACTATGGGTGGTTGTACATAAGTACACTACATTAGATATATAGTCAATAATTTATCATGCTATAAAAAGAGTCATATGGAAGATTAAATAAACAAAATATTATAGAGGGGTCAAACCCGAAGAAATAATTGTAGAAAATGTACTAAAATAAGACAATGAAAAAGATCAAAGGGTCAACAGATGGATCATTAGGAATATTAGGGTTGGATTATGAAATTCCACACTGAAGGATGAAAAAATGCACAAAATCACATATGCACATAGGCACATACACATACCTCAATGTAGAGTTCTAATCATAACTTTCACCACTAAGGGATTCCAAAACCACTTTAAGCTAATTACAATTTATATCACATGTATTAGGGTTTTGTAAAACAACAAGTGTAAGAAACCCTAATTTTAGACTTTCTAAGAAAACCTTTGATTTAAGACTAAAAAATTGGACCAGTTAATCATTTAGATTCTCCTGATTAATAAAACATATTTGATTACTCTATTTAGAGTTAAAATGAGTTAATTACAAATTTTAGGTATTTCATATAAATAAATTGATGTTTCTAACAAACATCAGAATAGGTAGGAAAACAAGACTTGAAAACCCTAAAATCAAATTCTACTCGAAAAATACTTTCCAATGACTATTTATACATATTTTTCTGAGCATCCCATGACTTATTGTCAATTTCTAAAGATATAACCATTCAAAACACAAAAAAGCCATGTGGGTGAGAATTTAGGAGAAAAAGAAAAAGAAAGGAAGTTGGGCCCCCACTGACCTGGCCCAATCACAGGCAGTTGAGTTGTGGGTCAAAGCTCATGTGTCTCCAGTCAGTGAGAAATAAAAATAGGACGAGAGGACAGTTATGCCCTTAGGCGTGAATGCAAAGAAAGAAGGGTGTGTGAGGGTAGAAGGGAGAAATCACCCAGGGATATCATCCCCTCCAATGTACAACACCATGGCTGTGAGAAACTTGGTTGCTTCTTGCATGTATTTGGACGAATCAACAATACTCGACCAAATGATGAACTAAAGGCAGAAGAACGAAGAGTAGGAGGTGACGAACTCACCTAGATCACTAATTCCTATGCTTGTGTCGTCGATAATCATGGAGAAGCGCCGTAAGTCTTGGGTAGTAATTGGGATGGTGGTGGCTATGTGAGGATGATCTAGGCAAATTGAAGTGAGGAAATGGTTGCTTGGGTATCGATGAAGGCACTAACACTGTTATTTATCGGTGGGGTGGTGACCCATGGCTTGGACGAGTTGGTCATGAGATACCCTTGAGTCCAACATCGGACATTTTGTCAATTGGGGGAGTTATCAAGTGAGTTATGGATCTAATTGAACGGTAGAGAATGGAGAACTCAAAGGTGAAGGAATAAAGTAAAACGGCATAGCATTGATCGAGAAACTGACCGAGGTGCTAAACTAGTAAAAATGGTACTGAGTCGCCAGTAACTAAAGCTAGGAGATGACTACCAGACCGTTGGATCACAGATCAAATGGTTGGGGTCGCCCACATCCACTGAACTAAAGAGGGTAACATGTGACATATTGAAATAATAGAAATCATAGGTGAAATGTGATGCATTGATGAAATCGATTAAAAACCTTAATCAAACTAATTCAATTCTTTCAAAATCAATTTGAAGGGTCAAACATTGTCCAATTAACTTCAAATTTGGACCACATGCTATTTTTAGTGTCTAGAATATTCCTATGCAATTAAATCTCAGTTTTGATCATGTTTTGGCCCTTAATCACCGTGTTGGCCATTAATGTTTATATGAATGTATTAAGAGGGTGATTTTATAAGCAAACACTTTCTAATTACATTTTTGGGCGAATATTCAAAATGCACATCATATATTAGTTCCAAGAGTCACATCTCACCTCATTATTCCATTTTCATGTTTTATTACCATATAGGAGGAGAGAGAAAGAAAAGAGGATTATTCTTCACATTAACTAACTCAAAACCATACTATCTTTTATTCCTTGTCCTAAAAGGCCATACAAACTCAACATTAATATAATCTACTGATTATGTCTCATTAGTGGTCATTTTGCATTGTAGATTCTAATCAAAACACCAATTGAGGTTTTTGTGCATAAACCCATATGTTGGTGAAAATGTGAAACAAATATATTCCAAACCACTAAATATTACTCAATTTTTACATTGAGAACAAAAAGGATAGAAAAGATAGGAAAATTTAGGAAAAAGGCCAAAAAGGATATGAAGGAAATGAAAATCTTGAAAATGGGTTAAATTGCAAATAAACCCAAGTTTCGGTATGTTACAACACTCACCCCTTAAAGAGGATTTTGTCCCCAAAATCTCAACAAGAGGGAAGGGTGAATACACAACATCCTAACACTAAGCAACTAGGTGGTTACTTCTAATCTATGGTACTTCACATGATCTAGTCATAGGTGAATTTCTCATTATTTAATAAGGGTTCCACTATTAAGATTTTCTTTATAACACAATTAATATTTTATGCTTATATTCATTATGACACTACATCATCCTTATTATTCTAAGAATCACATCTCAACATTATGCACAAATCATATGTATTTCTTATTTACGTATCTACAATTTTAAGCACAATTAGGGTTCACTAAATTATCTCAAACTCTATTGACCTACTCTAGGGTATCCTTAATAACTTGGATTTAGACACATTATCATCATATTATCATCATGTTGGATTATATCAGGTCATTTCGTATGAAACATATAATATTATCCAACAATTTATTAAGGACTGCAATTAATCCATATTTTGTCATATTAATTACTTATCTCTATATCACACATTGTCACATTACCTTTCATACTCATATTAATGTCATCATCTACCATTCACTCATATTTATTCACTTCTTATTAGTGGTTATACACTTTTAACACCACATTAGGCATACATGCATATTTATGTAAATACTATTACTCATTATCATATTTGAGTCATTATATGTATTTTTGTGAATAAGATGGAACACATTACATATTAATGAATTGATTCATATACCAAGTTATGATTAGGTGATTAATGAAGTGTGTATTAGAGAACAAGGTGATATGCATTACATATTGGTAACTTGATAAAATTATGATTAAGTGGTTATATTCCTGTTATGTGTATCAATGTATGTTATCGAATTATGACACCTAACATCACAAATGTATCATGAAAGTCATCATGGATATATTTATGTCAAAAGTTAAATGATTACAACTTAGGGTTTAGGTCAACATGACCATTACGTTTCACTTATACCTTCTTAGCATGCATTAAGTCCAAGGTTAGGTTCCTTCTATCTTACTCATCATATCATTAGGGTTTAATGGCCCTATGACATGGTAGACATCTCAAGTCATTATTAGTGAGTTACTCACTTTATGTGCATTATGTATTTATATTAGGGTTCAAACATATGAACTATACATTAGATGACTATTATATATTCATTAGTATATAAACAAACATGTTAAGTTATAAGTATAACTTGTTTTAGTCAATTCTAATGATGTAAGCTCACTAATCTCTTATCTATGGAGTTAGGGTTTCTAATTCTAGAATATCTAGATTTGGTGTGTTGTAGGACTCCATCCCCTTAAACGAATTTTGTCCTCGAAATTAGCAAATCCAAAATCTATCAAGGTACTACTACTACTACTCCACCCCTAAAAAGGGTTGACCTACCAAGTCAAACAAAACTAGAGGTAAAAGAGTGGGCCTAATTAAACCATGTATAAGATCCAACACTTGATTGCTTTACTAATCACTATCACCAATCTCAAAGGCTTGTATAGTGGTAGACTACCCCAGACATCCAAAAATATATGGCTCCAATAAGGAATTATGGGACATAAGGGAATTTTATTGGGTAACCATGTCATCATATTAGGCTCCCAAGGGTACTAAACATAGATGCCTTAGGCTACTATTGCCTTAAAGGTATGTTATTTCAAACAATCAATATCAGCTCAGGCCAGGCCAATGTCATATGCATCTAGCTGTCCTTGTGAACCAAGATAGTGACGCGGAGGAAATTTGTGCCAGTGCCCAGATCCTGACCCTTTCTAGGCACCCTTGCTTTCAACTTATGTCCCAGTAGCTACCTAATAGGCTCATCACCTAGAGGTTAATTCAAGATATTTCTAATATGAAACTTCTATGCTCCTTAATCAACCTTTCATCATAGGTCAATTCTAAGGTGAACATCTTAACTAAAGGGGAACTACATGAGGTATGGGTTCTAACTAGGGATACAAAATTGAAATAGTTAAGATTCTGAATACCATGGGATCTGATACCATATTTTAAAGAAGCACTAAAGACCAATGAATAGCAGCAGAATTTAAAATGTTGACTATATATTATTTCATAAAGGCTAAATCAAAAGTTTCCCAATAAAGGTGTACGTAATAGCTACAATAAATGGATATAAGATAGAGGGAAACTAAACTACACCAATCTGTACCCAAGAAACAACTTTAGAGATAGGTCCAAGATGAAAGGATGAACTCCTTTTCCTAATCTTAGGCTGGTCCACCATGCTCCTGATGTGCACCTGATTCTAAACCTAGGTGGTTGGGATTACCCAGCAAGAGGAGAAATAAAGTATGTGTCAATTAAAGGAATAAGGACAATTATAAACCAAAATACGTAATGTTAAAGATTTACTATGCTAGGAGGGTCAAAAGTATGAGGCATGTAATAAATAAGAAGTCTGCCAATTAAAATGATAATAAAGTTGTATGCATGAATATTAATATGATTATGATAACTAAAGTAGGGTTAAGGAACCTACCTAACCTCAACCAATAGGTGAGGGAGAGTAACACATTCCCAAACACCTAATATATATATAAAAGTCGGGAGAGTAAACACATTCCCCTGGGCGAAATAACACATGCCCAACTATGGGTGGTCGTACATAAGTACACTACATTAGCTATATAGTCAATAATTCATCATGCTATAAAAGTGTCATATGGCAGACTAAATAAACAAAGTATTATAGAGGGGGAAAACCCCACGAAATAATTGTAGAAAATGTTCCAAAAGAAGACAATGAAAAAAATAAAAGGCTAATCATATGCCTCATTATGAATATTAGGGTTGGATTACAAAATACCAAACTGAAGGGTGAAGAAATGCTCATAATCACATATGCATATACACACATACACATACCTCAATATTGAGTTCTAGTCATCACTTTCACCACTAAGTTGATTTCAAGACTACTTTAAGCTAATTACAATTTATATTACATGTGTTAGGGTTTTGTGAAACATAAAGTCTAGAAACCCTAATTTTGGACTTTCTAAGAAAACCTTCAACTTAGGACTCAAAACTCAAACCAATCGATCAATTAGATTCTCCTGATTAAGAAAACATATTTGATTACCCAATTTGGAGTTAAAATGATTTAATTACAAGTTTTTGCACTTTTATATAAATAAATTGGTGTTTCTAATAAAATCAGAACATGGTGGAAAAACAAGACTTGAAAACCCTAAAATCAGATTCTACTCAAAAAATGCTATCCAATGACTACTTATATGTATTTTTTTGAGCATCCTATGATTTATTGTGAATTTCTGAAGAACTAACCTATCAAAACACAAGAAAAAACCACGTGGGCGAGAATTTACATGAAAAAAAGAAGAAAGGAGGTGGGGCATACAGTGACCTGGCCCAGTCACAGGCGGCTGAATTGTGGGTCAAAACTCGCGTGTCTCTGGTCAGTGAGAAATAAAAATAGGACGAGAGAACGGTTATGTCCTTGGGCACAAAAGCAAAGAAAGAAGGGCGTGTGAGGGTAGAAGGGAGAAATCACCAGGGGATATCTTCCCCTCCACCGCATAACACCATGGTTGTTGCTTGCATAGATTTAGGCAAATCCAAAATACTCGACCAAATGATTAAGTGAAGGTGGAAAAATGAAGAGTAGAAGGTGATGAAGTCACCTAGATCACTAATTCTTGTGTTGGTGTCACCGATATTCATGGAGGAGCACCACAAGGTCTTGGTAGTAATTGGGATGGTGGTGGCTATGCGAGGATGATTCGGGAAAATTGAAGTGAGGAAATGGTTTCTTGGGTATCGATGAAGGTACTGGCACCCTTATTTATAGGTGGGGTGGCTACCCATAGCTTAGACGAGTTGGCCGTTAGAGAACCCTGAGTCTAACATTGTGCGTTTCGTTAATCAGGGGAGTTAGTAGGTGAGTTATGGCTCTAATTGAATGGTAGAGAATGAAAAACTCAAAGGTGAATGAATTAAGTAAAATAGTGGTGCATTGATTCAGAAACTGATCGAGGAGATAAATGAATAAAAATGATACTGAGTTGTGAGTAATCGAAGCTAGGAGACGACTCCCAGACCGTTGGATCATGGATCAAATGACTGGGGTCATGCGAGTCCACTGCATTAAAGAGGGTAACGTGTGACATTGAAATAATATAAACCTTAGTTTTAATGTGATGCATTGATGAAATCGATTTAAAACCTTAATAAACTTAATTCAATTATTTCAAAATTGACTTGAAGAGTCAAAGATTGTCCAATTAACTTCAAATTTGGATCAAATGCTATTTGTAGTGCCTAGAATATTCCTATGCAATTAAATCTCAGCTTTGCTCATGTTTTGGCCCTTAATCACCATATTGTCCATTAATGTTTATATTAATGTATTCAGAGGGTGAGTTAATAAGAAAAGAATTTCTAATTACATTTTTGGGTGAGTATTTGAAATGTACATGATATATTAATTCCAAGAGGCATATCTCACCTCCTTATTCTCCTTTCATGTTTTATTGCCACATAGGAGGAGAGAGAAAGAAAAGAGGATTATTCTTCACATTAACTAACTCAAAACCATACTATCTTTTATTCCTTCTCCCAAAAGGCCATAAAAACTCTACATTAATATTATCTACTAATTATCTCTCATTCGTGGCCATTTAGCATTTTAGATTCTAAACAAACCACTAATTGAGGTTTTTGTGCATAAACCCACATGTTGGCAAAAATGTGAAACAAATATATTACAAGCCACTAAATATTACTCAATTTCAAGATTGAGAACAAAAAGGATAGAAAAGTTAGGAAAATTTAGGAAAAAGGCCAAAAAGGATATGAAGGAAATGAAAAGCTTGAAAATGGGTTAAATTGCAAATAAACCCCAGTTTCGGTATGTTACAGAATGCTATCACTACTACAGAACACGCCTTTGGTGTCAGTTGTTTAACCCAAGCGACGGTTTTCAAGCGACGCCTATGTGGGTGCCGCTAAAGGTCGAACTATTTGGCGTCATTTTTCTAACCGACACCTATATGATCTATAGGCGTCAGTTATATATAGTTGCCCGACGTCTATAGGGTTCGCGTCACAAAAAAGGGCACCACCTAGGACACTTTCTGCGTTGGTTAACAACTGAACAACTGACGCCATACTCCCAGATGACACGGCCGTGCTTCGCTGCACGGCCGTGTTTAGTACTATAGGCGTCGGTTTTATACGAATAAGTGACGCCTTTTCCACCACGGCTGTGCTTTCCTGTACGGTCGGGTTGTTTGTCATATTAGGCGTCGGTTGTTATCCAATAACCGACGTTGTAGGCCTTTGATGACGGTGTTCTATAAATAACCAACGCCTATATTTTAAATTTTTTTTTCTTATCTGTTTGCAGGCATGTTGTGGCTAGTCAGCGGGATGAGAACCTGCAGTTCAATTTTCTGAACTGCAGGTTTATGACATCCATTGATATCAGCCTACAAACATGCCACAAACCTGCAAAATCAACAAATATTTTTTCACACAAGTAGATACATTCAGACATCAATTCAATTCTCACATTCACACATGTATAAACATGCAAATACATGTAGAAACATTCAGACATGTATAAACATTCAGAAATATTCATTTATAAAATATCATTCAACATCGCTATCAGCGTCCCAATTATATCTTACAATCGCCACTGCTTGTATGGATTTTGCCCATTCTTCTCTTACTTCATTTAATGCTTCCATCGTATATGGAACATGTACATTTTTTAAGCGTTTACCTATAGTGTGGTCAGTTTTAAACACCTACAAAGAGAATGATGTATATATATAAGTAATAATATAAAAATAAGATTGATATATTTCATACTAACTAATGAGACTATATATAATACCTCATGTATGGTATTAATATCCAATGCGGCATGTCGAATAATCATTTGCATAGTATGAGCATGCCCAACCATTGTCTTGTGTAGTGCACTATAAATTGAAACATAATAAATATTAAAAAATAAAACTAAGCACAGTTCACATAAATAATATATACATTGGAGTCGGGAACTTACTTTTACGTTCTCCCAAATTATTGGATGGTTCTTTCTCCTTAGGACATTTCCTCCAGCATTTTTGAATGCATCTAAACCCCTACATGTTAATGTAACACAGTAAATTGCATAATTAAATAGCAATGTAATAACGGATGTTAACAGATATAAAAATGAAATATTTCTCACCAGAATAATGGCATTCTCATTACGTGTCCAATTTTAGTGTTCAATGTACTTCCCGCAGGATCTAGATAATAAACAGTGAACGTCCCGGGGACAATAACTAGTAACTCCCAATGTCTACCGCTAGAGGTAAAAAAGTTAAAAATTAATAACTCAAAATGCACAATAAAAATGGAATTTTCTTAAGTCCAAGTTATAAATAAAGTAAACTTACTTGACATTGAATGGAGCTATAATTATCGTCTTCTTTTGCTGACCGAAAATTGTAAAAGCATATATACAGTATTGTTGAACACTATCAGGGTCTTTAGCTACCATACTAATCAATGATGGAATCAAAAATCCCACATGATCAAATGCAAATTGTTTGCATTGATCTTCGACTAAGTAGCTGCAAAACATGTATTACGTATGCACTAATATATAAGAAACCAGATCATTGGATCTTACACAAGGTATATGGATGTATAAACAAGATCTCACCTTATCCATGTCTCTATCATTGATGTATTCAGCCAATCATACATAAACATATCAATAATATCTTGTATAAATAAAGAGCTATCGTATGATTGACCTGCATAATCTGCTTCTAAAGAAACAATTATAGGGAAAAGTATATTATGTGCCCGTAGCCAACATGCCATTCCCCTACAAGCAGGACCTAACGGGTATTTTAGGTCAGTTGGAACCCAACTTGGTAAAGCAAGAAGTGGAGGTGGAGGCCTAGGTGCTTTGGGTGTCTTCTTTTTAACCTGTATATATAATTTCAGATCAATTGACCTCATATATACACATTAACAATCTAAAGTAATGCAAATTTATCTTACAATTTCAGTAGTGTAGACGACATCTGCTTTGGGCCACAATATCACCCCGCCTTCTGCCTCACCAAGTGTATCAATATTCGGGTGGGCATATGGCAATGCAGCTTCCTTCCAATCGGGTAATACACATATCGGGCTCACACGAACGTAGCCCTGCGGCATTGGAGTCCCATGAAATGTTGCCCCAGGAAGGGACGGGTAAGCCTGCGCCTCTGCAACAACATAGTCTTTCATTCTTAAGCGGCATGGCTGCAATGCCTACAAATTTACGTAAAGAATATTATACATATATACATATCATCTTGAAAAGACTAGCTACAATGTCATAAACAATACTTACAGTAGATGTGTTAGGCGGTGGGTCTATATGATTACTTGTAGTTTGTACATCAGGAGAAGAGTGGGTCGCCATAGGCTGATTGGAAGCCTGAGATGCCTGCCACTGCAACAATTCTTCCTTGACCTTCTCAGCAACTATATCATTGACCTTCTTGGCAACTATATCCTCGAGTCTCTTATTCTCCTATACATGGATAAAAGAAACATTAGCTTCTTATTATTTGAATTCCCTTTTGCAGTACATTCTAAAAAAAGAATAGGTTACCTCTTCTTGTGAAAGTCCCGCTCTGGGTTTGCGCTGGGATGGCCCAAAGAATGCTTTGATGCCCACACCAACGCCTGCACCCCTAACACGTTCAGGATGCTCCGGGTTACCCAGAGCAACTGTCAATTCATCCCTTGTTCCCTGAGGGATGAACGTTCCTTATTTACTCTGCTCGTACAGCTCCCGCTAATCACTATCAACAGAAATTGGTAAGTTAACACCACAAATAATCAATATTCAAACGATTGCTCTAAGAGTTGTATTTTACCATTTTCGTAGTCGCCTCAGCAGTTACGGGCTTCTTTATTTCACCCTTCTTGTTTTGCCTCCCAGCTATCCAGATATCATGGCGAGGCATGGGTGTGGCAGACTCCTGAGTAGCAGTAGACTCCTGAGTAGCAACAGACTCCGCTTGTAGTCTTTGGTGAATGCTTGCATAGCCCTTTGGACCCATATTGTGGTCATGCACATTCAGTGCACACCTTGCTTTTTGCGCCTCACTAAGGGCCTACTTAGTATGCACATTAATGATTTGGTTAGTAGCACTAAATGTTAATCTTGAATAGGTGAATACAATGTATATTAATTAAATTGGGAGTGACGCCTAATACCTTGAATTCTTCACATTTTCTTCAAGCAACAAAATTGTCCCAATCTTCTTTGTCCAAGAAGTTCCACTGTTCAAGGGCTGACTTGTTCTTCTTATCACCATCTTTTATGTATTCTCTGTTGATATTTGTCCTATAGTTCCTAAGCATCTTTCCAGCGCGTTGCATCATGCTTTTACGATGCAGCTTCTCATCCAATGCAAATAGATTCTGTAAAATAGAATTGTTATTAACTAGTATTCAAAAATAGAATTGCAAATAATAGAATTTGTAATCTACAAAATAGAATTGCAAATAATAATAACTCACGCATAAATCCTTCCATATCAAGTCTTTCTTCGCCCGAGGAACTTTATGCCAATTATCATACTTAACACCACAATGGCTTCGAGTGACAACCCCAAGATAGTTTACAAAATTATTGTGGTTCACTCCAATTGCATTTCCTCCATTATTAAACTCCACAACCAATTTGGATCCACTGCCACTTAGCACTATTAACTTTTTCAACAGAGTGATGCCCCTTTTCTAGTTAACTTTTTGGTGATGCACATCAAGTTCCTGCAGTGCTTCAGTGGGTACATGTGCATCATCAACCTAAAATTTGACAAAAATAAACACACTGAATTAGCCCAATATAGAAATATGTGATATATGACTTAACTAGAAGATAATGAATTTTATAGAAATACAGGATATGTTTTTAGAACTTACATTGGTATCCTCGCCATGCTCATCATGGACAAGATTCTCATCATGGACTTCATGCTCATCATGGACATCATGCTCATCATGGTCAGCCATCTAAAAATGTCATTAAAAAGGCAAGCATTTAGCATTTGTATTAACTAGAAAAAGGCAAACATTTAGCATTTGTATTAATTAGAAAAAGGCAAACATTTAGTATTTGTATTAACTAGAAAAAGGCAAACATTTAGCATTTGTATAAACTAGAAAAAGGCAAACATTTAGCACTTGTATTAATAGTGAAAAACAACATAGTGTGCAAATGAAATGTCTCTCTTCCTGAAGCATCATAGGTCATCACACCTTCAGCCCAAAGTTTCTTTAAGTCATCAATCAGAGGTTCAAGATAAACATCGATATCATTTCCGGGTTGTTTAGGGCCCGATATCAACAACGACAGCATAACATACTTATTTTTCATACAAAACCATGGAGGAAGATTGTATATAACAAGCATGACTGGCCAAGTGCTATGTTGGCTGCTCAATGTCCCGTACGGATTCATCCCATCTGTACAAAGCCCAAGTCTTAGATTCCTATCTTCTTCACCAAATTTGGGGTACAATAGATCAATCTTCTTCCACTGTGGGGAATCAGACACATGTCGTAGGATCCCATCATTATTTTTCTTAACATCTGCATTCCACCTCAAATTATTCACATCTTTCGGATTTGCAAACAAGCGTTGAAACTGTGATATTATAGGTAGATACCACAACACCTTGGCAGGAGAACCAGTTTTGGACTCCCCCGAAGTCGTCAATTTATACCGTGACGCACCACATTTTGGACAATCTTTCAAATCTACATAGTCCTTTTGAAATAATACACAATCATTCGGGCATGTGTGTATCATCTTGGCCTCCATTCCCATTGGGCACAACATTTTCTTTACCCGGTATTTTGAGATTGGCAGCTCGTTTCCTTCAGGAAGCATTTCTTTCAACAAAGTCAACAATGAAGTGAAGCTTTTGTCGCTCCATCTATTGTTAGCTTTCAACTTATACAATCTCAACACAGCGCTAAGCTTCGTAAACTTAGCACAGCCTGTGTATAACGGTATCTCATCATCATGCACAATGTTTCTAAATATAGGAGGTGGATCAGTGTGCTCTACCCTACAACTATCCAGCATCGCATCAACGATGTCTACTAGAACTGGTTCGTTCACATCTACGCCATCAGAGGCAATTTCTTCTTCCACCCAAGCACTACTATGGACATCTACTGGTTTTGAGTTTGAAATCTCTCCATGCCAGTGCCATTCTGTATAGCCTTGTACAATCCCGTTGCACATGACATGACTTTTGATTTCCTCACCAGTGCTGACTTTCAAGTTGTTACCGCAATGCCTACATGGACAGTAGAACCTATCTGTAGGTTTTTTCCTATGTTCCTCGACAAATCTAATAAACTGATCAAGACCAGATATAAACTCTGGGGTGCAGCGATTGCGAATGGACATCCATGATCTATCCATTCTATGATCAAAGAGAAAACAAGTATATATTAGGACAAGATTAGGGTATACACTTACATCCTATCCAAGATTTACTCCTATTATCTAAAATGAAGTTGGACTCCATACAAACAATATATAAATCTTGGATGAGTTTCTAGGCCAACAAACACATGTGATGTCATTCTTATAAATAATAAATGTATACCACCTATCCCATCCCTGAACACCTAATCTCACTAGTAAGTGTATAATGTGTATTGGGTTTTCAAGAAAATTTCAGCAACATTTCCCCACTGTTCTTTAAGTACATATGTACTTAGAGAACAAACGGGGAAATGCTATCGAAATTTTCTCAAAAACCCAATACACATTATACACTTACATCCTAAGTGAGATTAGGTGTTCAAGAACAGTCCCAAACCGGGGACTATCCAAGATTTACTCCTAATGAGTAAATCTTGGATGGGTTACTAGGCCAACAAACACAATAATAGATATGTACATGTTAGGGTTTCATCACAATTAATGTTAGGGTTTCATCACAATTGATGTTAGGGTTTCATCAATGTTAGGTTTAATCAAATCAAATTAGGATGATACAATTGACAAGTTTAAATCTTATTTCAACATGCATCAAAATTTACTGAATTAGGCCAAACATTATGATTAGAAGCAAAAATATATGACAAATATATGCAAGCAAAAGATTTGTTCATATCCTAGGATTTACATAAAGCATTACATAAAAATTTGTTCATATCCTTACCAACAGCAAGCACGGTCGTGGATGTGTTGGCCTACCACGGCCGTGCTTGCTGTTGGCAAGGAGCTAGGGAGAAGGAAGCAAAGAGGCTAGGCTACCTGGAGCTAGCGTGGAGAAGAGCGGCAGTAGCAGTGGCGGCAAGCAGGAGAAGAAGCAGAGGGGCGGGCGGCGGGCAGAAGCAACCAACGGCCAGAGAAGCAGTAGGTGCCGGCCAGAGAAGCAGCAGGCGAAGAAGCAGCAGCATCGAGCAGCGGTGCCGGCAAGCAGAAGAGCACCAGAGCAGCGGCGGCGAGCAGCAGCAATCGACATCGGGCGATTTTGGGAGAGCGGCGGAGAGCAGCAGCACAGAAGAGAAATACCGCGATGAAACAGGAAGAAAGGGGGAAGAGCCGGGTGATCGGGTCTATTAAGTTGGTCAACGATGTCAGTTATCTACAAAACCGACGCCTATTACTATTTAGCGTCGGTTGACAGTAAAAAAACCTACGTCCAACTACACAATCTTTACCCAAAATTATTTGGCGGGAACCATTATCAGCATCGGTTATCAAAGGATAACTGACACTAAAAGTAGCAATTTTTGGCGCAAATTTTCATCTTAAATAGGTGTTGGTGAATAGTTTAAAAACCGACGTTGTAGGTGATGCAAAATTTTTCGATCGAAAATTGGATTTCGCGGGCGATTTTAGGCGTCGGTTTGTTATACACAGCCGACGCTGAATACAAAGCGGTACTCGTGTCTGGCTGGTCTTCGAATATAGACGTCGGTTTTCCTAAATAACCGACATTGAATAGTATAGGCGTCGGTTTTCCTAAATAACCGACGCCCAGAAAAGCGACACTGAATGTTGTTTCTGTAGTAGTGTATTTACAACATCCCTAATTAAGCCGACAATCCATAGGCTAGAAGCCATCCCGTCTATCAATATAACAATTAACAAAACTACATAAGTCAAGGAAACTAAAAGGAGCAATAATTTCAAAAATCCCATCCAGCTCCCTGCCTCCTAATAATGAAAGGATTCTTCCATAGAAAAAAGAATCCAGACTATGATGACCAATTACCAAACAATGTTTGCCAACTAGAAAGACGATGTTAGACAACCACCAAGATAAACAAAAATCATTCAATTCCCAACTGCCTCTCTTGGCTGCAACCCTATGTCCTCTTTCAAGATATCTCGTCGTGAAGCCCAAACTGAATCCCAAACATATAGAAGAACTCATGGCAAATAAGTACTCAATCCAGCCTTACCACTCCAGAAAGGGCAAGTCCTCATCCCCTAATTTCTGATCAAGGGGATGACAATGAAGTAGTTGTCCCAGATCAACTAGTATCATTCACTCGGCAAGATGGCATTCCTATTTATAAGCAACATATACCCTTTGTTGGACAGATAAAGAAGACACAGTTGGCCTCTAGGTTCAAAACGTTTAAAGAAACCATGAGAAAGCTATGCATCCATATCCCACTTTTAGACACCATGATTGAAATGCCCAAGTGGATAAAATTCTTTTTGGCTTTTTTGAACTATAAATACATTACTAAAGAATCTAAATTGGTGAAGTTGGATAAAACCACATCGGACATCATCCAAAGTAAGATGTCGTACAAATGCAAAGACCCATGATCCTTTGGGATCACATGCTCTATTGGAAATTCTACCATCCAATTAGGGTTAGATAATCCTAGAGCAAGCGTCTTCATTATTCCCTTGAGCATATGCAGGATGCTCAGTCTCACCGATGCATGACCCACCCATATAAGCATTCAACTGGAAGAATCTTCCGTCACCAAGCCACTTGGCATTATTGATGATGTGCCAGTTAAGTTTAGGAAATTCTGTATCCCATGCAATATTGTGGTTCTAGTTATAAAGGAAAATCATAGTTACCCTATTATCTTTGACAAGACATTCCTTGCCACTGCTAATGAGGAAAGACTTCTCACCCTGTTAGTGGGAACATAATTTATCAACTTCCAAGCCTCTGGAGGTAGCACGAACTATACTTGAGAAGAAGTCTACTTCCTCGATTGCATGGACCAGTTCAATCAGATGAAAGAATGCTTCCTCGACTCTGAGACCCACTAATGACTGAATCTTGAATTTCTCTAGAGGACAACCAATATGTAAAGTAGATCAAAGCTATACCAACCAGCCCCATGATAGTGGACATCCCATTCCTCCCCATCCCCACTCCTATAACACCCGATATCACTTCTCGAGAGCTACATCTCCCACCACGTCTCTCCTGACCTCATGCCACACCTCAATCTAACCCCTTTTTACCCTCTCATCCCTTCTCGAATCACCAATCTATGATATCCACCAGGTCCCTTATGAGTTTCCAATGTCAATTGTAACTCAAAAAGAACTGCTAAACGTCAATAATGACGTCTTCATTTATCATCCCTTTGATCCACTCTCTATTTACACTAGTGACCAGTATGGTAGGATAATCAAGCATCCACACTTGAATCTAAACTCTGCACCATCTGATAATTACCTTTATAAAATTGAAATACCCCATAACTATTCCTTGTCACATATCAAACCATGGGAATCCATCCTTTATGATCCCAACTATTGTTCTTGGTACACAAGATATGAGACAAGCCATCTAGAACATGTTCCAAGGAGCACAAGCAAAGATGGATGTGTGGATGCAAGGGAATTGATCGAGTCCATATAGCACTCAGAATCCCACTCCCCTTGGGAGATACCACTATTGTTGGGCCTCTAACATTGAATAGGGTTTTTGTTTGGAGGAAACCCAATGATTTTCTTCCCTCCACTTTGTATTCAAATTTTTCTTGAGATGAGCAAAATTTGAAGTTCAGAGGGTGGTATGTACTCATTCCACCCACTCTATCTTAAATTTTATGTCATTTAGGTTTAAATTTTTCCAAAATTTTTCCTTTGATTTTGTTCTTTATCTAGTCGCCCATGCCTTTATCTAGTTGGCCATGGTGATATGCATGTTTGTCAATATACCTCCTTGAATGATGCAACTTCTCTTAGTAACATAAATTCTAAAATCTACCATTGGTAGAAATTATCACATCACCTAGCATATGAATTAACACCATTCCTTGAAAAAGATGGCAAGCCGTAGAGGACTGATAGGATTTAAAAACAATGCTTACTTATCAAGAGTTATAGATTAACTTGAAAAATTTCTTGTTTTTATGTTACTCTGAATTAATTGACCCAATTTATGATACTCCAAATGTGCTTAAATTCAGAAAAATGAGTTTCAAAAGTAGTCTTTTGAACACTTCTTCCATTACCTTCTGATCTCTCCAACCATGAAAATAAAAAAAATAAAAAGCCAATGTGTCAAACTCCAAGTTCAGGGTGACACACCCCTCCGTCCTCTTTATCTTCTTCTATACCCCTCATAAATTTAATATGGGTGTATCATGAAGAAAAGATGCCAAAAAGAGCACACCAAAATATGCGGTCAAAATTACTACACACAAAGAAATAAAAAGGCCTCAAGTCAAAGAGAGGAAGGGCTGCTTCCTTCCATACCTCCTTCATTCCACTTTTATGCCCAGGGAAATCTACATAACCCCATCAAATCTGTTTTCCCTATTCTTATGCAATGACTCGTATGAATATGTGGCATACCAAATGCAAAGGGAATATGAAATCTTTTTTATTGTGGGTCTTGAAATGGAACCAAGTTGTGAAATAATCTTGAAGTTGATGATATAAAACTGTCTTATGTGAATCTAAGAAGTTAACGTTGCTTGACAATATAAGGTGGAAGGACTCAAGTGGTGTTATGCAAGTGAGGATGATTGGTTAAAAGTATTATGTAGTAGTGTTTTTAAATTTAATGTTGCTTGAGGACAAGCAAAATATTATGTTCGGTGTGTGTGTGTGTATACATATACATATACATACATACATACATACATACATACATACATATACCTCAGGAGGGTGGATTTCAACCACTGTCTCGACAAACTCAAAGACAAAATCACTGAGTGGCCGGGTAATAAGATCTCCTTCTCAGGGCATCTTGTCCTCATCAAGACTAATGCAATGGGACTCATTCAATACTGGATGAGTCAAGGTGAGCTAACTAAGTCTACCTTAAGATGAATGGAGATTCATCTGGGTGATTTCTTGTGGGGTTCCTCCATTCATCCTGCTAGTTGGAAGCATCTTTCGTTCCCTTTTGAAGAAGGTGGCCTTGGTCTGAAAAATCTTGAAGAGCTAGCTGATTTCTATACTATGAAGCGTCTCAGAAACCTTCTTCTTGGTGCTTCTGTATGGGCTCAATGGATGTTGAAACGTTATAATACTAATAACTTTCAACAACCTTCCCACCGATGGGGCTACTCAACCTCCTGGAGGAGATTCACTGAAGTCTGGCCTAGATATCAAGATGTTAACAACAGTTCCCTTTGGGACATCTGCCGATCAAAACAAGAAGTTAATGCAGCTACCTCCACCCTCTGGATGTCTAAACATAACCCAAGATGGCGCTTCACATCTTACAGAGCTCTCAAGAATTTTCTTCCGAATCTTGAGAAGATTCAAAAATGGAATCCAAGCATTGTTAAACTTTGTGGTCTTTGTCATCTTGATGAAGAAAGCTCCTTGCACCTTACCTCCACTTGCAAGTGGTGGAAGTACTTATGGGGTCGATCTGCTCTGAAGTTAGGACTGAACCCTAAGCATTCTCTTGAAGACTGTCTCAAGACTATCTCCAGGATCACTTATGGTGATCGTTTGCTATCCCTTTGGGCTGCCACACTCACTATCCATACCATTTGGACTATTAGAAATTCCATTCGTCATGGAGGCTAACAAGAAGATGAGTTACAAGCTTTCAAAAAGATAGAGAAGGAGATTCAGATGCACTATCACGCACATCATCACAATGTAGGCCATATATCTTGTAACCTGGTCAGGAACTGGGATCTTCATGTATATTGATTGACCTATTTTAGGTCAATCATTGCTTTCTTTTATTCATATGCTTTGCTTGTAATGTGAACTACACGGCTTGGGTGTAGTTTGTAACTTTGTCCCTTTTGGGTTCGGAATAAATTACCAAAAAGTTCCGATACACACACACACACACACATATATATATATATATATATATATATGTACACACACATATTATATATATATATATATATATATATAGTTTGGGATTATGCGGTCTTTGATTGGATACACATATGAGAGTAGTTTAAATATTCACATCTTATGCAATAAATAAATGATAAAACCAAAATCCGATCATATCGATTATCCTAAAACATAGTAAATTGACATGGCTGTGATACCACTGTTGGGAAATACATGCCCAGAGTATAACATCAAAAACAACAAAAATTATCTATCTATATTTCCCAATACAATAAGATTGCATCAACTACTATGAAATAAGAAGGATGGTTTTAGCGAGTTATACCTAGTCTTGGAGCAAGTCCAATGACATAACTTACTTTGTTGCAACTGCTGACAAGTTGCTCTTGGATGGTGGTTGTGCCACTCCTGGTCTTCACAACGAATAATATCTGTGTAACCTCTACAGTGACTCCGATGGTCTCATCATGGACTGTAGGTTGGCTTTGCTCTCTGGGAAACAGCTAAAGCACTCCTGCCTGTAGAATAGTCCACACGGACTAACTAGAACTCCTACCATTCACTAAGAATGGAAAGGAAGGAGTTGTCCTCCCCATTGGCGTACTAGTCACCAACTTTCTCTCCCACAATGACAGCTTCTCAGTTGTTCTCTCCCATTAGCTATCCCTCCTTTTCAGGTAGGATTTGCTCGGGCTCTCTTGGTTACCACAACTAGAGAGGATAACAGTTGTTAGAGGAACTGATTCTCAATTGTCTGGGTTGTGTTGTGTTCTGAGAAACTCCCATTACCCCTCTATGTATAGTATATGCTAGGGTTACGGTTCCCAGTTCCTATCTAATATGTGATAAAGGTGTGGGCGTGGAAAGGACAGGAAGATCTTGAATTTTCACAACCTACAATAGCCAAAATGGCTATTTTGCACACCTAGACGATCGCCTGGTGTGTGAGACAGACATCTCACACTAGAAAAAGGCCGTTTGGCAGTTCCCAATCTGAAATGAATTTGGCTATTTTGAATTCAATTAATATCTCATATTAATTTCCTTGTTCCACAAGTAAAGAACAATCAAAACTATTCAGGAAACATCCTGAACCTTGATTCGACCCAACTGGGCCATCTCACCCAAGCAAGATGTCTGTCTCACTCACCCAGATGACCGTCTAGTGAGTTGAGTCGATCTGATCATTCAATCACATTGAACTCATCTATTCAATCATATTGAACTTGTTCATTTAAGGGCAGAACAAAGCCAAATCATTCTTCAATCATCTTGACCCCCCTACGGACGTCTCAACTACTTAAGACTCCTGTCTGGATGCCCAAATGTCTATCTCACCCAGTGTGGTGGTCGTTTGGTAGACTTGGTCAGGAAATCAAGCAATCAGTTGCATGAATTGAATACCTAAACACATTAGTAATCAATCCAATTTTCATTCAATATCAAATTCCTCTTCTAGATGAATTCCTATGTGTGTGACCCTATAGGTCCTATATCACATTGGCAGTGAATGTCCATAACTCTTATGAAATCACAAGCAAAGAGTGGTGCCTAGTCGCACATCAGTGCTACCCAAGTGAAATGGAAAGTTGGAGAACAACTTCAACCTACAATCTGTGTAAGGTGTTATAATTATTGTATAATTCCTTTGTCTCTGATGTTCAGGATGAACTCGAGGCATGTAAGGTCACCCTCTAAACGTTCAATCCTATTCCTTGAACCGAGAGTAGACTTTCTAAGATAATGTGACCTTAATAGCATATATTGATTCACATGTGCATGCACATACATTTCTCAGTCTCACAAATCAAGTGGCCATGATATCATACTCTAGTAGGAGGGATAAATCCCATATTTATCCCTCATAGTCTATCCCCATGTGTCAAAGTCACCCAATCATCACTGTTATAACAACCCATGTTTCATGACTGCATTTGATAATGTCAAAGCGTACCCAACGAATGGTGATGAGTGCAATGATTTTAGGTCTAGGAATCACAATCACCACCTTCACTATGAGAGATGACTACAACCACAAAACCATGTGTCACTCTCAAGGTGGCTCTGTCCGATACACTGTTCTCTAACATGTATCTATGTGCTTGGTTTGATATCGCCATGTCAAGACTAATGAGATTTAGTCATCAACCAACTCACACTCTAATCTTATGTGTTATTACTGTCTATCAACCTTCCACAATAACATCCGATCATGGACATAATGAGAATATGTATGTGTAATATTAACATCTGTATGATCTCATCAACAAGGTTAGTAACTTGACAACATATGTCATTGAGTAATATAATTCTCTAGACATTCACTCTATATCCTCATTATCTCAAAACTGGGTGAAACATATGAATTGGAAGCTTTCCTTATATATGTAATTATCAATCAAATCCTTTTAGGTAATTATGCCATGTCAATCATCATATGATTGGCTCTACGGGCATACCTTACCAACAAAGACATAATATGAGGCAAGAGTAGAATTAACCAATTCCAATCTACCAATCATCGAAAGAAACCTACTCTTCTAGGATTTCAATTTAATCTTTACTTTATCCTCAATCGATAGACACATGTTCTTTGTAAGTCTACCAATAAATAAGGGAAGTCCCAAATATTTTACTGGCAGAGAGATCACTTAACATTTAGTAAAGAAGCAATGCTTTTACCCTCCACATTTCAACTAAAGAGCACTTAACTTTTGCAGGGATTCAAGTTCAGACCCAAGACCCTTCCAAATAGAGATAAGGCATCCTTAATGGCTATACCATTCCCCACACCCCTCAAGAAAGAGTTAAAGATCATCAACAAATATCAAATGTGAAACTTCCAAACCTTGGAAGCTTGCAAAGGAGTAATTCTCTTTTCATCCACAAAGGCTTTCATAATATACCTTAGTCCTTGCATGACTATCACAATTAGATAAGGTGTAATAGGATCACCTTGTCTAACTCCATTTCCTCCAGCAAAAGGTTTAGAAGGGACATCATTAATGAGAAATTGAAAGGAAGTGGAAACAAAACAAGAATCAATCCACTGAATCCAACATTCTAGAAATCCCATTTTGATCATCAAAAAAGGATGTAATTTTCTGTTCACCTTATCATAAGCTTTTGTTAAATTGGCTTTTGTACATAATTTGGGACCACCATAAATATCAGGAAAAGAGCTGAAAATCTAATTAGCAAGAAGCAAAGCATCGCCAATCATTCTTCCTTTAATAAATTCTTCTTGATTCAGGTCTATCAAATCAGGCAGAATCCCCTACAATCTATTGGCCAAGATTATAGTAATGACTTTATATATATTGTTACAGAAAGAAATAGGTCTCCAGTCTTTACTGGATCAAGCATCCATACTTTTGGAATAAGGGTAATAATCGTTCTATTAATTTCCTTCAAGAGCTTAAAATTGTCAAAAAAATTAAGAACAACTTTCATCACATCATTCCAACTATATCCCAAGTAGAATTAAAAAAAATCCACATTATACCCATCACAGCCAGACACCTTATTATGTTCAAGCTATCAATTACTTTTTTAACTTCTTCTTTTGTCACCCATCAATTGATTTGCATTTATTCGTCAACAGAAATACGAGGAAGAATCCATTCATCTCTCCAGTCTTTGACAGAAGTAGTAGACGAATTAAAAAGGTTTTCATAATACTCCATAATGTGATCATTAATAAAAGTTTGATCTGTGACCTGAGCTCCATTAATATTTAAAAAGGAAATATTATTCTTCAATCTTCTAGTCTTCAAGGTTGTGTAATTTTTTGTGTATTACGGCCACTGTCAAACACAACACTCTAGACTTTTGCTTAAGGAAAATCTCTTCAATATCAGTAGTAGCAAGAGCATATGTTCTAGCATCAACAAGTTTACTATGAATGTCCTCATCAAGAGGGTTCTTCTCAGCATCAGATTGCAAGTCCCAAGCAATTTTCTCTAGCACCGGGCATTAGAAGAGTAATTACAAACAACATATTTGTTCCATTTAATTGGACAACCTCTCAAACAACTCAATTTATGATAAAGTCTATACATAGGAGGACATTTAGAAAGGAACACTCCTTCTGGTAGTTCTTAATAATGTCACAAAAACCTAGATGCTTAACTCATGCATTTATGAACCTGAAAGGGGATCCCTTATTTATAAGATTTGACATATGCATATTAATAATTATGTGATCACTAAAGAGAGAAGAACACTATTGTACCCAAGCTTCATTATAACAGTCCAGAAAATGAAAATTACAAAAAACTCTGTCAATCTTTGAGTAGGTTGGAAGACCCTTCTTTTTCCTACTGTCTCAAGTGAAAAGAGAACCCTGGATAAGTATTTCCAAGATACCAGTAGTTTCCAAAGCAACATTAAAGTCATTGATAGACATAAGAGAAGGTGGATTCTTACCCAATTTCTCACAGTTGAAGCGAACTGCATAAAATCACCCATTATACACCAAACACTATCAATAGTTTAAGAAATACAAACTAGATCATACCACATGCTCTTCCTATCCTTATCAGAATTGATGATCCATAGATAACTTAAAGAAAGAAAGACATGTTTCCAAATATAATTTCAAAGTGAATAAGCCACAGACTAGAGAAAAGTTTTCGTATTCTAATAGTAGGATTATTCCAAAGAATAGCAATTCTTACGAAAGAATGAAACTCCCCATTCATGATATATTGAGCATCTCTCCACATATCCTGAGCAACATTACCAAACCCAAAAGGACTAATATGAGTTTTTATAATAACAACAATATCAAACTCCATCCTCCTTATCTCCTCTTAGATACAAAAAAGTTTCTTATTTGCACCCCTAACGTTCCAAGAGTTAATAGTACAAGTACTAGTCAATAGGACTTAGTCTTTCTATTAAAACCTCCTCCCTAACCTCCTTATTCCCCTCAAACACCTCATTAAGATTCAGAATAGATAATCTATTCTTAGAGAACTCCTAATGCTTACAAGCCACACTGGGATGTTTGGACGAACCTGCTTTCCTTCTGGAATTTCTAACTAGTTTAAAGTCATCAACAATTAAAAGACTGGGAGTATTACAAACCGTAGGGGTAGACGTCACCTGTGCAGTATTACGATCCATAGGAGAATACATCACATGTGCATAATTATGAACCACAGGGGATGACACCACCTGGGCAGGAACGATCAACTCTTTAGAATCAATAGCAACAACAGGCTCAATAGCAACTTCATTTTCAATAGGTATATGCACTCTCTTTTTAGAACCCAGACCATCTTCCGTTCTTTACTTACCAACATTTTAGATTTCTCAAGACAAAACCTATATTCATGACCAAAATTACCACAGTAAGAGCATTTATCTAGAAACCACTCATACTATGATATGAAGTTTATTCGCAAAACCATAATCAATGAGAATCGACATTTCCTTTTGGAAAGCATAATTGATAGACATTAAAACATAAATATGAGCAAACTCGAATCTACTAAATTTTTTTATAGCAGAACTAACTTGAATCGATTTTCTAAGAAAAGTACCAACATAACTAAACATTTCCTCATCCTACAACTTGAGCAGAAGGTCAAAAACCCTAATCCACATAGGCAATTCTGTCAAACAGAGATTCTTTAATGGTTCACCTCACTCCCATTTCTTCACAATAAGTAGTTTCCCATAGATTAACCAAGGCCCTCCTTCAATAGCATCATTCATATCTTCATCACAAGAGAAATTAATAATAAACAACCCCTTTCCCCTCGATCTAACCTCAATCGTACCTATGATCTTCCACAATTGGTATAGGGACTCAAATACGGATGGCCAGTTGGGCTTGGCTCCAATGATATAGTATGTTATGGATCTACTCCATCTCTTCAAGTTCTTGACAACAATCTCCTTCAGGTACAACAATTTCCCACTCTCAACCCTAATGTCCTTGAACGATATATCAAGGCTATTGTTCTTCTGACGCCTCATCAAGAGATCCTCCCAAGCCACCAGATACTTCCCCACCTAATACAAAGAAGAAGGAATATAGGAAGAGGACTGCACTCCCTCGGCAATGCCACCATGAAATCCACCTGGATGAAGATGAGAAGATCCAATCACCCATCTTGTCACCATGATCGCTCCACCCACACTCCCACTCATTTCAAAAAAGTCTCGTCTAAACTTATGGTATGATATTATTGTTACATTCTTAAACATGCTTAATGAAGTGACCGACATTATTTTTCCATAATGGGAGAATTGGATTATTCCCTAGATCAATCTAAATACAAGACAAGAATGCATGCTTGTTATTGTATCAAGTCTCAAGATCATTTCCATAGAGTTTAATTATTTCATTACCAATAGACTCTTTTACATGCAATGTTCATGATTTAAGACACATGTTCACCAAATTTAGTGCTTCAAAGTGGAAGTTACAATTTCTGAAAAGTGTAATTAGATAGATTTCTTAGTGATAACCCTTCTTATTAGATTTTGTAGGAGGACTTTTAGATCTAGACTATGTATCAAGTTTGATAGTAGCATTCATAGTGTAGCGTAGGTGGTGTGTAGTATGATATTTAAACTTTTAGTTCGATATTCCCTACTTCATATTTATTGCCAACTCTTATATTCGATATGGTTAGTGGGCTTTGTTTCAAAAGGACTTGTTGTGAACAAAGGGGGACCACACATGCATGCATGAAACTCATGTTGGTCCAGGCTTGGGCCTCAAGACTCAAAAAATGGTCTATGATTGTTTTAGTTACTCTAAAAGTATTTAAATAAAAATTTATGCTAAGATAAAATGTAATTTATCAAATACTTTTTGTATGTCACGTAATTGATTTGCAACGATTAACTAAACTCACAACTTATCTGGTTGAGTTCAATAACTATATGGTCAAATACACATGGAATTCAGTCGAATACGTCATCGAATAGGTCAAATATTTGATTGTGTATGGGATATCCATTCAAACACATTTATCTTTAGTCAAATATGGTACAATTCACACATAGTTAATTTTACTAGTGTTAAATTCAGAAATGTATGAACACAAAAGATAGAAAAAAAATGTTATGCATAGACAGTTTGAACAAGCTTATACAGTGATTGAGGCAAGTATTGTTTTCTGTAAACTCTAGATTACCTTAGGTCGATGGATGTGTTAAACCTCTTTTTCTATAGTTGCCACATTTGGCCGTTTTTGCTTTTGCTCATTGTTCCAAATTAGGCAATCTAGGCGTGTAGGTGTTTGTGGTTGGCAATGTGTATGCCTTCAATTTGTGAAGATTCTATCCTATTAAGAAAATGTAGGCACATGCCTACACATGTAGCATGCAAATTTTTTCTCGAAGACAAGTCCATTCAAAACACTGTTCAAGATAAGCTTATGAACGTGTTTGTCTATGTTTTAATTACACTATCATCCTTTGCAATACTCATACTTGCATAGTGTACGGTCTATAATTTCGACAATACCCATACCTAAGCAGTAAAAGCAATCCATTCTATATGTGAGGGGTACTCGGATATACTAAGGTTGTATAGCACACGATATGTGACACAATGAAAAACATTCACACAATCGGATTAGCAATACTGCATTTTGTACACTTTTGCACGTCATTAGCCCATAAAGATGGTGGGATTTGGAGAAAATCGTCTTCTCTCCTTTTCTTTCGTAGAAGCTACATATGCGATATTATATCTTAGATGGATTGGACAACCATGCCAAGGCCTTTCAAGTGCTCAATATGCTCGCGCAGCCCAAAGTTTTGCTGCTCTTGGTTGGTGCATGTTCGTTATATGTATACTAAACGTAATCAAGACTATTTCTCAACGTGATGGTGCACGTGTGAAAAGATGAAACAACTAGTAATGTGATCCCTTTGAATAGAGGAACGGCAGATCCCCTGGCTGGACTGACTGATCACATGTAGTTGGTTCAGGCTATTAACCCCCTCGTTATCTCTTTCTCTATGCCCTGTCTCTGCTACTACTGCCAACTCATGCGCCTGTACACTTTGCTTGTTTTCTGGTCGTGTCACTTAAATATGTGAAAGAACAACTCAAACTGCTCGTCGATAGCAGCGGGAAACCATGCACGGACGCAAAGCCATCGGGTTGCTTCTATTGTTGTCGGCGTTGGATTGTCGACGTTTAAACAAAGAAAGGAATCCACGAGCACAATGATCATGGCATTAAACTATTAGAAATACAAATGTAAACTGATTAATCTTCGATAAGACGTCGGACTCCCACCGAATCGGTCAAGTTTGAACGAGATCTTGCATGTGCCTGTAGTTGCGGCTAGCAAACCGGTGGAAGCTGGCACGACGCCGCTAGCTGGCTAATACATGTGCAAATGCATGTGCCTGTTGGAAAACATATGGATACATCTATATATATTGTTGTGGCAGCTGTTTTATATTTTGTTTTTATCGGTTCCCTCTCCGAAGATCCAAGGACGGCAAACCAAGCAAGCAAGGAACCTCGTGCATCGAATAAGTAATAACACCACGCAACCAAGCACTTTGTTGACCATCCAATCCCTAACAATATTGATCAATGATCCCAGGAACCTAAACCCTAGCGCTATATCGCTTGGTTACTTATCCCTCTCCGATTAATTAGATTGCTGCTTGGTGTATGCTGATCTAATTGTACGTGTGTATTACCGTTGAGCGCGGAACACCAATCGGTAGGTGGAGTTAGCTAGCTTGGTCCGTGGATCCAGTCTTTATTTAGTTTTCAAACGCTTCTAAGAAATCATATTAAGGCTTTCCTTATATTATATGTACCGGAGGGAGGACAATGTCTCTCCTCACCGTGCCACTAAACTGAGAAGTGAAAGAGAAAGAGCGTATAATTTTGCAATCTGTCTTTCAACAGGCCAACATATGCGCAAGGGAAATCTCAGACTATCGGGCCATGTAATATATATGGGGCTCTCACGAGGAGTTGCTCAATTTAATTCCGTAGAACGATCGATCCGACAATATATATGTAAAGGTCCAGGAGTTCAAATCAAATCAAATCAAGTCAGCCATGACTCTGTTGGGCTACATTACTTCCAGCCTAAACGGGCCTGAGTGGCAGAAGTCCATTAAGGCTAGATTTTTGCTGCCGTGAACGGGATATACACATCCCTATGTATGGCAGCCGCTGAATTGACCAAGCTAAGGAGCAAGAAGAAAAGGCAACACCATGGAGACGCAGATAAGAAGAAAGAAGAAGAAAAAGAAGAAGAACGGAAGTAGGTCAGGACTGTCAAGGTACTCGGGTATCTCTTCGGGTCATTCACCGCTGTGTACTTTATTGAAGAGTAAATCTTCCTAGGAAGTTCTGGTTGATAGAATGGTACTCCCTATACTTTGATATGTTCTTATTTCTCATTCTTGATATATTGTATTGAGTTTGGCTAAAAAATCGAGAAGAAAAATTGTATTTTTACTTCTTATAGTGGATTTGTCCACGTTGGTGTTGAATGTTAATTCTAAAGCGCTATGCGGTTGTCGAGTCCTTAGTCTCTAAATAGAAAGCTCTTGGCATTTGTGTAAGAGAAACAAGTTTCCGTTTGTCATCTAGATAGTAATTCTATTTTTAGCTATCATTTTGAGAATATAAATTCACGATGTAAGCAAGAATTTTAGTATGAGAAAAAGTTAATAGTTGCAGTCTCTCTTATGTTTTTAAGCACAAATCTTTTATGCTCTGTTCACTACAGAACATGAGCTTTATTATTTTTCATACTTGCCTCTTTTATTTTTACCTTTGTAAGTTGTAAAGCCGCTTTCCAATAAAGTGGTATTCGAGCAAGTTCCATTGAAGACATTCCATGACATGAGGAGAACAAATGCTGCCATTGCAAGCAGGATGCTCCACATTTCTACTACAAGAAAGGTGTTTCAAAAATATCTTCAAGTACTTCGACATGGTTGTAAATTGTAACAGTTTCAACACTACTCAACTTTTAATTCTTATATTTGGTTCTGGGTATTAGAATGAAGACACTATTCCTATTCAGAGATCTATGGAATTTTGTGACAAGGGATTTGCAGATCCAGATGAAGAAGCACACCTTTCAGATAACCGGAAGAAGGATAATAGAGACCTCTATATCATTCAAAAAGGCATTCATGATTCCATACTTTCTAGGATTGCAACAACAAAAATATCAAAAGAAGTATGAGAAACCTTACAAATAGTATATCAAGGTTCTTCAAAGGCAATTATTGTAAAACTCCAGACCATTCGTTGTGACTTTGAGACATTATTTATGAGAAATAATGAATCCATATAAGATTTTGTATCGAAAGTAACTTATATCGTTACTCAAATTGGATGACTAATCCTAGGAACGCAAACTCTAGTACTGTCTCGCTTGGTTACTTATCCCTCTCTTGTTAATTAGAATGAGTTTCGTGTATGCATATCGGATCACACGTGTGTACTCCCGTTGAGCACTGAACACCAATCTGGAGCTGGAGCTAGGTACCTAGCTTCACAGATCCGGTCTTTATATAGTTTTCAAATGCTTCTTACGTAGGCTTCCCTGGAACACCAATCTGGAGCTGGAGCTAGGTACCTAGCTTCACAGATCCGGTCTTTATATAGTTTTCAAATGCTTCTTACGTAGGCTTCCCTTATATTGTCGGCTCTGAAATTCAGTCCATTGAAGTCAGCCCACGAGGGCTTCTTGTGGATGCCGCCTCTCTGCCTGGGATATAAATCCAGCACCCAAGACAAAGTAGCCAACACAGTCGTCAATTGGAAAGGCTTGCAGCCGCCAAAGAGAGAAAAAGGACAACATTGCTCTTTGTTTGCTGTAGTGACGGGTGAAGGGAAACAAAACAAAAGGATGAAGGAAGGAAAAGAACAGAAAGAAAAAATGAAGCGGGTAGGATTGTTTAAGCCATCCGGGTGTCATTTTTGAACCATCTACTATGTGCACTTTGTGGAGAAGGACATCTTTTTGGGGAATTTTAGGATAGTAGAATTGTAGGGATTCTTCCCACAGTGTGGTCGCTTCTTATTTCTCATTCTTGATATATTATCTCGAGTTTGGGGTTAAAATCTGAGAAGAAAAGTTGCATCTTTGTTTCTTATAGTGATTTACTTGTGGTTGGTCCCGTGATTTTTCTCTCACACATCATGAGGATTTTCTATGTAAAAATTTGGTCTTTCTCTTCTCTCTTTCTATTTACTGTTATTACCTTAGATTTACACGTTTGTTGGTAAAGCTTCTACATATATTTTATTTTTTCATCGTATCGTGGTTGCATATCATACATGCACATATTTCACATCAACAAACATATCAAATGATATCAGAACACTGGTTGTGCAGATCCAAATCTAGATGGAGAAGGATGATGATGCAACAATGATAAAGATAACAAACACAAATTGACAGATTTAAATATCCAAGATGGAGGATATTTTTTGATATTGTAAGGAATTGTATGCTTCGATAGAGAGACAAAAGCAAGAGAATATATCTAGTGCTGATCGGAAGAAACTAAATAGGAAGACTTTTAGAACAATGCAAAATTATCGTGATATTTCTTTGTTCGACCATGTCTCAGAGGAGACCGATGTCAACGATATATGGGAAAAGCTTAAGAAGTTATATGAGCAGAAGATTGTCACAAATAAAGTTTTTTTACTAGAAAGTTGGTAAACCTAATATAACGGGATGGTACAAGCATTGTCGAGCACATGAATCACTTTTAAAGCCTTGTAAATCAATTAGGGTCCATGAAGATGATTCTTGATTATGAACTCCAGATTTATTTTCGGGGGTCATTACCTCATGGTTGGAAGACGCTTGTTGTGATAGTCAATAATTTTGTACAGGAAAGAATGTTGACAAATAGTAGGGTGAAGAGCAGTCTACTGAATGAAGAGACTCAACGACAAGCCTTAGGCGACACTAGATCAGATGTACACTTCACTAAGAGCAAGGGCACTGATAGAGCAAAGATGGTGGCAAATCTTGGAGTTGTGGTGAGTCTTATGAATGTGAGAATTCTTGTGGTAGATCCAACTCAAAGAGTTAAAAGTGCTTCTGTTGCGGAAAGACAAGTCATCTAAAAAAAGATTGTAAGGTTTGAAAAAACAAACATGGGTCTGAAGCCAAAGACAAGAAGGATGACAATAAGATAGGAATGAGGATAATGAGAAATTTTCATGGATTATGTATTTTGGTGTTTCTAGAGATTTCATGCCATGGTAGAACGGGAAAATGAGAAAAAGCTGAAGTGTCTACACATGGACAATGGAAAAGAGTAAACCTCTAAGGAGTTCTAGGACTACTACATCCAACACAACATACATCATGAAAGGAGAATGACTAGAACACCACAACACAATAGCACAACAAACAGAATGAACCGTACCATAGTTGAGAAAATTAGATGCATGTTGAAGACTGTAAAATTGCAGACAACATTCTGGGGCGAGGTAGTGAGTACCACATGCTATCTGATTAATCAATCTACATATGTTCTTTTGGGGTTTGATATACATGAGAATGTATGGACATGCAAGGATGCTTCTTATTCTCTTTTCTGAGTATTTGGATCCAAGGGTTATTCACATGTTCCAAAGGAAAAGAGGTAAAGGCTAGATGATAAAGCGGTGTCATGTATCATTCTTGGCTATAGAGATCATCAAATTGGCTACATGTTATGGGATCTTGCGAAAAAGACAATGAGAATACATAGATATGTGACATTCAATGAGAGTTAGATAGGTTACAAAGCCTAAGAGTGATGATGTAGATGTTGAATGATTAGGTGATAGTTCTTCTGATGATGAGTTTGAGATGCTTCAACTTCTTCACAGGTGCAACCTTCAGATGACGAAGAAGGGAAACATGATCACACTGAGAAGTAAAGTGATAACACATCGAGTGTTCCTATTTCAGATGCACAATTGAGTGATTTAGGCTCATAGTTAGAGACATCTAGGCAGGGGGGGCAATATCATCACCAGGAAGAGTCCTCAGAGAAGCAGTTGTGGAGGCGTGACAGAGTTCATCATCCTTTATCTAAATATTTATAATCTTCGTATATTATCCTTACTGATTAGGGGGAGCCAGAGATTTTTCATGAGGCAAAAACTCATAGACAAAGCATAGTGGCATTAGGCAATACAGGAGGAGATGTCTTCTTTGTAGAAGAATGATAAGTATGAGCTTGTGACACTTCCCAAGGATCAGAAATCACTAAAGAAAAAGTGAGTCTATAGGATGAAGAGAGATGATAGAAGCAAGGATATCAAATACAAAGATAGACTATGGCCAAGGGCTAGTCAAAGACCAAGGGTGGATTTTGATGTGATATATGTCCTATTCTGAAAATGACTGCTATTAGATTGGTTCTAGCCTTAGTTGCTAGCCTAGATGTAGAACTTGAGTAGAGGATGTGAAGACGATATTTCTTCATGGTGACCTAGTGGAGGATATGTTGGTATGTATGCCCTGAGAGCCAATCATGGGATGATTGGTGGGATACATTGAGATTGATTTGATAAAGATCAAAGGAAAGCTTCCAATTATTTCTGGTTTAGTCATATGAGATAATGATAGAACATATTGAATGTCTAGAGAATGATAGTACTGAATGACATATGCTTTCAGGTTAAGGACATGAACGATGAGATCATACAGATGCTAAGAGTTTGTACATTCTTATTATGTCCCTAGTTGGATGTCATTGTGGAAGGTAGATAGACAACAATGACACACAAGACTAGATTGTGGTGTTGGTTGATGACAAAATCTCGTTAGTCATGATACGGAGATATCAAACCAAACACATAGGTACTTGTTAGAGAATAAGTGTACCGGACAGACCCACCGTGAGTTTGACACATGGAACCATGACATGGTAGTCAGAGTCAGTTCTCACAGTGATGGTGGTGAGTGTGATTCTTTGACCTGAAATCACTACACTCAACACATGTCGTTGGGTACACTTTGACATCATCAAACGCAGTCCTGAAACATGGGTTGTTATAAAGGTGATGATTGGGTGGCTTTGACACATGGGGCTTTTGAGGGGTGAGTGATAGATATGGGATTTGTCCCTCCTTATAGAGTTTGATATCCATGACCACTTGATGAGTAGTATTGAGATAGGCGTGCGCACGCATGTGTGAATCAGTATGTGATATTGATGTCATACATATCTCCTCCAATCTACTCTGAGATCAAGAAAGTGAATGAACATTGACAGGATGACTGTTCCATGCCTTTAGTTCATTCGGGATATCAGTGATAAAGGAATTATACATTCTCTGTAATATCGTTCACGGATTGTAGGATTGAAAGTTGTTCTCCAACTTTCCTTTTCACTTGGGTAGCACTGATGTGCAACTAGGCACCGCTCTTTTCTTATGAAGTCATAAGTGTTATGGACTTTCACTGCCAACGTGAAATGGACATGTAGGGTCACACACATAGGATTTAACCTGGAAGAGGAGTTTATCCAAAAATGATGTTTAGATTGATTACTAAAGGAGTTTAGTAGTTCAATTAAACACTCAATCAATTGATAGCTCAGTATCATAGTATTAAAGGTGTTGGACCAATTGATTAGAGTATCGGATTGATTGAAACTATAATTGACTGATTTTGCACAGTCTGCACTCCCAACCGATTGGATCATATGATGAACTGATCGGCTCATCTTGGTGAACCGATCAGATCATGAGATGAACCGATCGTCTCAGGACAGGATGAACCGACTGGTTCAAGGGTTGATTCGGTCAGCTCAACTGGTCCAACCGAGATCGTTTGGAAAGTCAGAAGACTATTTTGCAAATACAATTTGTTTCACTAGTACAAATTCAATTTGAACAAGGATTAATATTTGATTAATTGGAAACAAATACAAAAGTCAATTTGAGTTGGACCAGGATCATGAACTGATCGGCTCAGAAGTGAACCGATCAGCTCAGAAGTGAACCAATCGGCTCAGATTCCCCAACTGATCGGTTGAGGTGCGAATTGGATGGCTCAATTCCCCAACCAACTGTTTCATGCATGAAACGATCGGTTCTTGTAACATCCCTGACCTGGGTTATGTTCTAACCCCAGGAGTTTTGCTTAACAAAGTTGATTATATGCTTGTACTTATCCTGTGAAAAGTAATTAGGGCTCATGAGGAACTTATGTTTCAATTTTGGTCCTGTTTGAACAATGTTAAAGCAATGATTGCTTGTTTTGGACTAAAGTGCAAATTACCCAAGTTGAGGGGTTAACTTGCAAATTGCATATGATAAGATGTTCCTCTGATGTTGATACATCATAAGGATGAATATTATGTAGTAGTATGGTTTCCACAAGCCTGGACACCAAGATAGAGCTTGTTGGACAATGTTGTGCATTAAAACCTAGTTTTGGAGTAAAGTGCAGTTTACCCAAAATCTAGGGTTCAATATGAAAATTACCACTTCAACAAGGTCCCTAATGTTTCTTGGCATCATGTAGAGCAAATAAAATGAGAGGGGTGCTTCATTTGAATTAAGTTGGAGGAGAGAGAATCTTGATATTAAAATAATCAAGATTAATGCCTAATTCAAACCCTAATTCAATTTAGGGCAAAAATGAATAAAAATAATTGAAGGGCTTTTAACCAAAATATTTTGGTTGATTTTGAATAAGGATGGACGTTCCTTTGCTAAGATAAGGAACGAAAATATCCTAAGTAGGTGAAATTCCACTCACCATTATTATAAGGAAAAGAAAACCCACTCACATATGGATATTAATATAATATGCATTAAGGTGCTTAATTTGATTTTCTTTAAATCATGGATAATGGAGAGGAATAAGAGGCAATGAAGATAGCCTCGTCCTTAAGTATTTTGAGGGGGAAGAGGCGGCACCAATTTTGGAATTAAATGCATTTTAATAATGCATTTTCTCTTTCATTGAATTTTTATAAAAATGCCTTTTCCTAGCCAAATGAAAGGCTATTTCGACCCCACTTCTTCTCTTAGCTTGGAAACCGACCAAGGAAGCTAGGGAGGACCAGGAGGACGAACCCCAACCTGTGGGTAAGCTCTTGACCTTCGTTCTCCTTGATTTCATGGTGAAAATCAAAAATAAATTATGGATTCCTTCTTATTTCGATCTCCTCTTCAACCCTAGCCAACTTTTGCAATCAAAATCTTGAGGACGAGCATAGGGGGAGTTGCAAGAGCTTCATCCACCATTAATGGCGTGATATTGGAGCTTTGGAGCTCAATTGGAGGCGGGTTTTATAACTCAAACCCTTAAACATTGCTATTGCATCAATTCTCTATGCTTTGTTGATTGATTTCTTCAATTTGATGCACTCTTGTTTCTTGCGGCAATTTCCATCAAGAACGGTTGTTGTTCTTGGTTTTTCGAAGGAAGGGGATGATGAAATCATCCTAGATGCTTATCCAAAGAAAATTACCAAGCAAAAACGTTTTGATAGCTACTCCAAATCGTTTTAATTTGATTGGCTATGCGGTTTCAGCAAACCGTTTAAGGGCAAACGGTTTGAAACCGTTTGGGAGCAAACGGTTTCAAGACCGTTTGAGATGGTTGACCAAGCGTTGAACGTTTGGGAATTTTGTTTCTAATTATGTAGTCTGATAACCCTACAAATTTGAGGGATTAACTTCAAAGGAATCGAGAGTTGAAGGCCAATCAATTAGGCAATCGGATTGAATTATGTGCTGATTTTCAACCGGATTAACTTGACCTGGTTGAGAAAACGGTTTCAAGACCGTTTGATATGGTTGACCAAGCGTTAACCGTTTGGGATTCCTGTTCATAATTATGTTTATTGATAACCCTCAAAATTTGAGGGATTAACTCCAAATAAATCGTGAGTTGAAGCCTAATCAATTAGGGAAACCTAATTGGATTAAGTGCTGATTTTCAATCTGATTTAATTTACCTTTTTGGGCAAACGGTCTCAAGACCGTTTGAGTGCATTGACCAAGCGTTGAACGTTTGGGATTACTGTTCCTAATGATGTGATCGAATGACTCACCGAATTTGAGGGATTAACTCCCAAGTAATCATGAGTTGAAGGCTATTCAATTAGGCAAACCCTAATTGAAAACAGTGCTGAAATTCCAATGAGTTAAGTTGAGATTTTGGGTTGATTAGCCCAAACGGTTTCAAGACCGTTTGGGGATCACCCAAACGGTCTCAAGACCATTTGGGGATCACCCCAAGACCGTTTGGAGGTCTGGGGTCAAGTATAGTTGACCAATTGAAGGTCCAAAGGTACTAATCATATTGCAATGTAGTGCTGATCTGTTGATCAACTCGATAGACCAATCCATGATGATGTTTCACTAGAATCCAAAGGTTGGATGGGACAAACGGTCTCAAGACCGTTTGTAGCTCATCCAAACGGTCTCAAGACCGTTTGGTGGTCACCCAAGACCGTTTGGAGGTCTAGGGTTTGTTGGATAAATTGGATATTATGATAAATCCCTTTGTTTCGATGATGACAAACATTTCATTCTTGTTGATCTAACGTGCTACTTGAGTGTTGCAGGAATAAAGTGGATGACAAAGTTCTAGGGAAACTATATGCTTGAATGATTGTAAATGTCATGCAATGTAATCAATTGTAAACTTGTACAAACATATAATGTACAAGTACTTAGATCTCATGTAAATCAAGCGTTAGATCTTCCCTAGCCAATCACCACACTTAGATAGGTCATCCCTTTTAAATAGGATCACATATGCACACTCATGCATTTACTTAGTGCCTAAATTGAAAGATTGAAACAAGGTCAATCTCGGTCGACCAAACTCCTCGACCGAGACACTCTCGGTCGACAAACTTATCGACCGAGAATGACCCAAGTAGCCGTTAGACACAGCTGACAAGGTAGTTGGCAGTTGCAAATGAACGTTGATCCAAAGAGCCTGTCGGTCGACAAAACTTCGACCGAGTAGGTATCTCGGTCGACAAATTGTCGACCGAGATGGTCTCTGACAGCAACTGCAGAATAAAGTAACTAGTCGTTACTAATGCACCTAACTTATTCCTAACGGCTAGTTAAGCACTTAGAAACCCCTAGAAGTTGTCTAGAACGTCCTTAAGCATCCATAGGCCATTCCTATAAATAGGACATGCCTTAGGACACTTAAGCTACACTTGTGCTATACTTGAGCAAGCAATTACATTTGCAATCTGTTTTGAGCAATAGAGCAATTCCTACATTGGCTATTCATTACCATTGCTCCCATTTCGTATCCTATAGGCTAGCATCTCCTTACCATAGCACTTACACTTCTACACTCATTGGTTAGGAGATCGATACGCTTGATATAGGCAAATCAAGCTTTGTGCTTCAAAGGATAAGTTGTAATTTCTATTTTCCTTCTTGTTCCTTTTTATCCTTTGTATTCTCCTTGCTACTCCTAGGGTTGGAGGCTGTGGATTGGAGAAGGTTCTTCTCGGAGGAGAAGGTGGACTTCAAGCTACTTCAAGAAGGCTATCGCACGGGAAGCTACTTCAAGAAGGCTATTGCAACGGGAAGCTACTTCAGGAGGAAGGCTGCTTCAAGGTGGTGCAATTACTTCTAGGTGAAGGCTGCTTCAAGGTTGGGCGATTACTTCTAGGTGAAGGCTGCTTGAAGGGTTTAGGGAGAGAATTGTAATTTTATGTAAAGTCCTTGCGAGGTAATAAAATTAAATTCTTTCCAAATCCCGGTTGGGTAAGCAACCGGGTAGTGGACTGACAACTTTAGTATTTGCTAAAGTTGGAACCACTCTAAATCCTTGTCCCCTTGTCCAATATTTTTGTGGTTGATTGTTTGAGTTCAATAATTGTTAAAATTATCTATAAAACTCTATTCACCCCCCCTCTAGTAGTTTTCAGTTGGTATCAGAGCAGGCTTCAAGGAACCCTAACAAGGTCTTGAAGAAATGGGTGACGGGGTGCTCAACAACCTTAACCTCGAAGGGACATTCGTTGCTAGGCCACCAGTGTTTGATGGAACAAACTACCAATATTGGAAGAGAAGGATGCAGTTTTACTTCCAAGGCATAAATTGGGACTTATGGAGGATGGTGTCAACACCATACGAGCTTCCTCAAATACAATATGCATAATGGGATGCAAACACGGTAAAATCGGCTCAAATGAATGCAAAGGCTGTAAGTATTCTTTATTGTTCAATTTCAGTAGTAGAATTTAATAGAATATCAAATTGTGAAACAGCCTATGAAATATGGCATAGATTGTCCATAACTTATGAAGGTACGGTTCAAGTTAAGAACTCGAAGATTAGTATGCTTAAACAGAAATTTGAACACTTTCGTATGGATCCAAATGAATCCATTAGTGAAATTTTTGCAAAATTCTCTTCTATTGTTAATGGTTTGAATGCCTTAGGAAAAACTGTACTTGAAGAAGATCAGGTGTCAAAGGTACTTCGATCACTTCCTCCCAAATACAAGCCCAAGGTGACAGCCATTGAAGAAGCCAATGATCTCACTAAACTGAAAATGGAGCAACTCATTGGCAATTTAGAAGCTCATGAGGCAACTCTAGAAGAGGAAGAAAGAAGAGAACGTGAACGTCAACATGAGAAAAAGAAGGATATTGCATTCAAAGCTTCAACTGAAGACAATCATGACACAAGTGAAGATGATAGTGAAGAAGAAACTCTCGTTGTAAATGGTAAGCAATATAAAAGTTTTAAAACTAATAAAACTTCTAGTGTTTCTTCTTCCGGGTGCTTTGAATGTGGTAAGAAAGGACATATGAAAGGTGATTGTCCAAAACTCAAGAAAGGGAAGAAATCATCTCACAAAAAGAAAGAAAGAGCATATCGAGCTGCATGGGATGATTCAAGTGATGATAGTGATGATGGAAAAGAAGTAGAATGCCTCATTGCTACAACAAATGAAGACGAAGAAGAGGTAAGTCTTTATGATCTACCAAAAGAAGATCTAATTTCTAGTCTTCAAGATACTCATGAGAAATATATTGAGTGCAAAAAGAAACTTAAGAAAGCAAATAAAGATTTAAATGCTAAACTTCTTGCTCTTGTATCCGAAAATGAAAATCTCAAAAAGGAAAATGAAGATTATGCTCTTAAGTTAAAATCGGTAGAAGCTAATTGCAATCTTCTTTCCTTAGAAAAGTTAAACTTGCAAACTCAAGGGAATGATCTTCAGAAACAACCTATTCTATGTTCACATTTAGATTATGATGAGGTTGTCAAAGAAAGAAACTCTCTAGTATCCGATTTAGATCAGGCAAAGAAAGATATTGCTAAGTTACAAAGAAATGTAAATGAGTTAAGAGGAAATGACATACTTGAAAATATTCTGAAAATTTCCTCTAGTTATAATGGAAGAAGAGGATTAGGATACAATCCAAGGAGAAATAAACCCAAAAGAGTTAAAGCATCCAAGATCATATTTGTACCTAGGAACTCAATTCCTAGAAAGAGAAATGAAGTTGATGCTATTAGTTGTCATTATTGCATGCATCTTGGACATTATTCATTTTCATGCCCATATAAGAAAAAGAATGATGAGTTAGCTTGGATTCCTAAAACTTAGTAGCTTAAAATTAACTAGTTGAGATTTGACCTAAACTGATTCTTGATATCATAATGTCTTATCTCAACACAATCGAGCTCTAATTTGCATAAACTCTTTTGCTTGAAATTGATTAAGAGTTCTGAACATATTCCAGAAACTTGGTCGGTCGAGAATCTGTCGACCGAGTGAATAGTCGGTCGAGAAATTGTCGACCGAGCATGTCACTGATTTTCAGACTGCTGTAGAATTGCTGAATTCTTTTAAAATTGATCCAGATTGATATCTATTTGTGGTTAATGACTATACAATAAAGTATAAATTATGGAAATCATCCTTGAAAGTTTATATGAGATTCATTTGGTTTAATTCTAAGTAACTTAAGTCAAAAACTAAAAATTATGCTTAGCTTAAAGAAAATTTCTGTTTTTATGCTTACATAGGCAAGCAAATGATTCACTGGTGATATATCTCTTAGAAATGCTTGCAAAGAGCACAATGTTATAAATTTTTTTTAATTGGTATCTTTAAAAGATTTTTTCGTGCTTTCATGCTTTTATTGAGTATCACTTAAACATGCTTCAAAAATTGATATGAATGCTTAATTGGAAATCTGCAATTTATGCCTCTTGGTTGAAATATAATTTGACCAAGGGGCGCTATGGTCGTAGTCAAGGGCGACCTAAAATAAGCTTTGACAAAATGCTTATTTGGACATCATTTTATTGTACTTAATCTTAGTATATTTTTGATAAAGGTCAAAATCAAAATTTAAAATCATTTATGACCTTAGAAGCCTTAAATTGCTTTAAATTGTAAGATTAAGGGGGAGCTCATAAAAACAAATTTGACTAAGAAGCTTACAAAAATACTGTAAACATCATTTGGAGCTTGTTACGACCTTAGTATTTTTACTCTTGATTATGAAGAAATCTATGAATTTCATAAAAATGATATAGCTTGTACTTAAAGGAACTCTCTAAACAAATCAGAGCTTAACATCCCTTGCATTTGGTTGGAGACATTTTTATGTACTCTAAGATTAAAGGATTCTCATTTAATTTAGGGCTTAACATCCCTTGATAAATGAGAAATAAATATACATTCATCATAAGCTTAAGGGAATCTCATATCATTTCAAGGCTTAACATCCTTTGCAAATGATTGAGAAACAAATTGTGGATAAATTAGACAAAAATCCATGTTCCTAATAGGATATCTATTTAAGGGGGAGCATAATATAAAATTAAGGGGGAGAAGAAAAATAAAATATTCAACTTGGATATCTTTTTGAAATGACAAAGGGGGAGAAAGAATATAAAATAAAAAATATAAATGAGTTTCATAACATCTTGGCCAGCACTCACTTGCAAAACATAAATGGCTACAAAAGGTAATTTTCAGGTATGAAACTCACATGCTTTATATTTCCTTATTTCATATTTAGGAAATGTTTGTCATCTTCAAAAAGGGGGAGATTGTTGGATAAATTGGATATTATGATAAATCCCTTTGTTTCGATGATGACAAACATTTCATTCTTGTTGATCTAACATGCTACTTGAGTGTTGCAGGAATAAAGTGGATGACAAAGTTCTAGGGAAACTATACGCTTGAATGATTGTAAATGTCATGCAATGTAATCAATTGTAAACTTGTACAATCATATAATGTACAAGTACTTAGATCTCATGTAAATCAAGCGTTAGATCTTCCCTAGCCAATCACCACACTTAGATAGGTCATCCCTTTTAAATAGGATCACATATGCACACTCATGCATTTACTTAGTGCCTAAATTGAAAGATTGAAACAAGGTCAATCTCGGTCGACCAAACTCCTCGACCGAGACACTCTCGGTCGACAAACTTCTCGACCGAGAATGACCCAAGTAGCCGTTAGACACAGTTGACAAGGTAGTTGGCAGTTGCAAATGAACGTTGATCCAGAGAGCCTGTCGGTCGACAAAACTTTGACCGAGTAGGTATCTCGGTCGACAAATTGTCGACCGAGATGGTCTCTGACAGCAACTGCAGAATAAAGTAACTAGCCGTTACTAATGCACCTAACTTATTCCTAACGGCTAGTTAAGCACTTAGAAACCCCTAGAAGTTTTCTAGAACGTCCTTAAGCATCCATAGGCCATTCCTTAAAATAGGACATGCGTTAGGACACTTAAGCTACACTTGTGCTATACTTGAGCAAGCAATTACATTTGCAATCTGTTTTGAGCAATAGAGCAATTCCTACATTGGCTATTCATTACCATTGCTCCCATTTCGTGTCCTATAGGCTAGCATCTCCTTACCATAGCACTTACACTTCTACATTCATTGGTTAGGAGATCGATACGCTTGATATAGGCAAATCAAGCTTTGTGCTTCAAAGGATAAGTTGTAATTTCTATTTTCCTTCTTGTTCCATTTTATCCTTTGTATTCTCCTTGCTACTCCTAGGGTTGGAGGCTGCGGATTGGAGAAGGTTCTTCTCGGAGGAGAAGGTGGACTTCAAGCTACTTCAAGAAGGTTATCGCACGGGAAGCTACTTCAAGAAGGCTATTGCAACGGGAAGCTACTTCAGGAGGAAGGCTGCTTCAAGGTGGTGCAATTACTTCTAGGTGAAGGCTGCTTCAAGGTTGGGCGATTACTTCTAGGTGAAGGCTGCTTGAAGGGTTTAGGGAGAGAATTGTAATTTTATGTAAAGTCCTTGCGAGGTAAAAAATTAAATTCTTTCCAAATCCCGGTTGGGTAAGCAACCGGGTAGTGGACTGACAACTTTAGTATTTGCTAAAGTTGGAACCACTCTAAATCCTTGTCCCCTTGTCCAATATTTTTGTGGTTGATTGTTTGAGTTCAATAATTGTTAAAATTATCTATAAAACTCTATTCACCCCCCTCTAGTAGTTTTCAGGGTTGAGTATGGTTAGGTGTTTGAAGGTCTAAAGGTACCAAGCTGTTATACAATGCAATGCTGATTTGGTGATCAATCCAATGATCCAAACCTTAATTGGATGGCTTAGATTTGAGTGATATGATGGGCAAATGGTCTAAAGACCGTTTAAAGGTCATCCAAATGACGTCAAGACCGTTTGGGGTCAGGTTATACCCAATTTGGATAATGGTTCAATAGTTTCAAAGTAACCAATCTTGCATTGATGAGTGTTGTTGGATCTTCGATTCCAAACCCTAATTCAATTGAATCAAGCCCTAATTGATGACCAATTGAGGGTCAATTGAGGGTAAAATTAGTTGAAGGTTGACCTATTAAACTCAATTGAAGTATGACCATAGGTCCAATTTATGATTGGTTCCATGAATTCAATGGTTGAAGGTCTAATGCAATCAATTGAAACACAATTAGTAGCATGATTGATGATCAACTTCAAAGCTCTAATTGGTGTTTATAAACCCTAATCCCATTGAGATCAGGCCATAATTGAAGTCCCAATTGAGGGGTGAGCCATGATTCAAATGATGATTGAGTTGATGATCCAATTGGTTGAAGTTCCATTGATTAGAATTGAGTGTGGTTCAATTTGGTTAATTCAATTGGATACCTCATGTTATTGAAGGTCTAATTGATCAAACCTTTTTGAAAACCTAATGTGATTAGGTGGGAGATACCTTTAATGGTACTAGTCATTAATGCATAACAAATGCATGGACCCAATACATGATGTAAACCCTAATTGAGGCTGATTCAATGTATAACCTTAATAAGAGGTTGTCTACATGTGAAATCACTAATTAGGATGTTAGTAAACCCTAGTTGAGGGTGTATCCTTGTGAAACCCTAGTGGAGGGTGTATCATTGTGAACCCTGGTTGAGGGTGTAACCTTGTGAAACCCTAGTGGAGGGTGTATCATTGTGAACCCTGGTTGAGGGTGTATCCTTGTGAAACCCTAGTTGAGGGTGTATCATTGCGATTGTTTATAGGCAACTTTATAATAAAGTTATGCCTTAAACTAAGATAAGTCCATATCATGTGAGATAGCTGGACAATTCTAATGTGTGGCCTATGCATTATATGCTAAGGGTGAGTATTCTGTGATGGAATGTATTAAGAGGGGAAATACCTTAATACAAGATAAAGTTGGTTAACTCAAGAGGGTCTGAATTAATGAGAAATGGGAAACCCTAACCCTGGTAAGGGAATAGTGGTGTTACCCTTGGATAATGATGTTATATATTGTTTTGCATGGTGCTGATATGAAATTGATGTATTATCATCTGTGCTAACCATGCAGGTATGATGTGATGATGAACATAGCCAGGTATGAGCTATGACATTTTATGTATTGACATTGTTTATTGGGCCTTATGTGCCATGCTATACCTTATTGCCTAGTATGAGGTAATAAGAGAAGTAATGGGCCTTAAGTGCCATGAGAATATGTTTATGTAATAAGCATCATATTTACCTTGGTCAGGTGACTTGAAGGTGATAATTACCTGAAAAAGTGGTAATAATGCTCAATGATGAGCTAAGGGTTTGAATACCCAGAACCATATGATTATGGCATTGAGTTGCAAAGGAATGAAAATTCCCAGTGTTGAAATGAGGGACTGAGATCCCCATGTCTTATAAAGACTGAGAAGTGATTAATGGAAATAGTACATGTTTTCTTTATAGCATTTGTATTATTAAGTTATGTTTGGAAACTTGGCTGATGCTAAAAGAATATGATAATGTACTTAATTAATCAAGTGATACCATATAATGTAGTTGCCCTGATCACAGATCCATCAGCGTCAGAATTAGCTGAATGGTGAAACGAGTTTACTCGGAACGCATATTTTTGAATATGTGGGGGTAATTGGGCAATTATATCCTTATGCCCCATAGGCATTGCTACAGGCTATGTCCTATGAACGGGATTGGTTACGGACCATACCCCAATAAGAGCATGGCTACGGGCCATGACTCCACAAAATAATACCGGGCATTGGCTACGGGCCATATCCTGAAGAGAGTATATGCTATGGGCTATAACTCTAATAGCGATGTTGCCAGTATACCCTGGAAAGCTATCTAGCAGAGACACAAGATGTCCTGCATGTTATCGCATACTGACCGAGATAGTTGAGGTCATGGGAATTCGGCTCTTCCATTGACCTATGTGTGGTACCGATGCTTTACGTAACCGTGGTCAGTTGGAGTATGAGCGGTATACCTCATCTCCTCAGGGCATAAGTATGATTGTAAAACGTAATCAGCCGTGTAGCATATTTGCTTAGGGTTGAATTGCGAGAATCAATGGTTGATGATACATGGTCTATTATATCATAGTTGGATAAATGATATACATGTTCTTCATATTCCTTCTTAAATGAATGACTTGCTTCTTAATCAAGTTATAATTGAAATGATTGCATAGAGAATACTGCTCTGCATATCTTATTCAATGATTTATCTGCTGTTGAGTAAATATAATTCTACTGCTCAGTGTTATTCTATTATCGGCAATAACAGTGTTTCTAGCGGAGAGTTATATCTCTCGCTGGGACAATTTTTATAATTGTCTCACCCCCGTGGGATTAAATTTTTAGGTAACCGCCGACGAAAAGGCAAGGAACCTATTACAGAGGAAGAGCAGCAGCAGCAGTAGCAGGGATAGCAGTAAATCCCAGGTGGGGATATGAGCTGTCAAGTTGTATATAGAAAGTCCTATGAGTTGTCTCTGTACTCTCGGGTCCTAGGAGTAATGTTTTGATGGATCGATCTGAGATTTTGGCTTTAAGCCTCGAGAGTTTTATACTACCTATGTATAGTTAAGACAGAGTAGTTGATGTTTCTATTCCTCGAGAAGTAATAGTACATGAGATGTATATATGAACCAGGATGTAAGGTTTTACTTTGGTTCTGAATGAAAGCGTTTTCCTGTGAATGGATCTCTTTGCAAATGGTTTTAATTTTCACTGATTTTTGCTAATCCGCTGCAACTCATTTGCTTCCGCATGTTTTATTATTGTTTATGACACTTGTTATCTTAAATGATGGCGGGTGTCATGAGAATTTAGTGGTATCAGAGCTCTAGGTTCGCTGAGTCTACAGAGACATAGGATTAAGGTAGTTGAGTATGTTCTAAGTGTCTTCCAGTTTATCTGATAGTGTCTTCTGCTCATATAGGAGAAGAAGAACTAAAGATGTCTGGATCACACGATGAACACGCTGCTGAGAGCAGTGTGGCTGCACCGGGAAGAGGTGTAAGAGACCAGGACAGGGAGGAACATGTACCTGATCAACCCCAGTTCAACCCAGCTGATATGGGGAACCCAGCCTTTCAAACTATGTTTGGGCAGTTTATGGCAGCTATGACCCACATGACGGATAGAATGCCAGTACCTGCACCTTGGGCACCACCCCATGATGAAAGACATGGTGCCGGCAAGACCTTTGAAAGGCTGAAGAGGGTAGGAGCATTAGAGTATGCTGGTACAGCTGATCCAGCAGATGCTGACCTATGGTTGACTGAATTAGAGAAAGCCTTCAGAATCCTCATGATACCTGATGATGAGAGGGTTAGGCATGCTGTATATCTCCTGAAAGGGAGTGTTGGACACTGGTGGACCATTGAGGAGGGAAAAAGACCTAGAGTTGTGATTGGATGGGATGAATTCAGGCATGAATTTGTCACTAGATACTTTCCTAAGACATTTCTAGATGAGAAGATATCCCAATTTGAGAGAATTAAACAAGGACCTATGAACATTAGTGAGTATGATGCTAGGTTCATGGAGTTGTTGCGGTTTTGTCCGCACATGGCATCCAATGATGAGGAAAGAATTCGGTGATTCGAGAAGGGGTTGAATGCTGAATTAACCACTCCGGTGTCTGCTCTGGAGAACCGGGAGAGGTTTGCAACTTTTGTGGAGTCTGTAAGATGCATAGAGAGATCTATAGTTGAGAAGCGACAAACTAAGGGTAAGAAGGAATACCCACAGTTTCAAGGGCATAGTGCTGGGAGTTTCAAGAAACCAAGGTATTCTGTGCCTACACCACCAAAGGAAGCTCACAGTTCAGCTTCTATGTCAGTAACTGGACCCCCTAGACCACACCTAGTGAATAGAACTTGTCATCTATGTGGACTAGTAGGTCATCTGGAAAGGGATTGCCCAACGGGGAATGCTGTGGTGAATCAACCCCCGAGACAAAGTCAGCAAGGTTCTCAGAGAAAGCAGTTTTCTAGTGGTACCCAAGGACGTGGACAAGCATCCCAGGCGGGATCTTCTGCGTCCAATAATACAGCATAGGGCCAACAGCAGGCAACGGCTAGGCTCTATGCTATGAACTAGTCTGAAGCAGTAGTCAACCCTCGGGTTGTGACAAGTCAGATGGAATTACTTTAATTCTCATATGTCTTTATCCTGCTTCGTATTTGTGTTAATAGATCCGAGAGTTGAGGAGGAAATATCCTACTCTTTTCTCTTAATGTTTTGTTGATGATTTCGGGGACAAAATCCTTATAAGGGGTGGATAATTTGTAACATCCCTGACCTGGGTTATGTTCTAACCCCAGGAGTTTTGCTTAACAAAGTTGATTATATGCTTGTACTTATCCTGTGAAAAGTAATTAGGGCTCATGAGGAACTTATGTTTCAATTTTGGTCCTGTTTGAACAATGTTAAAGCAATGATTGCTTGTTTTGGACTAAAGTGCAAATTACCCAAGTTGAGGGGTTAACTTGCAAATTGCATATGATAAGATGTTCCTCTGATGTTGAGACATCATAAGGATGAATATGATGTAGTAGTATGGTTTCCACAAGCCTGGACACCAAGATAGAGCTTGTTGGACAATGTTGTGCATTAAAACCTAGTTTTGGAGTAAAGTGCAATTTACCCAAAATCTAGGGTTCAATATACAAATTACCACTTCAAAAAGGTCCCTAATGTTTCTTGGCATCATGTAGAGCAAATAAAATGAGAGGGGTGCTTCATTTGAATTAAGTTGGAGGAGAGAGAATCTTGATATTAAAATAATCAAGATTAATGCCTAATTGAAACCCTAATTCAATTTAGGGCAAAAATGAATAAAAATAATTGAAGGGCTTTTAACCAAAATATTTTGGTTGATTTTGAATAAGGATGGACGTTCCTTTGCCAAGATAAGGAACGAAAATATCCTAAGTAGGTGAAATTCCACTCACCATTATTATAAGGAAAAGAAAACCCACTCACATATGGATATTAATATAATAAGCATTAAGGTGCTTAATTTGATTTTCTTTAAATCATGGATAATGGAGAGGAATAAGAGGCAATGAAGATAGCCTTGTCCTTAAGTATTTTGAGGAGAATTTGAGGGGGAAGAGGCGGCACCAATTTTGGATTTAAATGCATTTTAATAATGCATTTTCTCTTTCATTGAATTTTTATAAAAAGGCCTTTTCCTAGCCAAATGAAAGGCTATTTCGACCCCACTTCTTCTCTTAGCTTGGAAACCGACCAAGGAAGCTAGAGAGGACCAAGAGGACGAACCCCAACCTGTGGGTAAGCTCTTGACCTTCGTTCTCCTTGATTTCATGGTGGAAATCGAAAATAAATTATGGATTCCTTCTTATTTTGATCTCCTCTTCAACCCTAGCCAACTTTTGCAATCAAAAGTTTGAGGACGAGCCTAGGGGGAGTTTCAAGAGCTTCATCCACCATTAATGGCATGAGATTGGAGCTTTGGAGCTCAATTGGAGGCGGGTTTTATAACTCAAACCCTTAAACATTGCTATTGCATCAATTCTCTATGCTTTGTTGATTGATTTCTTCAATTTGATGCACTCTTGTTTCTTGCTGCAATTTCCATCAAGAACGGTGCTGTTCTTGGTTGTTCGAAGGAAGGGGATGATGACATCATCCTAGATGCTTATCCAAAGAAAATTACCAAGAAAAACCGTTTTGATAGCTACTCCAAATCGTTTTAATTTGATTGGCTATGCGGTTTCAGCAAACCATTTAAGGGCAAACGCTTTGAAACCGTTTGTGAGAAAACGGTCTCAAGACAGTTTGATATGGTTGAAAAAGTGTTGACCGTTTGAGAATTTTGTTCATAATTATGTAGGATGATAACCCTCCAAATTTGAGGGATTAACTCCAAAGGAATCGAGAGTTGAAGGCCAATCAATTAGGCAATCGGATTGAATTATGTGCTGATTTTCAACCTGATTAACTTGACCTGGTTGAGAAAACGGTTTCAAGACCGTTTGCTATGGTTGACCAAGCGTTAACCGTTTGGGATTCCTGTTCATAATTATGTTTATTGATAACCCTCACAATTTGAGGGATTAAATCCAAAGGAATCGTGAGTTGAAGCCTAATCAATTAGGGAAACGTAATTGGATTAAGTGCTGATTTTCAATCTGATTTAATTGACCTTTTTGGGCAAACGGTCTCAAGACCATTTGAGTGCGTTGACCAAGCGTTGACCGTTTGGGATTACTGTTCCTAATGATGTGATCGAATGACTCACCGAATTTGAGGGATTAACTCCCAAGGAATCATGAGTTGAAGGCTATTCAATTAGGCAAACCCTAATTGAAAACAGTGCTGCAATTCCAATGAGTTAAGTTGAGATTTTGGGTTGATTAGCCCAAACGGTTTCAAGACCATTTGGGGATCACCCAAACGGTCTCAAGACCGTTTGGGGATCACCCCAAGACCGTTTGGAGGTCTGGGGTCAAGTATAGTTGACCAATTGAAGGTCCAAAGGTACTAATCATATTGCAATGTAGTGCTGATCTGTTGATCAACTCGATCGACCAATCCATGATGATTTTTCACTAGAATCCAAAGGTTGGATGGGCCAAACGGTCTCAAGACCGTTTGGAGCTCATCCAAACGGTCTCAAGACCGTTTGGTGGTCACCCAAGACCGTTTGGAGGTCTAGGGTTGAGTATGGTTAGGTGTTTGAAGGTCTAAAGGTACCAAGCTGTTATACAATGCAATGCTGATTTGGTGATCAATCCAATGATCCAAACCTTAATTGGATGGCTTGGATTTGAGTGATATTATGGGAAAACGGTCTCAAGACCGTTTGTAGGTCATACAAACGACCTCAAGACCGTTTGGGGTCAGGTCATACCCAATTTGGATAATGGTTCAATAGTTTCAAAGTAACCAATCTTGCATTGATGAGTGTTGTTGGATCTTTGATTCCAAACCCTAATTCAATTGAATCAAGCCCTAATTGATGACCAATTGAGGGTCAATTGAGGGTCAAATTAGTTGAAGGTTGACCTATTAAACTCAATTGAAGTATGATCATAGGTCCAATTTATGATTGGTTCCATGAATTCAATGGTTGAAGGTCCAATGCAATCAATTGAAACACAATTAGTAGCATGATTGATGATCAACTTCAAAGCTCTAATTGGTGTTTATAAACCCTAATCCCATTGAGATCAGACCATAATTGAAGTCCCAATTGAGGGGTGAGCCATGATTCAAATGATGATTGAGTTGATGATCCAATTGGTTGAAGTTCCATTGATTAGAATTGAGTGTGGTTCAATTTGGTTAATTCAATTGGATACCTCATGTTATTGAAGGTCTAATTGATCAAACCTTTTTGAAAACCTAATGTGATTAGGTGGGAGATACCTTTAATGGTACTAGTCATTAATGCATAACAAATGCATGGACCCAATACATGATGTAAACCCTAATTGAGGCTGATTCAATGTATAACCTTAATAAGAGGTTGTCTACATGTGAAATCACTAATTAGGATGTTAGTAAACCCTAGTTGAGGGTGTATCCTTGTGAAACCCTAGTGGAGGGTGTATCATTGTGAACCCTGGTTGAGGGTGTAACCTTGTGAAACCCTAGTGGAGGGTGTATCATTGTGAACCCTGGTTGAGGGTGTATCCTTGTGAAACCCTAGTTGAGGGTGTATCATTGCGATTGTTTATAGGCAACTTTATAATAAAGTTATGCCTTAAACTAAGATAAGTCCATATCATGTGAGATAGCAGGACAATTCTAATGTGTGGCCTATGCATTATATGCTAAGGGTGAGTATTCAGTGATGGAATGTATTAAGAGGGGAAATACCTTAATACAAGATAAAGTTGGTTAACTCAAGAGGGTCTGAATTAATGAGAAATGGGAAACCCTAACCCTGGTAAGGGAATAGTGGTGTTACCCTTGGATAATGATGTTATATATTGTTTTGCATGGTGCTGATATGAAATTGATGTATTATCATCTGTACTAACCATGCAGGTATGATGTGATGATGAACATAGCCAGGTATGAGCTATGACATTTTATGTATTGACATTGTTTATTGGGCCTTATGTGCCATGCTATACCTTATTGCCTAGTATGAGGTAATAAGAGAAGTAATGGGCCTTAAGTGCCATGAGAAGATGTTTATGTAATAAGCATCATATTTACCTTGGTCAGGTGACCTGAAGGTGATAATTAACTGAAAAAGTGGTAATAATGCTCAATGATGAGCTAAGGGTTTGAATACCCAGAACCATATGATTATGGCATTGAGTTGCAAAGGAATGAAAATTCCCAGTATTGAAATGAGGGACTGAGATCCCTATGTCTTATAAAGACTGAGAAGTGATTAATGGAAATAGTACATGTTTTCTTTATAGCATTTGTCTTATTAAGTTATGTTTGGAAACTTGGCTGATGCTAAAAGAATATGATAATGTACTTAATTAATCAAGTGATATCATATAATGTAGTTTCCCTGATCACAGATCCATCAGCGTCAGAATTAGCTGAATGGTGAAATGAGTTTACTCGGAACGCATATTTTTGAATATGTGGGGGTAATTGGGCAATTATATCCTTATGCCCCATAGGCATTGCTACGGGCTATGTCCTATGAACGGGATTGGTTACGGACCATACCCCAATAAGAGCATGGCTACGGGCCATGACTCCACAAAATAATACCGAGCATTGGCTACGGGCCATATCCTGAAGAGAGTATATGCTATGGGCTATAACTCTAATAGCGATGTTGCCAGTATACCCTGGAAAGTTATCTAGCAGAGACACAAGATGTCCTGCATGTTATCTCGTACTGACCGAGATAGTTGAGGTCATGGGAATCCGGCTCTCCCATTGACCTATCTGTGGTACCGATGCTTTACGTAACCGTGGTCGGTTGGAGTATGAGCGGTATACCTCATCTCCTCAGGGTATAAGTATGATTGTAAAACGTAATCAGCCGTGTAGCATATTTGCTTAGGGTTGAATTGCGAGAATCAATGGTTGATGATACATGGTCTATTATATCATAGTTGGATAAATGATATACATGTTCTTCATATTCCTTCTTAAATGAATGACTTGCTGCTTAATCAAGTTATAATTGAAATGATTGCATAGAGAATACTGCTCTGCATATCGTATTCAATGATTTATCTGCTGTTGAGTAAATATAATTCTACTGCTCAGTGTTATTCTATTATCGGCAATAACAATGTTTCTGGCGGAGAGTTATATCTCTCGCTGGGACAATTTTTATAATTGTCTCACCCCCGTGGGATTAAATTTTTAGGTAACCGCCGACGAAAAGGCAAGGAACCTATTACAGAGGAAGAGCAGCAGCAGCAGTAGCAGGGATAGCAGTAAATCCCAGGTGGGGATATGAGCTGTCAAGTTGTATATAGAAAGTCCTATGAGTCGTCTCTGTACTCTCGGGTCCTAGGAGTAATGTTTTGATGGATCGATCTGAGATTTTGGCTTTAAGCCTCGAGGGTTTTATACTACCTGTGTACAGTTAAGATAGAGTAGTTGATGTTTGTATTCCTCGAGAAGTAATAGTACATGAGATGTATATATGAACCAGGATGTAAGGTTTTACTTTGGTTCTGAATGAAAGAGTTTTCCTGTGAATGGATCTCTTTGCAAATGGTTTTAATTTTAACTGATTTTTGCTAATCCGTTGCAACTGATTTGCTTCCGCATGTTTTATTATTGTTAATGACACTTGTTATCTTAAATGATGGCGGGTGTCGTGACAGTTCTGGTGGCGTAGTTGGTTGTTTTGTGGAAAATCTCGAAAACTTCTACTCCTTTAATCCTGCATTGCCCGAGGTAGAGAACTTTGTCCCATGACCCTCCTATGTATATAGAGGTAGTAGGGGCTTCTCAGATACAAAAATTCAGAACACTAGTTTCTCTGCAAAGTTGTCATTCTCTCTGGTTGTGGTAACTGAGAGAGCCCAATTAAGTGCTACCCGATAAGGGAGGCACAACAAGGGAAAGACAACTGCAAAAAAGCAACTGGTTGCAGGAGAGTGTGTTGGTGACTAGTACGCCGACAGGAGGGTATGACTCCTTCTGATTCCTTGTGGGACAAAGAGATCGGAGTTCTAGTGGTCCATGTAGACTACTTCAGAGGCGGGAGACTTCTGCTGCTCGGAGGATAGTTGTCAATCCCGATAGTCCCAGTGACACCAGGAGCTGCACAGACACTGTCCAAGACTATAGGTGAAGACCGCACAAGCCGTGAGGTAACGTCACCGAGAAAGCCTCGGGACAAGGTACGCCTCTACAAACCATCCTTCCTACTGTATAGACGTTGACGCGATTCCTTTATTCTGGGTTTGGGAGAAGAAATTTTTTGTTTCCGCTACCTTCTCTGTCTCCCCTAAAACCTAATAGTGGTATCAGAGCCACGTCAACTGCTCTACTTTAGGATTATCGATGTGATCGATTTTGGTTTGTCGCCTTTATTTATTGCATACGATGTGAATAAAATTGGCTTTATGCATGTCCAATCCTAAATCCACAAATCCCAATATACATATATGATATGTAATATGAATGCCTCGATATGTGTCGCCCTTAAATGAGTTTTGTGGTGGATGTATAGCGTGGTTATGGCCAATAAACCCTATATATGTGTGCTTGGTTGAATGTGGTTTCTTGCATCTCGGTCTACACACTGATTCCCTACCTCCTTATTCCTGATGTAATTCAAGATAACTCGATATTTCTTTCCTAACTTTTCTCCCCCCGAATGTAACTCAGGGTATCCCAATATAAATGTCAAATAAGATAGATCTTTTATTTCCTGTTATGTCAAAGAATGGTGGACAATCTGATGATGACTGAGATGATCAGTTCAAGGCATGAATCGATCGGTTGGCAATCCATATGATCGGCTTGAGGAGCGATACGAGCGGGTGGCGACCTGAGGAGATGCACGATGACCAGGCGAACTGATCGGTTGGAGGAGCCAACTGATTGGCTGGTGGCACCCAGACGATCGGCCAAGGAGAGACAGATCATTCATGTGATTAGTTGATAAACTCAGATGGCAATAACACTTCATCTTGGACATGTTGCATATGATGTAGACCTAGATGACCATGAATCTTCTTGGCTCAAGGAATCACATTAGGATGGCCATAATCATCGCTTTTATTGTTTCACATGTTTTTTGTGGGATATAGCATGTATATGATATGTACTATGTATTGTGGTGATTGGATATGTATATGTAACTATAAAAACCAAATCCCTCATTAAATATTAAAGTTTTAGATGCCTTCCAAATGCGACACATGTGAAAAGCTTGATCGGCCAAGTGTGGGCACGCCCTAGCGTGGTGCACCATCTATCTCGTTGAAGCGTGAAGGATGAATATGTGGGTCTGCCCTAACCGGGTGCATATTCATTGTGTTGGTTTTGGGTCAGACTTAACAAGTTGACCTAGATAGGATCTAGCACCTTGAGGCATGGAGGTGATCATGGCAAGGAGTTGCATATGACATCTTTCAAGAGTTGCATAAATCTTGACCCACTAGAAGATTGTACGCTGCAATCTTCCGAATTGATGGTGAGGGCTATCAATTTGAACAAAAATAGTTGGAGCGATAATTAATTAAAGTCCTAATTATATTGTCAACCTTTCAAATCAATCAAATAAGTCAAAATTGAGTTTTGGACTAAATTACATATATTTCCTTTTGTAGTACAAATGACAACAAACAACAATCACTTTTCGTTGCGATCGGTCCTTGAAAAGGACAAGATGAATGGGACTAACTTCCACGACTGGTTTAGAACATTGAGAATTGTTCTCACTCAAGAGTGAAAGCTCTATGTCCTGGATACTCCAGTTCCAGAGGAACCTGTTCCTACCGCACCAAAGGTAGAAAGGGATGCTTATAAGAAGCATTCTGATGATGCCATTGATGTAAAGTGCTTGATGTTGTGCTCCATGAACCATGAGTTGCAGAGACAACATGAGAACATGGGTGTCATTGAGATGATTCACCTTCTGAAGAACATGTATGAAGATCAAGCACAACAAGAAATATATGATGTCTCTAGGGCACTGTTCAAGTGTGTCATGACATAAGGAGATCCAATTGGCCCTCACACACTCAAGATGATTGGGTATGTGGAGAACCTAACAAGACTGGTGACACGGTTTTACCTTGCATAGAACGCAAGTATTGACTCAGAGAAATTTTTGCAGCCGCCTAACTGTGCCCATGTCGATACCATCGACACATGGGTCGATGGTATTGACTGTAACATCCCTGACCTGGGCTATGAACTAACCCTAGGTGTTTTGCTTAATTATGTAATTAGATGCTTGTGATTATCTCCTGGTATGTAATTAAGCTCCTAAGGAACATATATTTCCATTTCTGTCCTTTTTTAAACAATGTTGTAGTATTGTTTTGTAATACAGGGACCTATGTGCAAATTACCCAATTAAGAGGGGTTAACTTGCAAATTTTACATGTCAAGATGTTCCTATGGCTTTGAGACATCATAAGTATGAATATGATGAAGTATGATGGATTCTCCAAAGCTTGGGCATCAAGATGCAGCTTGTGGAGCAATCCTTGTGCTTAAAACCCTAATTTTGGTGTTAAGTGCAATTTACCCAATATGTGGGGAGAAACATGTAAAGTACACCTTCTAGAGTATATTTTATGACTCTTGGCATCATTTAGAGTAAAAATGATAATCAGATAAGAATGGTAACCTTTGTAATTAAATCACCAAGTTGCAAGTAAAGAGACCCTTTTTATATGTGCACCTTAGTAATAAGTTGACTTTCCTTGCCTTTAGACCTTGGGTTTAAAATGAGCCTTGCTTAGCTATGATAGAGAGAACGTGACTTAGAAGGAAGGAAAGGACCTAGATGAGAATGAGTAATATAGTTGTCCTTATGTTGAAACTTTACCCAAACTATATAGGCATCCTTCTTTGCAAACCAAGGAACGGTTCCCTTCACTTTCCTTCTTATCCCCTTGCTTAAACCGACTGAAGGCAGAGCTCTAGAGCAGAGGAGAACGGCCAACCTGTCCTAGGTAAGAATTGACCACCATCTAGCTCGGATTTGTGAAAGCAATCATGGTGCAAGGTTGGTTTTATGGTTTTTCTTACTTAGTTCCTCTTTCTAGCCGACTTTTCCAAACCAATTCTTGGAGAAATGACCTTGGCCCTGTGGAGCTCAAGACACCATTAAAGTCTTGGAAGATTGGAAGCTTGGAGCTCTAGGGACGACCTTAAGGTGGGTTTTATAACTCTAAACCCTTATACTTTGTTATATATATCTTCTTTCTTGCAAATAGTAGTTTGTTCTTCCTTCCCCCATCTCCCTTGCACTCTTGCAAGCAAAACCGTGAAGAACAGACCTTAGTCTCAAGGTATATGATGATGGGTATGAATACTTAGGCCACTTTATCAAACGGTTTCCCCCCTTTGGTCCAAACGGTTTCAAAATCGTTTGGACTCATGCGGTTTGCAAAACCGTTTAGACTCAAACGGTTTCAAAACCGTTTGAGAGGTTTGACCAAGCATTGACCGTTTGAGGGTCTGTTGGATACATTATGAATTAACCACCTACAAAGAATCATCATCTAATTGCAATTAACTCTCAAGTTGAAGGCACTTTAATCACCTAAACCATAATCAGGTTCAATTGCTGATTTCAAGGACCAATCATGTTGAAGTTTGGGTTGAGTGGCCCAAACGGTTTCAAAACCATTTGGGGATCACCCAAACGGTCTCAAGACCGTTTGGTGATCACCCAAGACCGTTTGGAGGTCTAGGGTTAAGATAATTTGATCAATTGAAGGTCCAATCACAATAGGTTGTTGAATTAATCAAAAGTGCTGATTTGTGACCTAATTAGGGTTCAACCCTTAACAAGTGGACTTAGATTTTGATGAGACTTTGGGAAAACAGTCTCAAGACCATTTGGAGGATGTTCAAATGATCTCAAGACCGTTTGGGCCAATTCATGGCCCAATTGGGTGACATTTGATGGGTTCAACTTCAATTAGACTCATGTTGATGGATGCTGATGGTTGATCGGTTACAAACCCTAATTCAATCGGTCCCAACCCTAATTGGATATAAATTAAGGGTCAATTGAGTGTCCAATTGGTTAAGTATAACCCTAATTGGCTCAATGGATAAGTGGTTAACATGTATGAGGTCAATTGAGGGGCTCAACATAGAAAACCCTAATCGATTGCAAGTGTTGAAGTACTTTTTAGGTCCATGTGGTTCTGAGACATTTGGACCAAACGGTCTCAAGACCGTTTGGGCCCAAACGGTTTCAAAACTGTTTGAACTCATGCGGTTTGGTCATGCGGTTTGTTCATGTGGTTTTCTCAAACGGTTTCAAAGTCAACTCTGGCCAAACGGTCAACATGATCAAACAGTTTCAAGACCGTTTAAGGGAAAATGGTCTTGAGTGTGATCTTGCTCATGCGGTCTTGAAGGTCAAAGGTACCAAACGGTCAACACCTCCATGCGGTTTCAAAATCGTTTGGAGGTTGAAGTGTGAAACCGTTTGGGGACCTTTAGGGTTAAGAATGCTTAATGCTTTGAAGACTTAGATGGTCCAATGGTTGTCTAAACTAAACCCTAATGATACCTAAAGACATTAAGGGGTAAGTGATTAGTAGATTAAATCATTTTGTGATTAATGGTGAATATTACTAAGGTACCCTTGAAGGGTTCAAGTAGACAACACCCCTGAATCAAACAAACCCTAATGACCATAATGGTGATGACTTGGCTTATGTTAATAAAAGTTGACTTGACCTAACCTAATCTAGAGTGATGTAAACATCATCTATTAGTGAGAGGAGAGAGAAGACTCCAATTATGAATGAAAGTCAAGTAAAATACCTTCAAAATATGTGAACACACATGATTAGGGTATGATCCATCAAGGTGAGAGCATGGAAACCCTAATTATGGTGATTAATGAATCTCAACCTAATTTGAGGGCATCAATGATAATAATCTTCATACATGATGATGCTATGAGATTAATTCACTATGAAGTGAATAGTAAACCCTAATTTAGGGTAATAACATGTAATATGAATAATAAACCCTAATTGAGGGTAATATGATGAAATGTACAATAAACCCTAATTCCAGGTCATGCTTTTAATCATGAATCTTCATGATTAAAGTATAAGATGAGGAATCACTATTCATAATCATAATGAAAGGGGTTGAATAACCCCAATTGATGTTAATAAGGGAACCTAGCCTTAATGAAGGTATGAAGGTACGACCCTTGAATTGCAAGGTCATTTCTGCTTTATAAATTGTTGATCTGGAAATGAATTATTTATTATTATCAGTTGAATTGATCATGCAGGTTCTTATAAGAGAATGATCATAGCCAGGTAAGGGTTATGGTATCATATTCATAGAAAGCATGTATATGCTTTATGAATAGTGATATATGCTATATTGCCTATGTTTAAGTGGCAACATATGAGATTAATGGGCTATAAGAGCCATGAGTAACATCAACGTCATGCTGACTAGATGACTTATGATGATCCAAGGGTTTGAACACCCCTATTCTTGAATCATAGTAATGAAATGGTTAACAATTGATATCCCTATGATGACTGATGATAGTTAAACTTGATACATTTAGTATTCTTCTTTTATAGCAGTGTTTTAATAGTTAAATGCTTGGAAACATGCTTGATGTTAAAAGAATGCTGAAATGTACCTAAATAATCAAGTATAAGCACATAATGTAGAGCCCTGATCCTAGATCCATCATTGTCAGAAGCTAAATGATGGTGAAACAGGTTTTCCTAAGGGAACTCCTGGATTACATACTTTTGAGTATGTGGGGGATTATGGACGTGAATATCCTTACGTCCTAGTGTAGGAATTGATGTAGATGTACCTTAATCCGTCAAACCTTCACTATGTGTTTATGCCGGGGTGATGTATCACTAATCTCCCGAGGGAATCTTTAGTACCGCATCGATGAGAGATATAAAAGAGATCTTTCGATGGCGAAGAGAGTACAGAATGCCACTGTGACTTTGATAGTGAAGTTGCCAGAATACCCTGGAAAGCTATCTTAGTAGAGACACGAGATGTCCTGCATGTTGATCCTCACACTGACTGAGGAAGATGAGGTCATAAGAATCCGACTCTTTTGATGACCTAGGTATGATACCGATGCGACTTAATAGTGATCGATTGGAGTTTGAGCGGTATACCTCATCTCCGCAGGGCATCATAATGTTTGTAAAACATAATCAACCGCGTAGCATATCTGCTTAGGTTGAACTATGAGAAACAATGATTGATGTTACACTATTTATATTGATATTTTGTTCAAGTATCTAGTATACATGTTCTTCATATTCTTTAAATGAAGTTGCTTTACTTATTACCAAACCTGTTGTTGAATGATTTAAGTTACTTGGCTTATGTTATTCTTTCTTTGCTATAATAAAGCTTCTGGCGGAGAGTTATAACTCTCGCTGGGACAATTATTTAAAATTGTCTCACCCCGTAGATTTCAACTTTTTAGGTGGTCGCCGAGGACGAAGGAGACAATCTGCTGGTGAGCAGTATCAGCAACAACAACACCAGGGACAGAAGTGAATCTCAGGTGGAGATACTGACTGTCAAGTCATGTAGATAGTTTGTCTTATGCCGTCTCTGTACTCTCAGGTCCTAGGGGTCAATAGGTCTGAGATTTTGGCTTTAAGCCTCGATATTTTGTATCTGGATGTATATAATCACTCGAGAGGTGATTTAACAGAGATGCAATGTTAAAACATGATGTAAACTATTTATCTTGTTTCTTATAAGGGAGCTTTATGGTTTAAAGATTTTTTCTTAAAAAGTTTTAATTTTTAGTGATTTTTCGTATTCCGCTGCTAATCGAACGCTTCCGCACTAATTAATCCTATTTTCGCGAGACGTGTCGTCTCAATTAAGTGGTATCAGAGCTCTAGGTTCGCTGAGTCTACAGAGACATAGGACTTAGGATGTCGAGTTTATTCTTTGTGTTTTCCAGTATATCTAATATTGTCTTCTGCTCCTCTAAGAAGAAGATAAGTAAGGATGTCTGGACCACATGAGGAGTATGTGGCAGAGAGTAGTGTCGCTGCACCCCAAGAAGGTGCAAGGAACCCGGAGATAGAACAACTTGTACCTGAGCCACCTATGGAGCCACCTGAGTTTAACCCAGCTAACATGGGGAACCCAGCTGTTCAGACAATGTTCGGGCAGTTTATGACTGTCATGACACACATCATAGATAGGATGCCCATGCCTGCACCTAGGGCACATGATCAGTCTGAAGGACAGGGAATCAGCAAGACGTTTGAACGACTTTGCCGAGTCGGAGCAACTGAGTACTTCGAAACAACTGATCCCGCAAATGCCGATATGTGGTTGATCGAGCTCGAGAAGGCCTTTAGAATCTTAAACATCCCTGAAGATGAGAAGGTTAGACATGTTGTCTATCTTATCAAGGGGAGTGTCGGTCACTGGTGGACCATGGAAGAGCAGAAGAGGCCAGGTGTAGAGGCTACATGGGAAGTCTTTAGACGGAAATTTGTCAATAGATATTTCCCTACGACATTCCTGGATGAGAAAATCTCTTAGTTCGAGAGGTTGAGGCAAGGTCTGATGAACATTAGTGAATACGAAGCTAAGTGCATGGAGTTGTTGCGGTTCTGTCCGCACATGGCTGCTACAGAGGAAGAGAGGATTAGGCAGTTTGAGAAAGGGTTGAACGCCGAGTTGACTACTCCCGTGTCTGCCCTAGAGAACCGGGAGAGGTTTGCTACCTTCGTTGAGTCAATCCGAAGGATAGAGAGGTCTGTAGCTGAGAAGAGGCAAACCCATAAGAGATATCCTCAGTTCCAGGGGTCTTCATCTAGAGACTTCAAGAAGCCTAGATTTTCTGCACATGCACCTCCACCACCTAGACCTAGTGCTCAGACTCAGTGGACACCGAGTAGAGGTAGAGGATGAAGCCTACCTCTACAAGAGGCTTGCAGTTCAGCATCGATGTCAGTCACAGGACCACCCAGACCACAGCAACAAGACAGAAGTTGTTACATATGTGGGAAGGTGGAACACATGATGAAGGACTGCAGAGCTAGACCAGCAAGTGTGATACAACCACAGAGGTAGAGTCAGCAAGGATCCCAGAGGAGGTAGTTTCAAGGAGCAGCTAGAGGACGTGGACAAGCATCCCAAGCTGAATCGTCGACACCAAATCAACCTCAGGCGACAACAAGGTTCTATGTAATGAACCCACCTGATGCAGTGATCAACCCTCGGGTTGTGGCAGGTCAGATGGAGTTGTTATATTCTGATATGTCTACATCCTGTGTTGTATCTGATTTGATTGATCTGGGTGCTACACACTCCTTTATCACTCAAAGAGTGATTTGTAATTGCAATATGACAGTCAGTCATAGGGCAAATAACATGTTGCTTGAAACTCCGTTGAGAGGGTCTGCTGTGTTGCAGGAGGTATGCTCTCCTTGTATCCTCTTCTTTTCTGATCATCACATTCAAGTGGATCTTATACCACTTAAGATGTAAGAATTTGATATAATCCTAGGGATGGATACCTTGGAAAGGTATAGGGTTGTCTTGGATTGTGAATCCAAGCAGGTTGTGTTTGTTGATGAAAGAGACACATGGATCTTTCAAGGAGAGAGAAAGATTCTACCTACCTGTCTTGTGTCAGCTATGGTTGCTGAGAAGCTAATGAGGCAAGGATGTTATGCATTCTTAGCCCATGTGGTAGATAATACCATGGAGAGTCCTAACCCTGATGAAGTTCCTGTAGTCAGGGAATTTGAAGATGTATTTCTTGAAGAACTTCCAGGTGTACCACTGCCTCAGGAAATTGATTTTGAAATCAATTTGATCCCGGATACACAACCTATAGCACAGAAACCGTATAGGATGGCGTCTGATGAGATGGCAGAACTCAAGAAACAACTTCAAGAGTTGCTTGAGAAGGGTTTCATCCGACCGAGTACTTCACCTTGGGGTGCTCCGGTCCTTTTTGTTAAAAAGAAAGATGGATCAATGCGGTTGTGCATTGATTATAGACAACTAAACAAAGTAACAATAAAGAATAAGTACCATAAAATCATGCATATACCTTTCCAAATCTTGCGATAGCAGACGTGGAAGACTCAAAGCGGTAGTCGGACTACACAAATGCAAGCTACCTACTAAATACATTGGGGTACCGATAGCAGGTGGCAGAGGTAATTCCACAGATTTTATGTTTTGCCTTGACAGAATCAGGCATAAAATTGCAGGGTGGACGGGGATTCATATGTCGATGGCAGGGAGGCTGGTGCTCATATGCACTGTCATCCAGATGATGATCAGGTACTGGAGTGAGCTGTGTATCATTCCCAATCCGACCTCGGACAGCATTACGAGACTGATTACCAATTTCGTTTGGGGTGGCAAGCACCATGGCATAGGGTGGGGGACTATAGCTAGAAGCTACAACCAGGGAGGCTTGAATGTCAGGAAGGTGGAAGACATCATTAAATCTGCTAACTTTCGTAGACTGGACATATTTCTAACTGATGGAAAAAGTGTTTGGGTGAAGTGGATGAGACAGAGATATGGGTCTATCCTCCAACCCTGTTCTTTGTCCTCTAGAATTTGGGATGCTTTATGCAACTCATGGCGGCAGGTTGGCCACCTATATAGTGTGGACTCAGATGGTCTCTACCTACTCTCCAGTCAGTTGAAACCGTGGATCCACATTGACACAGGTCCCCCTGTCCTTTGGGCTAAGATCTTGTGGGGCAAAGGCTTTGTACCTAAATGGAGCACAACCTGCTTTAGAATCCTTCTTGGCAGGTTACCCACTAAAGACCGCATGAGGAGATGGGGACTAAATGTCCAACCCATCTACTGCTTTTGCAAAGAAGACGAAAACCACAACCATCTTTTCCACGATTGCAGCAAAGCAAGACATATTTGGGCGTTGATTTGGCTCAAGAACGGTTGGGGTCTGCACACATTAAGCAACCTACATGAGACTATGATGCAGATCATAGCAAGAAGCTCAAATCAGTATGAGTTAGCTTTCGGTGGTATTTGATTCACAAATGCTTGCTTTAACATTTGGAAGGTTAGGAACATGCTAATTCATAAAAGAACAGAGAACTAAGACGTGTTTCATGAGGTGGAACGTGATCTGACTGCTGTGATGAAGGCTAAGAAGATCCTCTCCAGAGGGCTAATCCCTTTAGCTAGCTTATATTGGGGTTTTTTGTATAGATAACCCGTGTATATTTTTGTTATGACTAGCTCTTGTATTTTATAGCCTTGCTATACCCCTTTTTTGGCAATATATTTACCCATTTCCAAAAAAATAAATAAAGAATAAGTACCCTTTGTCGAGGATTGATGATCTCTTCAATTAGTTGCGTGGAGAAACCGTCTTCTCAAAAATAGACTTGAGGTCATGATATCATCAACTTCGTATTAAGGACAGTGACATACCCAAGTCTGCCTTTAGGACAAGGTATGGTCACTATGAGTTCACAGTTATGTCGTTTGGACTAACTAATGCACCAGCTGAATTTATGGAACTCATGAATAGAATCTTCCGACCTTTCCTCGATCAGTGTGTTGTTGTCTTTATAGATAACATTCTGATCTATAGTAGAGATGCTCAGCAGCATGAACAACACCTTCGTCAGGCTCTAACTTTGCTAAGATAACACAAGCTATATGCTAAGTTTAGCAAGTGTGAGTCCTGGTTACCGGAAGTATCTTTCCTTGGACACGTGATATCTGCCTCGGGTATTCGTGTTGACCCTAAAAAGGTAGAATCAGTTCTACAATGGGAGAAGCCGAAGACACCGACAGAGATCCGTATTTTCTTAGGGTTGGCTAGCTATTACCGAAGGTTTATTAAGAACTTCAATTCCATAGCCTTACCCTTGACTAAGTTGACCCGGAAGGATGTTCCTTTTGTCTGGAGTGATAAGTGTCAGCAATCTTTCCAGTTGTTGAAGGAGAGGTTGACAAGTGCACATGTACTTGTGTTACCTGAGCAAGGCAAAGGATACATAGTTTTGTGTGATGCCTCCAAGAATGGACTCGGATGTGTGTTTATGCAGGATAAATAAATGATTTCTTTTGCTTCTTGACATCTTAAGAAACACGAGGAGAATTATCCGACACACGATCTGGAGTTAGCTGCCATGGTTCATCCCTTGAAAATATGGAGACATTATCTCTATGGAGAAACATTCCATATTTTCACTGATCATAAGAACCTTAAGTACATCTTCTCTCAGCACGAGCTTAACATGAGGCAACACCGCTGGATGGAGTTAATCAAGGACTGCGATTGTACAATTGATTACCATCCAGGGAAGGCCAATGTGGTTGCAGATGCTCTGAGTAGGAAATCAGCAACACCAGCAGTAGATAGAGAACATCTAAACTCTTTAGCATGCTCTAGGAGAGATATGCTTATCTCCTTAAGGCAAGACAATATGCAGTTGAAGGTGTCATTGTTAGCTGGGTTGTTGGATGAGATGCATATAAAACCTACTCTAAGAGAGCAGATCAAGGAGGCACAACAAGTTGATGTTGCGGTTCAGCAGATTAGATCGGAGTATGGTGATGAGAAACGATATGGTTTCCACGACTTAGATGATCAAGTAGCATGTTATCATGGGAGGATGATAGTGCCAGATGTGGATAACTTAAGAAAGTTAGTCCTGGAAGAAGCTCATTCTTCGATGTATGCCATGCATCCAGGAAGCACCAAGATGTATTGAAACTTGAAAGACATGTATTGGTGGCCTGGGATGAAGAAAGATGTTGCTGAGTTTGTTTTGAGGTATCCTGTGTGTCAGCAAGTTAAATCTGAACATCAGAAGCCTGCAGAAACAATGCAACCTTTACCCATACCACAGTGGAAGTGGGATCATGTAACCATGGACTTTGTTGTGGGCCTACCCAGGACAAGCAAAGGACATGATTCGATCTGGGTAATAGTTGATAGGTTGACAAAGACGGCACATTTCTTACCTGTCAAAACAACCTATTCTACTGAGAGGCTAGCACAGTAGTATGTTTCATAAATAGTGCGACTGCATGGAGTTCCAGTCACCATAGTATCAGACAGAGGTCCCCGGTTTACGAATCATTTTTGGGAGCGACTGCACAAAGCTTTAGGCACCCAGTTAAGGTTTCGTACATCCTTTCATCCACAGACTAATGGACAGTCGGAAAGGACTATACAGACCTTGGAAGACTTGCTGAGAGCATGTGTTCTCTAGTTTACAGGAAGTTGGGATCTGCCCTAAGCTTGATAGAGTTTGCCTACAATAATAGCTATCAAAATAGTATTGACATGGCACCTTATGAAGCTTTATATGGTAGACGTTGTAGATCACCCCTATGTTGGTATGAAACCAGTGAATATCAACTGTTAGGTCCTGATCTTGTGCAGCAGACCACATAGAAGATTAAAGTAATACAACAATAGATTAAGACTGCACATGATAGGTAGAAATCTTATGCTGACAGACGCCGTAGACCCTTAGAATTCCAGGTTGGAGACAAAGTGTACCTCAAGGTCTCGCCTTGGAAGGGAATTCTAAGATTTGGAAGGAAAGGGAAGTTAGCTCCTAGATTTATGGGGCCTTATCCAATCATTAAATGGGTTGGAAAGGTAGCATATAGACTAGAGTTGCCACCAGAGTTACAGAGGTTGCACCCTGTGTTTCACATTTCTATGCTGAGGAGATGTCACCCTGATACCGAGTCAGTTCTACAACCTATGGAGGTAGAATTGAATAATGATATAACTTATGAGGAAGGACCAATATCAATCCTTGATAATAGAATTAAAAAGTTGAAAAAGAAAGATATAAGTCTTGTGAAAGTCCTATGGAATCACCGTGGTGTTGAAGAACCCACTTGAGAACTCGAGGAAGAAATGAGAAGGAAATACCCTACTCTTTTCTCTTAATATGTTTTGTTGATTTCGGGGACAAAATCCTTGTAAGGGGTGGATAATTTGTAACATCCCTGATCTGGGTTATGAACTAACCCTAGGTGTTTTGCTTAATTATGTAATTAGATGCTTGTGATTATCTCCTGGTATGTAATTAAATCTCCTGAGGAACATATATTTCCATTTCTGTCCTTTTTTAAACAATGTTGTAGTATTATTTTGTAAACAGGGACCTATGTGCAAATTACCCAATTAAGAGGGGTTAACTTGCAAATTTTAAATGTCAAGATGTTCCTCTGGCTTTGAGACATCATAAGTATGAATATGATGAAGTATGATGGATTCTCCAAAGCTTGGGCATCAAGATGCAGCTTGTGGAGCTATCCTTGTGCTTAAAACCCTAATTTTGGTGTAAAGTGCAATTTACCCAATATGTTGGGAGCAACATGTAAAATACACCTTCTAGAGTATCTTTTATGACTCTTGGCATCATTTAGAATAAAAATGATGAAGAGGTCACTTCAATTGAATAATCAGATAAGAATGGTAACCTTTGTAATTAAATCACCAAGTTGCAAGTAAAGAGACCCTTTTTATATGTGCACCTTAGTAATAAGTTGACTTTCCTTGCCTTTAGACCTTGGGTTTAAGATGATCCTTGCTTAGATATGATAGAGATAACGTGCCTTAGAAGGAAGGAAAGGACCTAGATGAGAATGAGGAATATAGTTGTCCTTATCTTGAAACTTTACCCAAACTATATAGGCATCCTTCTTTGCAAACCAAGGAACGGTTCCCTTCACTTTCCTTCTTATCCCCTTGCTTAAACTAACTGAAGGCAGAGCTCTGGAGCAGAGGAGAACGGCCAACCTATCCTAGGTAAGAATTGGCCACCATCTAGCTCGGATTTGTGGAAGAAATCATGGTGCAAGGTTGGTTTTATGGTTTTTCTTACTTAGTTCCTCTTTCTAACCGACTTTTCCCAACCAATTCTTGGAGAAACGACCTTGGACGACCTGTGGAGCTCAAGACACCATTAAAGGCTTGGAAGATTGGAAGCTTGGAGCTCTAGGGATGACCTTAAGGTGGGTTTTATAACTCTAAACCCTTATGCTTTGTTATATATATCTTCTTTCTTGCAAATAGTAGTTTGTTCTTCCTTCCCCCATCTCCCTTGCACTCTTGCAAGAAAAACTGTGAAGAACAGACCTTAGTCTCAAGGTAGATGATGATGGGCATGAATACCTAGGCAAATTTATCAAACGGTTCGCCCCCCCCTTTGGTCCAAACGGTTTGCAAAATCGTTTGGGACCAAACTGTTTCAAAACCGTTTGGACTCATGGGGTTTGCAAAACCGTTTAGACTCAAACGGTTTCAAAACCATTTGAGGGGTTTGACCAAGGGTTGACCATTTGAGGGTATGCTGGATACATTATGAATTAACCACCTACAAATAATCATCATATAAATGCAATTAAATCTAAAGTTGAAGGCACTTTAATCACCTAAACCATAATCGGGTTCAATTGCTGATTTCAAGGACCAATCATGTTGAAGTTTGTGTTGAGTGGCCCAAATGGTTTCAAAACCATTTGGGGATCACCCAAACGGTCTCAAGACCATTTGGTGATCACCCAAGACCTTTTGGAGGTCTAGGGTTAAGATAATTTGATCAATTGAAGGTCCAATCACAATAGGTTGTTGAATTAAACAAAAGTGCTAATTTGTGACCTAATTAGGGTTTAACCCTTAACAAATGGACTTAGATTTTGATGAGACTTTGGGCAAACAGTCTTAAGACCGTTTGGAGGATGTTCAAATGATCTCAAGACCGTTTGGGCCAATTCATGGCCCAATTGGGTGACATTTGATGGGTACAACTTCAATTAGACTCATGTTGATGGATGTTGATGGTTGATCGGTTACAAACCCTAATTCAATCGGTCCCAACCCTAACTGTCTATCAATTAAGGGTCAATTGAGTGTCCAATTGGTTAAGTATAACCCTAATTGTCTCCATTGATAAGTGGTTAACATGTATGAGGTCAATTGAGGGGTTCAACATTGAAAACCCTAATCGATTGCAAGTGTTGAAGTACTTTTTAGGTCCATGCGGTTTTGAGACATTTGGACCAAACGGTCTCAAGACCGTTTGGGGCCAAATGGTCTCAAGACCGTTTGGGCCCAAACGGTTTCAAAACCATTTGAACTCATGCGGTTTGATCATGCGGTTTGGTCATGCGGTTTGGTCATGCGGTTTGCTCAAACGATTTCAAAGTCAACTCTGGCCAAACGGTCAACATGATCAAACGGTTTCAAGACCGTTTAAGGGCAAACGGTCTTGAGTGTGATCTTTCTCATGCGGTCTTGAAGGTCAAATGTACCAAATGGTCAACACCTCCATGTGGTTTCAAAACTGTTTGGAGGTTGAAATGTGAAACCGTTTGGGGACCTTTAGGGTTAAGAATGCTTAATGCTTTGAAGAGTTAGATGGTCCAATGGTTGTCTAATATAAACCCTAATGATACCTAAAGACATTAAGGGGTTAAGTGATTAGTAGATTAAACCATGTTGTGATTAATGGTGAATATTACCAAGGTACCCTTGAAGGGTTCAAGTAGACAACACCCCTTAATCAAACAAACCCTAATGACCATAATGGAGATGACTTGGCTTATGTTAATCAAAGTTGACTTAACCTAACCTAATATAGAGTAATGTAAACATCATCTATTAGTGAGAGGAGAGAGAAGACTCCAATTATGAATGGAAGTCAAGTACAATACCTTCAAAATATGTGAACACACATGATTAGGGTATGATCCATCAAGGTGAGAGCATGGAAACCCTAATTATGGTGATTAATGAATCTCAACCTAATTTGAGGGCATCAATGATAATAATCTTCATACATGATGATGCTATGAGCTTAATTCACTATGAAGTGAATAGTAAACCCTAATTTAGGGTAATAACATGTAATATGAATAATAAACCCTAATTGAGGGTAATATGATGAAATGTACAATAAACCCTAATTCCAGGTCATGCTTTTAAGCATGAATCTTCATGATTAAAGTATAAGATGAGGAATCACTATTCCTAATCATAATGAAAGGGGTTGAATAACCCCAATTGATGTTAATAAGGGAACCTAGCCTTAATGAAGGTATGAAGGTACAACCCTTGAATTGCAAGGTTATTTCTGCTTTATAAATTGCTGATCTGGAAATGAATTATTTATTATTATCAGTAGAATTGACCATGCAAGTTCTTATAAGAGAATGATCGTAGCCAGGTAAGGGTTATGGTATCATATTCATAGAAATCATGTATAGGCTTTATGAATAGTGATATATGCTATATTGCCTATGTTTAAGTGGCAACATATGAGATGAATGGGCTATAAGAGCCATGAGTAACATCAAGGTCATGCTGACTAGATGACTTATGATGATCCAAGGGTTTGAACACCCCTATTCTTGAATCATAGAAATGAAATGGTTAACAATTGATATCCCTATGATGACTGATGATAGTTAAACTTGATACATTTAGTATTCTTCTTTTATAGCAGTGTTTTAATAGTTAAATGCTTGGAAACATGCTTGATATTAAAAGAATGCTGAAATGTACCTAAATAATCAAGTATAATCATACCATGTAGAGCCCTGATCATAGATAAATCATTGTCAGAAGCTAAATGATGGTGAAACAGGTTTTCCTAAGGGAACTCCTGGATCACATACTTTTGAGTATGTGGGGGATTATGGACTTGAATATCCTTACGTCCTAGTGTAGGAATTGATGTAGATGTACCTTAATCCATCAACCCTTTACTACGTGTTTATGTTGGGGTGATGTATCACTAATATCCCAAGGGAATCTTTAGCACCGCATCGATGAGAGATAAACAAGAGATCTTTTAATGGCGAAGAGAGTACAGAATGCCACTGTGACTCTGATAGCGAAGTTGCCAGAATACCCTGGAAAGTTATCTTAGTAGAGACACGAGATGTCCTGCATGTTGATCCTCACACTGACTGAGGAAGATGAGGTCATAAGAATCCGGCTCTTTTGATGACCTAGGTATGATATCGATGCGACTTAATAGTGATCAGTTGGAGTATGAGCGGTATACCTCATCTCCGCAGGGCATAATAATGTTTGTAAATCATAATCAACCGCGTAGAATATCTTCTTAGGTTGAACTATGAGAAACAATGATTGATGTTACACTGTTTATATTGATATTCTATTCAAGTATCTAGTATACATGTTCTTCATATTCTTTAAATGAAGTTGCTTTACTTATTACCAAACCTGTTGTTGAATGATTTAAGTTACTTGGCTTATGTTATTCTTTCTTTGCTATAATAAATCTTCTAGCGGAGAGTTATAACTCTCACTGGGACAATTATTTAAAATTGTCTCACCCCGTAGATTTCAACTTTTTAGGTGGTCGCCGAGGACAAAGGAGCCAATCTGCTGGTGAGCAGTATCAGCAACAGCAACACCAGGGACAGCAATCTCAGGTGGAGATATTGACTGTCAAGTCATGTCGATAGTTTGTCTTATGTCGTCTCTGTACTCTCAGGTCCTAGGGGTCAATAGGTCTGAGATTTTGGCTTTAAGCCTCAAGATTTTGTATCTGGATGTATATAATCACTCGAGAGGTGATTTAAAAGAGATGCAATGTCAAAACATGATGTAAACTGTTTATCTTGTTTCTTATAAGGGAGCTTTATGGTTTAAAGATTTTTTTCTTAAAAAGTTTTAATTTTTAGTGATTTTTCATATTCCGCTGCTAATTGAACGCTTCCGCACTAATTAATCCTATTTTTGTGAGACGGGTCGTCTCATTGACCCTGCCTCAGTCCTTCACATTAAACAAACGATCAAGGTATCTTATTTATACTAAAAAGAAAATCGAATCAAACTAATGTACAAATGTGAAAGAAACTAAAAGAAACTACCAATGGCTGGGTTGCCTCTCAACAAGTGCCCTTATTTAACGTCTTAAGCTAGACAAAATCAAGCTCCTCATACATCCGTAAGTGCAATGAGTTTGACCTCATGCACTTTCCTCGTGTAATCTTCACAGAAGTACAACTTTAATCGCTGTCCATTAACCAAAAATGTTGTCTCACCATCACGCACCATGATTGCTCCATGTGGCCTGACCTCCTCTACAGTGAAGGGTCCACTCCATTGGGATTTTAATTTCCCAGGATGCATCTTCAACCTTGAGTTGAACAAGAGCACGCGATCTCCCTTCTTAAAGACACGCATCTGAATGTGTCGATTGTGAATCAACTTTGTTCTCTGCTTGTAAATCCACGAGCTTTCATATGCATTCATCCTCATCTCGTCAACTTTGTTCTCTGCTTGTAAATCCACGAGCTTTCATATGCATCCATCCTCAGCTCGTCAAGTTCATTTATCTCTAGCAAATGTTTCTTTCCTGCCTCATCATTGTTCAAATTCAGCTTCCTCAGCGCCCAATGCGCCTTATGCTCCAATTCCACCGGCAAATGGCAGGCCCGCCCATAAGCCAACCTAAAAGGCGTAGTGCCTATAGGTGTCTTATATGTCGTCCTGTACACCCACAAAGTGTCCAGTAGCAAGGTACTCCAGTTCTTTCTTGTCGAAGCCACAGTGCGCTCCAAGATCTTCTTAATTTCTCTATTGGAGACTTCCACTTGCCCCTGTGTCTGCGGGTGGTACGGGGCACCAATGTTGTGCTTTACCTCGTACTTTCTCAACAATGCCGCTAACTTCTAATTTCGGAAATGTGTACCTCCATCACTAATTATCATTCTAGGTACACCAAACCTACAGAAAATGTATTCCTTGCAAACCTGCACACTACAGCGACATCATTAGTCTTAGTGGGTATTGCCTCTACCCACTTCGATACATAGTCAACAGCTAATAGAATGTACAAGTTAGAGTTGGAGGACACAGAGGGTCCCGATTCATGAGCAAAGAAGAGAGGATCGGATCTGGTTTGCCAGAAAATTGAGCCAAACCCAGCAAGACCTCTCGGTTCATGTGATTCACTGACAAAAGGAACCACGCCAGCCCCAAATGGCCACGTGTCAGCGGCCAGTTGGCCTAAAAAGGTAATTTCTTCAAGAATGTTTAGATCTTACAAAATTCATAATAATTAGCTCGTATGTCAGAAAAAGGCAAATAAAATACCAAAATTATCAGAAAATTTCATAGAACAAGATGGAACTATAATATCAGGCTTTTGATGCATTAATCACAGTGATATCATGTAAGATATGTAATGCTTATTTATTGGATAATAAATAGAAAATGATGATACAAAATCATGGAAAAATATCAGTAAGTCCATAATTATGTACATAATGCATATGATGTCAGATATGATCATGTTGATGTACGAAATTACATAATTTTATTAATATGTCTAATTAGGGCTAATAACACTAAAGATAATGCAATTAGTACATGCATGCCCAATAAATGATGAAATTCACAGAACATTCTCATATCTGTAACTAAAAGATAATATGTAAATATGAGACCAGTTTTGTACACGAAATTCATGTTGTAAGAAGATGAACCTTGATACATGGGTTGTAACCCTAACTTGAATAATGTATATAAACTAGGGTTATTATGTGCACAAAAAGGGTATGGAACCTAATATTCAGATAATGAATCATAATCTATAAAATGACATCAGTAAGATAAATATAAGACAATAATGCAAGTAAATGTTGGAATATCCTAATGAGATAATATAAACCCTAATGAACACGACTAGGGTTAAGATGATGAGAATCTGATGATAGTATGTGGTCTTGTCTTAACCAGGTGATGACCAGTTTATCTAGATGATCATGGATATGATTAGAATTCTCTGGACTCAGGTATGTGGATATAATTATATGACTAGATTTGCTGGATGTTAAATATATGTACTTGCGTGTTTGTACTTGAAATATATTGTTGGATGTAGATCTATATGTATTGTCATTTCCACCTTGAATAATAAGAACACTAAAGGAAGAAAATGGAATGTAGTTACTGATGGTTCATTAATCTCCCTATTAGAGAGGGAAAGTATTAATGTTGACTAGCACCTCCCTAATGGTACAAGGTACGCGGGGAGATCCCTAATGGTACAAGGTACGCGGGGATAGGGCCCAATAATATATGTTTGTGCTAAGTCCACCATAGTAATACATGTCCATTGAAATATGATTAATAACTTGGGTTTACCTAATTTTATACCATTAAATAATGTTTCTTTCTCTCTTTCTTCTTTTTCTAGTATTTTCAATATGCCAACATAGTATAGCTCTTTAATTCCACGTACCAACTTTTGTTGATGTTTTTGTTTCTCGTATTTTCTAGGTTCAAAGCTAGAATGGGATAAAAGAATAGGATGTGAGCAAGTTGCACAGGTTGTACCTATTGTCTAAGATCTTGTTAGCATACATGTTCATAGATTGTAAAATCTTCATTCAATATGTAATTGTAAATCATTGTGTAATAATTCATGTTGTATAAATATACATGTTGAATGTTGAGTATGTTATGGTTGTATGTTCATGTTTGTGTATATTGCTTCCGCAACGCACTTTGAACAATTGCTTAACATTTTCGGATTTCTTCTTCTCGTCTCCATGGGGTTTTGAGAAGGTGAAAATCTGGGGACGTTACAGTTGGTATCAGAGCTTGAACAATAGCTACACCTAACAATTGCTCACCATGAAACATTAAACCTAAATCTCACCTTTCATTTTAAACCTTAGAGACTTAGTAAGTTGTTCTATAGGAATAAGGTTTGACTTAGCCTCTAAGTTAGAACCTAGATGTTTGAGAACTAGGTTTAGACAAGTGTGAGAAACCCTTTCCATATAGAGCTCATATGTATTGGGTAGCTACACTAGTCTACATCTCGTTCTCACCATTTCACTAGGTGACATGACACTAAACTATCTTCTGTGTGTTGGACACTCATTTTGCTGATTTGGTTTTGTTTCCCAATCAGCTCGCACCTCGACAGTTTTCTCTGACGCCTTCTTTCTCGGAGAAAAACTATATAATATTTTATTATATATATGTAAATATAAAAATGTGTCCCTCACATAGGAGAGTAGTGGTCGTTCATGTAACCTAAGTGAAAGGGAGTGACATCAGTCTAGAAGAGAGAGTAGTCTAGATTAGATGTCTAGAGCCTTATCAAGATATGTGATACATAGAGTAGATGATAGAATGATAGTTGAAATAAGCATGTGAAATCTTATCTAAGTTTGATCTCTGATGGTATAAGTTTCCTTATATAGGTTTAAGTTGTATATTCGTTGAATCCAATTTTGGAGAATTTAAGAAAAATCTTGATGATGAAAGTACGTTCCCTTTTCCTACTTAAGATAAGCTAAGTTAAGATAGAAATGAGTGTGCATGAGCCTCAAGCTCTTATACAAAGAGAATGTCTAGTGGTAGGATGAGATATGTGGTGAACTCTAGAGAGAGTAAGACCCATAGGGAGAAGGTCATAGGACCTAGCCTCCAATATATGAGATACGTGCTAAAACAAATGTGTCCTACACTAGATTACTCTTAAGTGTTGAGTTGAGTCCTTATGCATGATTCAAATTTATATGTGAGAATTGGGTAAAATAAAAGGATGGGTAGATGACCCATATGATAAAGTCAATCCTTTGGCTGAGTTAGGTCCTAGATGGAGTGACGTATTTTGTAAATCTCATCATTAGTTGCAAGTGAGGTAATATATGAACCCTAGTTATGAGAGTATGATGCTCTGTGCAAAACATACTCAACATACATGTTCTCCCTTCTTCTTCTCTTTCTTAATACATGATAATCGAAACCTCACTTGAGCTATATAGATGATTTATATCTGAGGAGTCACTTGTATAAGCTTGACCTATTCTATATTTCCCCCCTATATCATACATGTAGCACCCAAGATTGAAATCATGATAAGTTTGAATTTAAAATATTCTCTTCCCCTTCATATGAAACATGAAAGATATGATGCTGTGATCATGGGATAAACTTAGTATATTCTCTTTTTCCTTCACATAATACATGCAAGGCATAAAAAGTTGAACTCATGAACTTTATATAAAGATATTTATGGATCATAGGATATATGATCAGAAATATAGTTTGTAGCTTTGATCCTTCTCAATGTATGCTTCTAAGTTGAATATGAATATCACACCAGGTCAAGCATGTTACGTAAGCCCTTCTTATGTAGAAAAAAAAATTCTAATATGAAGGATAAAGATAAATCTCCTTTAATGCTGAAATCATCGTAAGATGCTGATCATAAAACATATTAATGATGTTAGATTTGAACAATCTGAATATCATGGCCTATAAACGAATTCCTCCTGAACATTAAAAGTATGAACAAAACATGTACCCTTATAGGTGATGTAACCCTAAGATATCATAATGTCATGCTATGGCTAAGACATTAAGTGATGCTTCCACATATATAAGGTGGGGTGGACACACCCAAGAATCTCTAGACCCTAAGCTGACAACTTAGAGTGCATGCAACTATGATGGTCTTAGAATCTAAGCAATGATGAAGTATATGAAGTTGAACTCCTAAATAGCCTTTTAAGGATGATATTAGTTGAATTTCGAGGACAAAATTCCAAATAAGGTGGGGTGAATGTGATGACCTGATTTTCAAGATTTCTAAAACCAATATAGTATTTAAGGTCCAAGGATATTCCTAGTTGGTTAATTCTAGGGCAGGGTGACTCTTATTCAAAAATGGTTTCGTTTGACCCACAAGTATGACCTAGATTCCATTAGAGGTTCAATAGTAGCTATAGAAGGCCTTTCATGTACACGGAGATGATTAATACTAATTATTAGTCGATTTGAGGACATTTGGAGTCAAGTACCAAATTAAGCATACATGGATTCAAATGATTGAATAATGAATTTTGAGATGCATCATAGTCATACTAAGTGATTTGAACTTTAATTTTCGATATTAGAGGTAAATTGATTTAAAGTATAAGATCATTATATTTATATTTGTACCCCTTTGGAGTATGTTATTTGAAGGGTCAAATAATGGATCTTAGGTACCACATTTATATGTAAGGGAATTACACTATGAAGTATTTTGGCTTGAAATCTTAGGTTCAAAGTTGTTTCGTACATATTCTTTTGAGGTTTGAAATAAATAAGATAATAATATGTATGATGACTCTAAACCTAGGTTTCCATAATGTTTGATGTATGACGAGATATAGTTGACACAACCACTATTTTTGTCTTACCGCATGGTCATTTTTATCAAGGTAGACTTATTAATTCACATATGTGAAGCCTTAAGGCCTATGACCTACCCCCGTTTCTCACGGAGATGGTAGTTCACTTGAAGACCAAGTTCCCAGATCCATGCCTTGAAATAAAGGGATTGTAACCAAGAACTACAGGTAGCCATCATCCGTTCTCCAAGTTTGGATCTATCCAACAACTTATAGCCTACTCGTTGCCCTTCAATACCCCAGATCGTGCCCACCTAAACCTTCTCCATGGAGGCACTGGGCTGGTGGCACACAGCAACGATGCAGGCAACGACATGCTAACCTGGCACGGAGGGAAGACTCTGGCGCCGAGGCACTAGGTCGAGGACGCAGAGGGATGGAGCTCGAAGCTCCTTGAAGTAGTGGGTTGTGACGAGGAAGAGGTGATGGGGGTGGATCTCGTCGCCAGAGCTCATGATGCAGGCGACAGTGACCTCACAGAGAATGAGATCTGAAGCTGAAACCTGGAGATCGTGCAACCAGGAAGATCAGGAAGGACTGTGCGTAGCTAGTGGGGACATCTAGGAGCACCCCAACGAGGTTTCTTGCTCGACAGAGAAGAACCCGTGAGGTGGCGGCCGTGAGAACTGAGTATCGTGGACTCACGTGCGGGCGTAAGGTAGACCACGAGCGAAGGGGGTCGATTTCATGTGGACCAGAAAAGAGAGGTGAAAGCAGAGGAGAACGGTGCCTAGTGCGCGTCGGAGGAGCACAACAAGGCGGCGGCCTGCGCAAGGGAACACAATGGAGGCTCAGTTGGTGGCTCGCTGAAATCTGACCTGGCGATGCTCACGCCCAGTGAGCAGCGACAGACCGGAGAAGCCAAGCGGCAGTGCCAAGATCCTTGAAGCGGCGTTGGGCGCAAGATCAGAGTCGCGTGGGATTGTAAGCAAGATGGAGGTCCCAATTCACGAGCAAAGAAGAGAGGATCGGATCTGGTTTTCCAGAAAATCGAGCCAAACCCAGTAAGACCTCCCAGTTCACGTGATTCATTGACAAAAGGAGCCACACCAGCCCCAAATGGCCACGTGTCAGCGGCCGATTGGCCTAAAAAGCTAATTTCTTCAAGAATGTTTAGATCTTACAAAATTCATAATAATTAGCTCGTATGTCAGAAAAAGGCAAATAAAATACCAAAATTCTCAGAAAATTTCATAGAACAAGATGGAACTATAATATTAGGCTTTTGATGCATTAATCGCAGTGATATCATGTAAGATATGTAATGCTTATTTATTGGATAATAAATAGAAATTGATGACACAAAATCATGGAAAAATATCAGTAAGTCCATAATTATGTACAGAGTGCATATGATGTCAGATATGATCATGTTGATGTACGAAATTACATAATTTTATTAATATGTCTAATTAGGGCTAATAACACTAAAGATAATGCAACTAATACATGCATGCTCAATTAATGACGAAATTCACAGAACATTCTCATATCTGTAACTGAAAGATAATATGTAAATATGAGACCAGTTTTGTACATGAAATTCATGTTGTAAGAAGATGAACCTTGATACATGGGTTGCAACCCTAACTTGAATAATGTATATAAACTAGGGTTATTGTGTACACAAAAAGGGTATGGAACCTAATATTCAGATAATGAATCATAATCTGGAAAATGACATCAGTAAGATAAATATAAGACAATAATGCAAGTAAACGTTGGAATATCCTATTGAGATAATATAAACCCTAATGAACACGACTAGGGTTAAGATGATGAGAATCTGATGATGGTATGTGGTTTGTCTTAACCAGGCGATGACCAGTTTATCTAGATGATCATGGATATGATTAGAATTCTCTGGACTCAGGTACGTGGATATAATTATATGACTAGATTTGCTAGATGTTAAATATATGTACTTGCTTGTTTGTACTTGAAATACATTGTTGGATGTAGATCTATATGTATTGTCATTTCCGCCTTGAACAATAAGAATACTAAAGGAAGAAAATGGAATGTAGTTACTGATGGTTCATTAATCTCCCTATTAGAGAGGGAAAGTATTAATGTTGACTAGCACCTCCCTAATGGTAAAAGGTACGCGGGGAGATCCCTAATGGTACAAGGTACGCGAGGATAGGGCCCAATAATATATGTTTGTGCTAAGTCCACCATAGTAATACATGTCCATTGAAATATGATTAATAACTTGGGTTTACCTGATTTTCTGCAATTAAATAATGTTTCTTTCTCTCTTTCTTCTTTTTCTAGTATTTTCAATATGCCAGCATAGTATAGCTCTTTAATTCCACGTACCAACTTTTGTTGATGTTTTTGTTTCTCGTATTTTCTAGGTTCAGATCTAGAATGGGATAAAGGAATAGGATGTGAGCAAGTTGCACAGGTTGTACCTATTGTCTAAGATCCTGTTAGCATACATGTTCATAGATTGTAAAATCTTCATTCAATATGTAATTGTAAATCATTGTGTAATAATTCATGTTGTATAAATATACATGTTGAATGTTGAGTATGTTATGGTTGTATGTTCATGTTTGTGTATATTGCTTCTGCAACGCACTTTGAAACAATTGCTTAATGTTTTCGGATTTCGTCTTCTCGTCTCCATGGGGTTTTGAGAAGGTGAAAATCCGAGGACGTCTAGAATGTCCGCTTGCAGCACTCGTAGTGCCGACAATTGTCGTGTCCCCGGCAACGGCGCCAAAAACTTGATACGATTTTACCGTGCGTAGAACGCAAGTGCACGCGTCAATGTAGTACAGGCCCTTGTGAGGCCCGAGTCAAACTCAGGGACACTAAATTATCGATAGACTACTACTAACTACTTGCAATCAGCTAGACCAATAAAAAGGTTATGAGAGTTGTTGTGAAATAAAAGAAAATAAAATAAAACAAATCAATCGATTAAGTGTTTAGTTTAATCAATTCAAATGGAGATCTTTATGATTGCGGTTTCACCGTGGGTTTTCATTGTATGAATTTCCATATAATAATTCAGGTTCATCTCTCAATCTGAATAGTGGCTTGTAGTCAGAATTTCCCACTGTCGTGGTACAATTCACTACCTATGTCTAGGTCGGTTCCACCGTCGTAGTAACCTATACCCTAAACTAGGTGCATTAGAATCAACCTCTGGGTTTCCATCATTAACCTTACATCACCTTGTTCAAGGGATTTGTTAATTAATGTGAATTTCATCTCTTTTCAACCGTTAATTCTTCTTTCAAAGTAATTAAAGACATTAGATTATCATTATGGTGATCAAACATAACAATATAATTGAGAAAACGAAATCATACCATGGATTTAAGAGATAAATTATGAATTACTATGATAAAAATGTCATACAATGCTTCCCCGGGCTACTCCCGGTTCTAAAGGTAAAGGGGATTAGCCCCGCATGTTCATCTCAGAGCAAAACATGGTTGAAGAAAGTGGAAACATGGAGACAGATGTGAATAAGCAATGAAACCCCTAAACGGAGAAGATCTAAGCATTCCTCGGTGTAGAATGTGCGATCTACAGCCTTTCGGCGGTGGAGAACGTCTTCATTGGCTTTTGAAACGACTGGGGTGTTCTTCTGGGCTCCGTTCTTCTCTCCACACCTTATCGGTATGTGTGCAGTGCTAATGATGTGATACACTGCTCCAAGCCACCGTCATTAGGTATAATCACCGAGTTAGGTTGCAAAAATATCACAACCATTGGATTAGAGCCGATCTAAAATAAACTTTGATCTGACGGTGTCGATACCATCGACGCGGGTCGATGGTATCGACCCCTCGCGATATCGAAAAGCCTTCCTTTCTTTTCGTCGTTGCGCCGATGCTGACTCGATACCATCAACGTGGTTCGATGGTATCGACACCCTTAGGCGTCGGTTTTATCCCTTTTCCGTCGCTGAAACTAAACGTGTCGATAGTATCGACTGCGGTGTTGATAGTATCAACTGACTGGTCGCCAGCAACCTGATGGTACGTCGCTACCATCGACTTCCCTATCGATGGTATCACTCTGCGCTGCTCCTTGTGGCTGGCTGCCTGTGGTTGTGTCGATAGTATCGATAGCCGTCGATGGTATCGATAGCCGTCGATGGTATCGACAGCTGCAGATATGTGTTTTTCTTGAAATTGCAAAACAAAACCACATAAGCCGAGATAAAACCTATTATTGTGATCATTTATGCTCAAAACAATGAAATAAGAGAGATTTGACACTGAGAAGGATCATAGACTAAAGTAAGTGAATTATGCAATATTAACCACCAAAATGACCAATAAACGCATAAAACGCAAGTAAAACAAGTATATAAATGCAACTCAAATTATCGCATCAACTGGGATTTCCCCTGAGCCAAGAGTTGTCTACTGACGTGATACTGCAATCGTTTCCAGAATCCTACAGTCAATTTGTGATGAACTACAACATGAACAACTTTGACAAGCCATTGACAGAGTTGTTGGGCATGTTGAGGACAGCCGAGACACATATGAAGAAGGACAAGCCTAAGTCTGTGATGATGATCAGCAGCAAGAAAGGCAAGTCCAAGCGCAAGGGCAAGGGCAAGGCTAAGAAAGTTTCCGATGCTAGCCAGCAGCCCAAGGCGTCTTCAGCTCTCAAAGCCAAAGGAGGCATGACCAAGAGAGGCAATTGCCACCATTGTTAAAAGCTAGGACATTAGAAAAGGAATTGTACAATCTATCTGGAAGAACTGAAGAAGAAGGAGGCGACATACGTCTCCACCTGGAGGTGTCATGAAATAAACTTATAACACTTTTAAGGTATATGATACCAAGATATGAAGTGTAAAGGACCCAATACATGGGGCAAGTGTTGCCACGATAGATAGGATTACTTTAGTTTATTTTCAGCCTTGAAGGCATGTAATAGAGTTATGAACTGCTATTTCATATTTGCCAATGAATAGAAACACATTAATTTTTTCATATTGTATAACAATGATGGCAATTAATAAAGTTGATGTTTCAATCTTTTTTGCAATGCCTTGTTTATCTTGTGGTACTTGGTATGCATAAGATAAAATGATACCTAAAAGTTATTGATAACTCAAACAATCAAATTAGCATAAATCATGAGAAGTTCATTTCTAGTTTCCATATGATGGATAAGCTAGACTCTTTTGGTTAGAGAACCAGTAAGAGACATGAATCTCTTAGACATGATTAATCAATCTTCGCTAGTGGCAATGGGAGAATGATTATCCTATTAGGTATAATACATGTGGTGTATTTACATACTTATTGGAGAAAATGCTAATACTTCAAATGATGTTTAGAGAAATACCAATATGAATATCTTGAAGTGTTCAAGAATATCATAGATGAAGTACGAATTTGGTAAAGTTTTAATTCTTGATCAGATCAATGAATGAAATACTTGAACCAAATGTTTGAGATCCTTATGAGTGATTATGATAGTATATCATAGTGAGCTCGTGATTAAGGCATGGTGATGTCTAAATCAACAAGGAGTCATACTCTAAGGAGTTAGAGGATGATTATCAAATAACCAAGTTGTTCTTAAATAAAGAATACCCCATACTAATAAAGGACATTAAGAATCACAAGGAGTTGTGAGTTCTTACATCCTTTACAGATACACCTCGATTATCTATGTGATGAGTTGGTCATGTGATGAGTCAACTATCTAGATATGAGGAACCCAATTTTGAGTTCTGGTTTATGACATTACATCCTAAATTACTTCCATGTGAACCATAAGGAATGACCTTGATGGTAGCACCCATTGGGATGAAATCCATAAGTGCAAATGAGTCTTAAGTGTTAAGATACATGGATAACATTTTGAGAAGGATGATGCTTGCAACTTAATGACTAAGAGATTTGACATACAGATACTAAAACTGCATTCTTATGAGGAATAAAACAAGGATGTGTACGTGACACAACCTATAAGGTTTATGAATCTGTTAATGCAAATGAAGTCTATACGTTACAATGGACTAATCAATGTGATTGATTGAGTACAAGAAACTCAAAACTGTGATCTTTATTTTGACAATATAGTCAAAAAGTTTGACTAATATGTCAAAGATAAAGAGAAATCTATGATTTAGTGGGAGTGTATTCAGATTCCATATGTTGATGTGAAATGGAAATGTTCTAAAATGGAAATCCAAAGTATAAATTATCTTTAAGGAAGATAGAGACGTTTCTTATCTGATAGGAATAGAGATCTATAGAGATAGTTCTCGAAAACCTCTTGAGATGAAAAGAGAGAGCATACATTGGGAATCTACACTGAAGGGTTTAGTATGCACAAATTCAGTGGGAGAAAACTTATCCATGTTACATGGAGTTAGTATCCCAAGGCCAAGTGTCCAATTCGTATGAAGAATGGAAACACTAAGAATAGATAAGGATCTATCATGTATGTAATCATCCCATCATCTTGCATGTAAGGACATGGCAAGAACAAAATGCATTCATCATCTTTCATGTATGGACATAGCAAGAACAAAATGCATTTATCCTCTTGTATGTAGGACATGACAATATGATATGCTCAACCTGATAACTCGTATGTGGGACATGACGAGTGGATGTCTGTCTAGTTCTGGTAAGGGTTACTAGAATACCATAAGAACTTGATAAGTACTAGTACTATGGAAATAATGAATGGTTCACTGTAAAACGTTACACTGATGCAAACTTCCGAAAAGGATAGAAAATTAATCGAAAAATATATATGGGATATATAAAAGTGAATGTTTGTTGATAAATGGAAATGTTCCAATAAAGCCGTTTAAAAGGAAAAGCTGAGTATCCATGTGTTAGATAACATTAGTGGATACTATATGGATCTAGAAGTTCATGAGATGAACTTATAGTTATTCCGGTCATTGATGACAAGTTAGGAGTGCTTGGTCATGCAATGTGGCTAAAGGTTAGCAAAGGAATACTAGATCGCATATTATGGCAACTCCATCTCATACGTGTGATGTACAACGAAGAGAGGAGAGACATGTAGTTAATACCGACTCTGGAAAGGTGTTGCCATAACTCACTGCGTAAGCACTAGAGTATAGTAACATGTGGGACATGTTTGAAGATCACGATGAATATGATTCAAGGGTGATTGGCTCACAGTGCAAGTGGGAGTCTGTTGGTATGTATGCCCTGAGAGCCAATCATGGGATGATTGGTTGGATACATTGAGATTGATTTGATAAAGATCAAAGGCTTTCAGTTCTTTCTGGTTCAGTCATATGAGATAATGATAGAACAAATTGAATGTCTAGAGAATGACAATACTGAATGATGTATGCTTTCAGGTTAAGGACCTAAACGATGAGATCATACGGATAAGAGTTTGTACATTCTTATTATTTCCCTAGTCGGATGTCATTGTGGAAGGTAGATAGACAAAAATGACACACAAGACTAGATTGTGGTGTTGGTTGATGATAGAATCTCGTTAGTCATGATATGGAGATATCAAACCAAACACATAGGAACTTGTTAGAGAACAAGTGTACTGGACAGACCCACTGTGAGTTTGACACATGGAACCATGACATGGTAGTCACAGTCAGTTCTCATAGTGATGGTGGTGAATGTGATTCTTTGACCTGAAATCACTACACTCAACAAATGTCGTTGGGTACACTTTGACATCATCAAACACAGTCCTGAAATATAGGTTGTTATAAAGGTGATGATTGGGTGGTTTTGACACATGGGGCTTTTGAGGGGTGAGTGATAGATATGGGATTTGTCCCTCCTGAGGGATTTTGATATCCATGGCCACTTTATGAGTAGGATTGAGATAGGTGTGTGCACTCATGTGTGAATCAATATGTGATATTAGTGTCATACATATATCCTCCAATCTACTCTGAGATCAAGAAAGTGAATGAACATTGACATGATGATTGTTCCATGCCTTGAGTTCATTTGAGATATCAGTGACAAAGGAATTATACATTCATTGTAACACCATTCACGGATTGTAGGATTGAAAGTTGTTCTCCAATTTTCCTTTTCACTTGGGTAGCACTGATGTGCGACTAGGCACCGCTCTTTGCTTGTGAAGTCATAAGTGTTATGGACTTTCACTGCCAACGTGAAATGGACCTGCAGGGTCACACACATAGGATTTAACCTGGAAGAGGAGTTTATCCATAAATGATGTTTAGATTGATTAATAAAGGAGTTTAATAGTTCAATTAAACACTCAATTAATTGATAGCTCAGTATTATAGTGTTCAAGGTGTTGGACCAATTGATTAGAGTATCAAATTGAATGAAACTGCAATTGATTGATTTTGTAGAGTTTGCACTCCCAACCGATCGGCTCAACTTGGTGAACCAATCGACTCATGAGATGAACCGATCGGCTCAGGACAGGATGAATTGACCGGTTTAAGGGTTGAACCGATCGGCTCAACTGGTCCAACTGAGATTGTTTGGAAAGTCAGAAGACTATTTTGCAAATACAATTTGTTTCACTTATACAAATTCGATTTGAACAAGGATTAATATTTGATTAATTGGAAACAAATATGAAAGTCAATTTGAGTTGGACTAGGATCACGAACTGATCGACTCAGAAGTAAACCGATCGGCTCAGATGCCCCAGTCGATCGGTCGAGGTGTGAACCGATCAGCTCAACTCCCCAACCAACCATTTCATGCATGAAATGATCGGTTCAGGTGGCGCAGTTGGTTGTTTTGTGGAAAATCTTGAACCCTTCTACTCCTTCTTTAATCTCGCATTGCCCAAGGTAGAAAACCCTGTCCTATGACCCTCCTATATATATAGGGGTAGTGGGGGCTGCTCAGATACAATAACTCATAACACCAGTTGCTCTGCAAAGTTGTCGTTCTCTCTGATTGTGGTAACCAAGAGAGCCCGAGCAAGTGCTACCCGATATGGGAGGCACAGTATGGGAAAGAGAAGTACAGAAAAGCAACTGGTTGCTGGAGAGTGTGTTGGTGACTAGTGCACTGACAGGAGGGTGCGACTCCTTATGATTCCTTGTGGGACAAGGAGATCGGAGTTCCAGGTGGTCTGTGTGGACTACTTCAGAGGTAGGAGACTTCTACCACTCGGAGGATAGTTGTCAATCGTGACAGTCCCGGTGAGACCAGGAGCTACACAGACACCGTCCAAGACCAGAGGTGAAGATCGTGCAAGCCGTGAGGTAACGTCACCAAGCAAGCCTCGGGACAAGGTACGCCTCTACAAACCATCCTTCCTACTATATAGATGTTGACGTGATTCCTTTATTCTGGGTTTGGGAGAAGAATTTTTTTTGTTTCTGCTACCTTCTCTGTCTCCCCTGAAACTGAACAGGATATCTATATGGACTATCCAGAATGTTTCCAAGTCAAGGGGAAAGAGCACTTAGTATGCAGATTAAAAATGAGTTTGTATGGGTTGAAACAGGCTCTTAGACAATGGTAGTAGAAATTTGATTCTTTCACGCAGTGTCACGAGTATCAGAAGACAAGTGTAGATCTATGTGCTTACATTAGGAGGTTTCCTAATGAAAAGTTCATTATTCTTCTATTCTAGTGGATGGCATGTTGATAGTGGAATATGATGTCAATTTGAGTAGGAAACTAAAGACAACACTTTTCAAAGCCTTTGAAATGAAGGATTTGGGTCCAACATCAAAGATTTTGGGGATGCAAATCACATGTAATAGGGATCAACACAAGTTGTGGTTATCACATGAGAACTATGTTGAATGGATTCTGGAGCAGTTCAACATGAGCAACTCTAATTCATGAATACTCCACTATTAGGCCATTTCAAGCTAAGTAATAGGTCATGCCTATTTACCTATGAGGAGAAGGAGGAGATGTCCATGATTTCCTATTATTCTAATGTGGGGGAGTTTAATGTACATAATGGCGTGTACTCATCCTGATATTTCTCACGTGTTTGATGTTGTGAGCATGTTTATCTCAAGTCCTAGAAAAGATCACTGGGAGACAGTCAAGTAGACCTTCATATGCTTATAAGGTATGGACAACAGATGTTGATGTTTGGTGATTCTAAACTAGTTCTACAATGCATCAATGATGCAAGATGATATTGATCAGAAGAAGTCTATCTCAGGGTTTGCTTCTTCTTTTGTAGGGGAAGCCATATCTTGGCAATAAAGGTTGGAAAAGTGTACTACACTTTCTATGATAGAGACAGAGTACATTGCAACAACAAAAATAGGTCATGAAGTACACTACATTGTGAGATTTCTAGGGAACCTGTGTAAGAATCGGATTGATCTGGCTATTTTATGTGATGGTCAGAGCGCTATTGACTTGAGAAATAACACAATTCATAATGCACAGACAAAGCACATTGATGTGTGATATCATTGACTCTGTGATGTGATTGATAAGAGGCAACTAACTCTCATGAATATTCATATTGAGAAGAATACTTTTGATATGATGACCAAGGTGGTGACATGAGACAAGTTAAAGTTCTGCAAAGAGCTCAACAAAATACATTTCCAATGATGATTTTATGATGATAGTCTCCTCCACAGACTGGAGGGGAGATTGTAAAGCCTAGAATCTAGCCCATTGAAGTCATCCCATTAGGGCTTCTTGTGGATGTCAATAGTGATGTGTCAGATGTAAATCCCAAGAGTCGATAGCCAAGACAAAATTGCCAACATATAGTCATTTTTATAGGCTTCCAGCCGCCAAAGAGAAATAAAGCAGAGCAATTGTTCTTTTTTTTTACAGAGATGGGGTAATGTGGAAGAAAGCAAAGAAAGAAGGAATAAAAATAAAATAAAGGCAAAAGGAAGTGGGACAGGCTTGCCAAGGCATCCGAGTGTCTTCTTTGGACCATCTACTACTATGAACTTTTTGAAAAAGGGCATCTTCCTAAAAAGTTCTAGGGTGGTAGAATTGTTGGGATCACTCCCTGCAATGTGGTATTTTCTTATTTCCTATATTTGATATATCATTTCGGGTTTGGGCTCAAAACTTGAGAAGAAAAAATGTGTCTTTGCTTCTTATAGTGGATTTTCCTATAGTGGGCATGGTGAGTTTTTCCTTAAACATCATGAGGGTTTTTTACATATAAATTTGGTCTTTTCTTCCAGATATCTATTTGCAATTAATATATTGGTTTTACATGTTCATCGGTATCACTTCCACATATATTCTCTTATTTTTCTCAATCATAGTTGCATAGCATACATGCACATATTATCCATCAACAAACCTATGATATATATAATGTACCAGAGGACAATTCCCTTCCCCACTACGCCACTGAACTCAAAACTGAATGAAAAACAAAAAAATATATTTTGCAATTGGTCATTCAATAGGAAAACATAACCGCATGAGAAATCTCGCACTACTATGCCATGTAATTTTGTAGTTTTGACGAGGCTTTGCTAAATCTATTTCCCTAAAATGATTGATCAACCAATATAATTTTGACAAGGAGTTCCTCAATCTTGTAGGAGTTCAAATCACATCAATTCAAGTCAACCATGACTCTTCAAAATTTACTCATTATTTCCTAAACCACCAACCCCATCCAACAAAGTTTAGAAGTCATGAAAACCCAGTTTTTTGAAGGATAAAGGTGGACGTTAGGTAAATGACATTCGTTTAAATATAGATAGTTGTCTAAACTATCGATATAGTTATAACATGGTATTTTTTCATTTATTTTTAAGAGAAAGTATTTTTAGCCACCACTTCTTCCAATATCCACACTTCTACTTTAGGACATGTCACTCATTCATATTTAGCATTGTGTAATACAACTTTTTAAGTGATAAATCTATTATTGTGACTTATGCATGCATGCAGTGCCACACCAAATATATTTCTTTCACCTAACAACCAATTACCCAATTGATTTTATTTATTCCATTTCCCATAAACTAATAACTTATTTAAATTTTACAATATTATTTTCTTTACTTTCCCTCCACTTCTCAGCTGCATATAATACTTCACTTGACTAAAATATTTTTTATATATTTTACTTCTAAGTCTAAAAAGAGTACTCATTTTTATTCAAGGTCATATCAAAATTCATCTACAAATGAATCGAGAATAAACTAGCACAATGCATCTAATTAAAAAAATACTTTCCCTCCACTTTGCGACTGCATATAATGGCTGAATGGGCTAAGATGACATTTATATGCATTTTACTGTTAAGTAAAAAATCAATTTTAAATGTATTCAGTATAGTGCTAAGTATATAGAAACAAGATTCAAAAAAATATAACACAATGTGACGCAGTCTTCAATACAAGAATTCTACTAATATAATTACATAGTTGCATGGATGCAACTGCAACAACTAAGATAGTAGTGTCGCTCAACCACCCTCCACTCAACAACTTACATTTATTCCCTTACCACATACCAAACAATTTCTTTTAAATTCAAAATAATTTTTTTATTCTCCCTCAACTAATAGATGACATAGTCACATTTTTCTGCAAGGACAAAAATAAATACTTAATTGTGTTCAATGTCATATCCAAATCCATCAAAAAATGGACCGAGAATAAAATTGCACAACACTTCAGATTAAAAAAAATAAACATATTTTCCCTCTAGTTCATGACTACATATAATGTCTCGATCAAAATCATATTTCTATAGATTTCACTACTAAGTCAAAAATCAATACTTAAATGTATTTCGTGAAATGCTTTATATAATGACAACATGCAAAAAAAGTATTACATAATGTGTGTAAGACCCTTAATCTAGATTTATGGTTGATTGTAATTACTTTGTGTGGGATGCTTAAACCTTAATCTAAAATCTTGGTATATTCTAATAACATGTGACATGCTTGTATTTTCATTTTGGTCCAATTTGTTTGATGTTTAAGCTATATTTTCTATATATGTGCTTGTTTTGGACCAAGTTGCAATTTACCCATGAGTGAGGGTTATATTGCAAAATGCCATATGTTGAAAGTTCTTTTTATGCTTTATTATTATGAGAGAGAAGATTATGATATGGGGTGTCTTTTTTAAATTACGGTTGGTGATGTTACATCTTATGGTGATTATAGGGTTTGCCTTGTTGATATGGTGACTATGCTAGAGTTTGAGTGTTGCGACCACTACCTCACTTTTGGGTGATGGTAGCAACCACAACACATGCTCTATGTAGTGCGGTCTCGAATGATATGACCCAGAGATGGGTTGGTCTATATAGTTTGTCCTCTAGTGAAGAGTCTCAACCATGTATATGTTGACTTAGGGTTTGGTCATTACCAAGTATATGGTAGTGTCTTAACTGAGACAAGGTAGTAGCCAACATTGAAGGTCGCTACACTTTTTTTGGGTAAACATAAACATTTTGAAATAAGCATGTGAGTGGAGATAAGGTTGTTATCTTGGAGGGCATGTGTCCTTTGATAGTCTATTATGTTGATGCGTCATAAACCCTTAGTTCCCTCCTCCTTTGGGTATATAACCCCTTCTCTTCACTTACAAGAAATCTTTTTCGTCCCTACTCTTTTCCTTCTTCCTTTTTATCATTCTTGGACCTTCCGCAACATAGGAGGTCTGATTCTGAAGCCTTGGTGGTCGATAAACCTTGCATGTTGAAGATCTTATACTTAATCAACTCTTTGGTGGTGATTCTTAGAGATTCTTCTCTTGGTAAGTGGTCTTAACTCATGATCACATTTTCCCTCTTCTAAAATCTCCATCATCTCCTTCCTTCTTGGTCATAGACTGTGGAATATCCATGGTGGCTTTCTTGAGAGAAACTCCTCTTCACAAAGGCCTTAGACTATGTTTTAACATGGTGGTAACTAGTGAGAGGAACTTTTCATCTCTTTCTCCTTTCTTCCTTGGTTCGGCCTAGGGTTGTTTTCATTCTTTCTTGAGCTCTTATGTGACCAAGGTTTTCTTCTCTTTTGAGGTGATCCTTTGGGTGGTGTTGAAGCTTGGTTGAATTTCTTGGATCTTGTGATCTTGAAAGATTGGTTCTCTCAAAATTAGGTGGGTTACATAACTTTTCCCTCATCTATTATTTGCATCTTAAACCTGATCATATTTGTTGTTTTAGATCCTAAAAACGTGTTCTTATGGTAGAAGAAATGGTTATGTTTAGGGTTTAACCTTGTATTATATTTGAAAGGACTACTCTTGTTATAAACCCTAAATTTTTGTACCCAATTTGTTGGTAATTGAAATGTTGATGTGTTTCTTTGGATCATTATCTATGGATCTGAGTTACTTGTTATATGGTTCATTTACCATGAATAACAATAGGTTTGGAGTATGTTAACATGCACAAGAATCTTGGTTTTCTTGCTCTAAACATAACACTTTTGGTGTCTTTCTATGATCATGTTTTAGAGTTTGATGAACACCTTGGTATAGGGTGTTGTTCATCTTGTTGATGCTTTGTACTCTTAGTTTCATCATCTGTCTCGACTTGGTTTGGACCTATTTAGATGTTGGGCATATCGTTAACTTTGGGTGGAGACAACCCTTGGTCTTCCATTTTGGTTGAAATCCTTATAGGTGGTGGTTTCGACCGCAACACCCCAAAACCCTAAGGGTTTGTCGCTACCCACCATATTGATCACAACGCAGTGATGCTGCTTATCCACTTGAATTGTTGGCTGACGTTGTGGTCAAGGTGAATGCTATAATGGTTGAGACCATGTGCTGATGGTGGTTGAGACACTATGTTAAGTGGTGTTCAAGACACTTAGTATGTAGTAGTCATTACACCTAGGGTCGTGACCATGTTGAAGTTTCTCGATCATGACACTTGTTGTGTGAGGGGTTGAGACACATATGTTGTGGTAGTCGATACATATGTGTGATGGTTGGTCATGACCATGTGGAAGTGTCTCACTCGTGACACATGTGTTGAGAGTGGTTGAGACCATGTGTTATGAGGGGTCGAGACTCATATGTTGTGAGTGGTCGAGACACCTATACATATGTATGTGCATGGTCATTACATAGTGTAATGGTCTACATAAGGTGTTATGAGTATGAATGACTAATAATTAACAATAGTTCTTAACTCTAGTGTTCTCCTACAATGGGGTAGGTGATGGAATTTGGGTTTAGTGGTTGAGGGATTATATGAAACCCTAATCTTGAGATGTAAAATACATTTACTCATATTGTTATCATTATTGTATGATGGTATTTTAGCTCTCCTACTTGTGTAACCCTAACTTGTAGGTGAGATGAATTTCATGTATATGAGAATACTATCCTAATCCCTATGCAATATAGGGTGGTGATTATGAGTAATGTTGAGGCATATTGTGATATTGAATGTGGAAGAGTTCTATGAATTGGTCTAATGACCTAGCAAGTTCCTTCTGCATAAATTGAGGAGAAATCCATTAGTGAAACGATTGATATCCCATAGTGATGTGATATGTGTGATGACTTTGTAAAGGCTTTGATATAAGTGTCATGTGATGAGCAGACAAGTTCTCACTTTGTACGTTTTATATCTTCTGAAGTTGTATCTTAGCATTAATTTTATAGAGTTTGTTTAGGGTTTATATGTTGTTACTTGATTGATGCATAAAGGATACTATTATAACCTCAATTTTCATAAGTTTGGGTTGAAATGTAATTTCCCAATTAAAGATATATGAATATGAAAATTGTATGATTTGAGTTCTTTGTATGGATTTCTTTGCTAAATGTCTTCTATATGTGTGGCTTCGTGGTCCTTATTTCTTAATAAGCCCAATATCAAAAGAACGAGAATAAAAGATGAAAAGAAATCCTTAAATAAAGGAAATTGAAATAATATTAATGAAAGTTGTGGAAACACCTAGAAGGCTAAGAGTTTGTTCTTCATGAGAGTATTTTGAATCCCTAAGATTTCTTGAGTTACAAGGAATCCAAAGAAAGGATATAAAAGTGAAAGAGAGAGAATATATGAATAAACTATGCCTTAATAAGTGTTAACTTGTATATGAAAAAAAAACCTTTTCCTTTCGACTTTGGGACTCAAATTTGACATGCAAGTAGATTAAGTTATTAATGAGTTTTCTTCAAAATTTGAGATTAAAAGGAACCATTGTTTGAGAGTTATGAATTTTGGGAGATTCCATAAAGTGAGGGCGATTTCCTAAAATGTGACGATTATTCCTGAGAAATTAATCAATATATTTGATTTGGCATGCATGACATGGTACGTTGGATCCAAGATCCAATGGCAGTTGTGCATCGCCTAGTTCTAGTAGAACTAGAAAACAGGCTCAGGAAAATGAGATTTCCATCTCAATTTTCTCGCAATCCACTCCATGAGCAGATGATAAGATTGTCTAGTTCAGTTCGGGAGAAGATTCTAAACACTTTAGGCCTAAGTTTGTTGAGGTTTGGATTTTTCTAGAAGAAACGCCCAAACTACCCTAAACAAGGGTGACGGCAAGGGGTCGGAAACCCTAATTGCTCACATGAACCCTATAAATAGGGCTACCCCCAACCTCAGTCGACCCTCACGAGACTGACCGGTTATCTCTCGCACCTCCTCATGCCCCTGGTTCCCCTATTCATTTTTCACCGATGAGCTCTTTGCTGCAGGACGGCCGTGGGTTGAAGCACCCCACTCCAGTGGAGAAGAAGAACAAGTACCCTTCGATCCAAGTCAACGACTGACCGCTGAAGTAGATCGACGGACGTGGTTGATCCACGCTTTAGAAAACGTGAGTGGGCATGATCAAGGCGATCCGCTCGATCTTCGCTTGGTCAATTATGACTAGGAGATTCAACGAACGCCATTTTTTCAGAAAAGAAAAGGTATTTAGCCTCTCTCGTCAGAAATTCTAGAAAATAAGTAGATCTTGTTTAATTCGTTAAAAATCGATTCTTTGGCTGAAAAATAAAAGTAGATAGCGCTTTTTGATTAGAAAAATATGAAGAATCCAATAAAATTGGAATTGAAGCCTGGTATCACTTGTAATTTAAAAAGTATATAAAGTTACCGCTTTTAATGTACTAAATTATGGTAAAACCCTATTTTGAGATGGAAATCGGATTTAATGTCTCTTTTGGGTTATTTTGAGTAATATTAACCTATTGAGAATAAAAGGAAGAGTTAAATCTAAAAAAGATGATATTATGCTTATTTTAGGATTTTATACACATAATGATGCACTAATGAACTTAGAAATCCTAATCCAGGTGTTAATGGTTTCTAATGTGATATATTTCAAAATTCATCAGATGAAAGTCATAATTGGATGATCCTAAGCTTATTAGGTGATAGGCAGATGTTAATATGATAATTAGGATTTTGCACCTAGTTTTGCTATTTTAGGGTTTCGTGGTTATAATAGAGAAAAGTTGTAACGACCCCGCCTCCCAATAACCCCCAATTAAGGGAAACCAAGAGGTCAGAGCCGTTATCCCAATTTCCGAATCAAAGGTTCGACAAATAGTCTATAATAATTATCAAATTCTACTAAACTAAACTGAAAGGCTATAATAAAATAAATCTTTGCATAACTTTTTCAAAAACTGGGATATCTACTTCTATCCACATAAGGAGTATATTCTAACTGATCCTCCTTAGACTTTAACTCTTATTTAATTCCACATATGCCACTTTACTGTTTGTCTTTTTCATGCTTGTACCTAAAACGCCGACAAACAAAATGTCGGTCAGCATATCGAAATATGTCGGTATGTGGGAACAACCAAAATCTCACAAATATGGCTAACAATCTAATTATCACAATCAAGGTAATTAACAAGCCAATTTACGTTTTCAATGTGTCATTCTCCACCGCTTTTTCCCTAACCCTGGAATGCCCCCTTTAGGGTTTCTCTTTTGCCATTGACTTAAGGCCACCTTCTCAATCCTGAGCTTGGTGCCTGGGGTCATGTTACAACCCCAACTTTTGGGATAATTTGGTGAGAAATGTAATTTCTCATATCAAAAAAACTATTTGAACAAATAATAGTATAATTTGTTTTGAATGAATGGATTTCATGTACAATAGCCTTGATGATAGATTTGTGGGCTTTTTTTGGCTATTGGGCCCAATAACAAAGAAAAGATCAATTAAATATTTCTTTGTGAAGAAAGAAATTGAAAATAACGATAAAATGTGGAAAATAAGTGGAAAGAGGTATAATTGAGTTATCCTTGGTGGATTTTCATATCCAAAGGATTCCTAATGTTAAATGGAATACCAATGACGAAAATAAAAAGAAAGATAAAGAGAAATCCTCAAACAGAGATATTTTAGTACAGAATAAACAAGATAATGAGAAATAATGAATACAAATGCATCTAGATGGATAATGAGTATCCAATAAAAAGGATTTCGAAATAATACAGTTCCTTGGGTGCCAAGGAGTCCAAATTGCAAAGATAATGCAAAAAGAAAGAGAAAGGATTAATTAAATATTGCTTTAATTAGAAGAGATGTGAGGTAATGATGATATTATAAGAAATATGTGGAAATATGGATAATGAATCCATTTTGGATGAGATTTCATGTCCAAATAGTTTCTAATGGAAAATGGCATCAAAATCAAAGAAAATAAAAGATTAAGAGAGAGAAAATATGCTTAAAATAAGCATTATTGAAAGATAACTTGCATGTGAAGATAATGTAATTTCCTTTTGAGTTTGGAACTCAAATTTACTGTACAAGGAGATAAAGCCAAGCCAAAGGTTTCCCTAAATTTTGAGATTAAAATGATAAACGGTTTGAGAGATATGAATTTTGTATTTTTTCATATAGTGGAAGTATTGGCATTGAATGTCACGATTTAGAATTTCTTTAATGGGCGCGTACAATACGGGCCGTTGGATCTGGGATCCAATGGAGTGGGGTCATCCCCTACCTTACACCAGGAAAGGAAATAGGAGAGCAGGAAGGATGTTTTTCGAGAGAGTCTTTCTGGCAATCCAATGCGCGAGAAGTTTTGGAAATTGTTCTTACGAGATTGGGGTGTGAAGGCAAATCTGACCGACCCTAGTTTTTCCCACTTTGGAAGGCTACCAAAGCTTTCCCCAATTGAACAGCAGGTCAGCACCCTAGACTCGTTGGACCCGTCCTATAAAAGGTAGGGTAACAACTTCCTTTGAGATTATAATCTCCTCCCTAGTGCTATGAGAGACTCCCAGAATGTCTGCTTGCCTTCAATTCCGTATAACGACCACTGCTCGTCCCTCTTTTCCTCCCTCTGTTCAGTCACAGACTAGCGTACAGGACCCAGGGGTTCCCTCTTCCTTCAGATGATTCAAGGACACCAATGAGTCTGTATTGGCACGGCGGAGGTGACGACCCTCCTCCCTGGAGCAGCGGCGCCCCACATCGCAAGGTCAACCCGGTGGTTGACCGGCCCTTGCTGTTGTTTGCGTGAGTCAGTCAGAGCGGGAGGTTGAAGATGTGAGTAAGTGAAAAGCCGTCGGTGCCCTCGCTCGTGCAACAGGAAAGGGAGGGCAAAATCATCTTTATCCCTATTCATCCACCCCCACCTCGTTGAAATGAGAGAAAAGATGCAGATGGCTGATTAAAGGTAAAAAGGCCCCCTTTTTCCTACATGGCATGTTCTGATAGGCCCAAAATGATTTATCTTGTGGAAACTGTAAGAAATCTTAGGTTTGTCCAATGGATGCAAGTAATACATGGTTTTTTCTTAGAAAAATACAAGGAATCCCATAAAAATACTAGTACATACTAGTTTTGCTTCTAGTTCAAAAGGTACACAAAGATAGTTACCTTTAATGCTTTAAGAGTAATCAAAACCCTTAATGTTGATTAGAGTTGAGTTCAATTACTTAAGTTAGTATTATGAATCAAAATTTTTCCTTTTGGCATAAAATGGATAATATGAATCCGATTTGAGTTTAAAAACCAACGATTTGCTTAATTAGGGTGCTATGACTAAGACAGTGCAATAATGGACCTAAAAGCCCTAATGTTGAGTAATATGACTTTTATTTCAAGAATATGAATATCTTAAACAGAGATACATTGATCTGAAGTTTAACACGAAGCCTTGAAATAGATAATTTAAAGAGATAAAGTTTTAATATGTAAAAAGGATGTTTAAGGTCTCATATGAGTGAATATATACTTGAAAACCTAGAAACCCAAATCTATGTGTTTATGAATTCAATAAGCTATGATTTGAAATCTCATGTATAAGATGAAGTTAGAACTAATCGTAAGCCAGATTGGTAATAAAGAGGCTTAGATATGAATAACTAAGTGATTAGGGTTTTTGAACATGGAAATAGTGTTTTAGGGTTTAGTTGACCTAAATAGTAAAGGTTAAGAGATGAATATAAAGAATGTTAAGGAAAACCCTAATTCAATTTAGGAACACCCTAGGAGGGAATTCCAATTCAATAAAGTAGGTGCATGATGAACATATGAGTAATTAGATTGCACATGTTTTCTAGGTTGCTTGTTGTGCCTGATTGATTGGGGTGATTGGTTGCCTGGCTTGGTTGGCTGTTTGATTAATTGAATATTCTGCTTACAGTCCTTGAGATTTCCAAATCAGGTATGTGGTTAATTACGATCAATCGCATTAGTTTTCCCGAAGGTTTACCGGATGGTTAATCACATTGATTGAAACTAAACAGTTTGGATGTTCAAACTGCAATTATAAAGTCACTATGGTTATCAAAATTATAAATACATGTGTATTCTCACACCTACATGCCACCTTGATGGAAGATGCCATAAAGGTCAGGCCCAAGAGGGTAGACCAATGTACACCATGAGAGGTGACCCCAGACACCAAGCTCGGGAATGAGAAGGTGGTCTATGTTGCATGATTATGGGGCACCATGAGAGGTGACCCCCAGGCACCAAGCTCGGGATTGAGAAGGTGGCTTTAAGTCAATGGCAAAAGAGAAACCCTAGAGGGGTATTCCAGGGTTAGGGAAAAAGCGGTGGGGAATGACACATTGAAAATGTAAATTGGTTGGTTAATTACCATGATTATGATTATTAAATTGTTAGCCATATCTGTGAAGTTTTTGATGTCCCCACATACCAGTATATTTCCGTATATTGATCGATATTTTGTTTGTCGGCATTTTAGGTACAACCCTGAAATGAACAAATAGTAAAGTGACACATTGTGAAATTAAGAAATAAAGTGCAAAGAGGATTAGATAGATTAATTCAAGCTCTGGATATATAGATTTCCAAAGTTTTTAAAATGTAAGTAAAGTTTTATTTTATACCAGTTTTCAGTTTAGTTGGTAAAATTTATTAATTGTTATTGATTACTTTTCGAATCTTTGATCCGGGTTATTGGTTAACGGCTCTGATCTCTTAGTCTCCCTTAAGTGGGGGGTTACCGGGAGGTAGGGTCGTTACATGTCACCTCTCATGGTGCCCATTGGTCTTCCGTCCTAGGCTTGACCTTTTTGCATCATCCATCAGGGTGGCATGTAGGTGCAAGAATACACACTTATTTTACAATTGTGATAATCATAGTAACTTTATAATTTGCAAGTATAAACATCCAACTAATAAGTTGCATTCAATACGATGAATCATCCGAGAAACTCTTTGGGAAACTAATGCGATTAACCATAATTAACCACATACCTGTCAAGCTGCCTTGATTACGGAAATAATTCAACCAATTAAGAAAACAAGCAAGCACACACCAAGTTGATCCTGAAATAGGCATCCAATTTTCTTGTCATTAATCATGCCATCATGGTTTATTAAACCTAGCTTGCTTTCTAGAGTTTCTAGTTCACTTTTAGGGTTTCCATTGCAATTAGGGTTCCTCTTCATTTTTACTCTTTTAGTCCCTAATTTTATACAATTACTTGCAAACCCTAATTATCTCATCTATTCTTCACGAAAGATGTTAAGGTTACCTTCTAACAACAAATTACCTTAATTTCAGATAAAAGGCACAATTAAACATTAATTAAGTCCATTATGCCTCTTTTACTTTAAAACTACCATTTTTATCCTTTTTAATTCATGACAAGATTATTAGGCCTAATTTTCATCTTTGGTTCCTTCCGGAAAAACAACTCATAGTTCATTATGATTTAGTTCACATCTGAACTCTATTTGCCATTAATTCTACCTTTATCCATTAGAAAACCCTAATTACTATATTAAGGGTATTTATTCCCAATTAGGCACTTTTATACTCTAATTAGCTTAGAACTATCATATCTCAATCTTATTAATGGATTTGAACAATTTAAACCATTAAGAGTCACAATAACAAATATTAGGGTTTCAAGGCCCATTAAAGCTCATTAAAGCATATGCAATTCTAAATTAAACCAATTACATGCAAAGTTCATCCTTTTTGTTCTTAATGTACCTTTTTGCAATTAACAGGTTAACATCAACTATAATTATCCATTAAACCCTACTAAATACATTAATCATCTCAAAAATACGGTTTCTTAATCTTTAATTCATTAAAGTTAATAAATTACACTACCTTTCGAATAGCAAGAGGACTTAGCCTATAAAACAATTTTAGTTGAATTCCTCTTGTTTTTCTAAGCAATTTTCATATTTTATGCATATCCATCCGAGCTACCGATATTTAAATGCGATTTTTGCAAGATATTACTTACCAAAGCCAATCAGAGAGCGCCAAGTGTCCTTTCCATTCAACATATCTCGGCTTGCTTGAAAACATAACGATTTTACTCTTATACCCTCACACGGTTTCCTGGTTCAGCAATACCCGGAGGGGCATTTCTGTCCAATTCCACTTCTGGTCATATTCCTCCTTGTGTGACCTAGCTGCCGCCGTAGCAAGGTAAAGATGCGGCTCCGGCTCCTCTTCTCTAACCCCGACGACCTCCTGGGAGGTTCCCATGCCTCCGTCGTGCCTCTGTGCACGTGATGATGTTGCTGGGTCATCGCCAAGATGGCCAATCAAGTGTGAGATCCGTCTGTGGTAGCTGCCGCCGTGCTGCAGATTTGTAGACCTACGGAAGGAGGTGCTCGAAGACATGGGCGCGGGTGTGATATCTGCTCCATCCTAGGTTTTCATGGATGCTTCATGTCTCCATCAAGACCACCAAACGAACCTCTGTTGCTCCAGGGATAGATCCCTACTCTCGACTAGGGTTTGCATAAGGAGGAGAGTGTGGGATCTCTCTCTCTCTCTCGAACTCGAACCAGGGCTCTACCCTATATATATAGGGGAGGGTATTCGCACCCCAATATGTACATCCATGAGGACTCAAGTCCTTTTCCCAAAAGGAAACATATTTTCTCAATTAAGAAGCAACTTCTCTCTCCATTATCCCTTTGAATATAATTTGTTCTTTAGATATTAGGAATTCGAAATTCCTCTCACTTATTCTCTTTATTTCTTGACTTTTATCCCATTGGCACGAAATTCTATTTTCAATTAGTAGAAAATACTTCCTTTTTAGCAATGCCACCAAAATCATTAATAATGTATCACATTATCCTCTTATTTTGTATTTTTTATTTTCTCTTTCTTTCTTCTCCACTGGGTCTCCTTGGACCCCAAGAAACTCCAAGATTTCAAAATTCCTATTTAAGGATACTTATTATCCTTCTAGATGCATTTATATTCATTATTTCTCATTATCTTGTTTATTTCTTATTAAAATATCTCTTTTTGAGGATTTCTCTTTATCTTTCTTTTTATTTTCCTTATTGGCATTCCATTTAACATTAGGAATCCTTTGGATACGAAAATCCATCAAAGATATCTCAATTATACCTCTTTCCACTTATTTTCCACATTTTATCATTGTTTTCAATTTCTTTCTTAATAAGGAAATACTTAATTGCTCTTTTCTTTTCTTGTTACATTATCTTTGCAACTTTGGACTCCTTGGAACCCAAGGAACCCAAGAGGCACAAAATCCAACTTTGGATTATATTCTTTTGCCTTCTAGAGATTTCTACATCTTTCTTTTCTCAAATTCTCAATTATTCATTTACTAATCGAATTTCCTTATTATTGGGCCCAATAGCCAACAAAGCCCATTAAGAAACCATCAAGGCTATTATAGACGAAATTCATTAATTCAAATCAAATCACATCATTATTTGCTCATTTATCTTTATTAAGATAAATTGCATTTCTCATCAAAAGAACCCAAAATTTGGGGTTGTAACATTCTTCCCTTCTTATAGGAATTTTGCCCCCAAAATTCCATCAAGCAAACAAACAAATCAGGATAAGCCTTTCCTTATGTCCATCATGGCTCTCATGTGGCCTCACCCTTTCCATGGTGCATCCCAAGAACCTTCATCATATCATATTCTTTCATCTGAGTTCTTTCTTACCTCAACATATCATACCCTTATAGGTGACTCAGGATATTTCAGCCTCTCATAAAGTTAAATAGGTTCGGGGATCATCACATGGATTGGGTACCTCACATAGTGCTCTAGATCAGACTCATGGAACACATAATACATCATGTTATCCTGAGGGGTAAGGCTAAACACAACCATCTCCACCAATCCATCTCCAATGGACCCATATATCGGGGACTCAACTTTCTCAGATGTAGCTTAGAGGGGTCGGATTTTCACGTCACATACTCTCCCACAGTGAACTACATGTCAATCTTGCTTTGCATCAGTTCACGACTCATGTCGCCCTTGGGCTCTTTTTCAGCCATTGCACGATCAAAGCGACTTCATCTGCACACATTGTGGTTCTTTTCTGACCTTCTCAAGGTCCCTTCACCAACATCATCTCAATGAAGTGGTGACCGACACAACCTCCCTTATAGAGCTTCTTTACATCTCGATACTGGCTATGGTGGTTATCATCACATCTTACAGAAGACAAGAACTGTCTCCATGTATCACCCTGAATTAGTACACATGCTCTCGTCAGACCCTCTAGTCTAGATCATACTAACCATTAGTTAGGGGTGATAAACTGTACTAACATCGAGTTCTTCATGCACCTACTTCCACCGCATGGAAGTGAATCTTTAGATTAAACTCAAGAACTCACATCATGGTGTAGTTGAACCATCTCTCTCTTATGTAGTTCAATCAGATCTGTCCCTTGATAGTATTCTCTCTTTCTCATGTCATCTAGTTAAGGCGATCTACCATAACCCAAATAGCATCTTGACCTTATCTGGTCCATGGGAAACTTACTACACATCCAAAATGATGAACTCCCATTCTCTCTCAGGGAATCTTCATCCTCTATATCAACTTATTGGGTTACTGGTTTTCGTCCTTCACCTCCCTTCATGCATGGCAACATGCCACATGCAACATTATCTTAGCCATCCAAATTACTACTACAACTTACTATCTTAGTAGTACCATGGTATATGATGAACTTAAATCATGATCTCCTATACGTCATGATTCCTCAGAAACCCTAAACCACTCTCAGCAGGGTTTTATCACCTTCCTATCCAAAGAAGTGCATTTGATGTTCTACAACCATTCTTTTATTGAATCAAGGCCTAGGTTGGCTGATCCAAACAACTACTAACTTAATCAACAATCTCATTACATCAGAGTGTTAGCCAAACATATCTCCCTTTTTTCAAACTTAGGGTTAACCTAATGGCCTCTTCTAGCCTCTAGCTAAACTAGGCAGCTGCTTTTCAACCACTTCACATCCTTAGGTGTTAGGTAATGTCGAAGACATACACCTCCATGTATTCCACTTATCATCTCATCTCGGACTCTAAGTCTATCTTCATCAAGAAACTTTGAGCTCATCCTCTTAGTTTTCGAACTCAACCTTGTATAACTCATAGCTCATGATAAAACATCCTTATAAGGTGACTACCTTATCTCTCCTACTGATTGTAAACTATCCACATATCGTTCACTCCACCAGGGTATGTTATCATCCCTGTCCTCATACCTCATAGCAACGTTCCAACTTACATCATATTTATCCTTGGTGTATGGCATGCGTACTATCCTATCTCTCACTCTCATAACAAGAGGAAATAAGCATTTGGCTGCAGTCCAAATACAAAGTTCTTCCCATTCCAAGAGTAGAGATGGCACATCCCACCTTGCCAGTACACCTTCAAATCTAAGTTGAAACGTGCATCATATGTCTCTACATCACAAACATCATGATATCAAAGTTACTTCCATGGAAAACTGGTTTCGAACCTACTTGGGTCACGACACAATCCTTAGTCATCTCCTCTAGGTCTATAGGGTGTCGACACTTTTGGGGTAATCCCTCTTTCCTTATGCATTCTGAGAGTGCCCTACTCATCTGCCCTTTGGGTCCCTTGAGTTCATGAAGGTGATCAATCTCCTAACCCATGACCCTCAGACAATGATAGTTGTTACCTCCCGACCCTATGGTAATGTGCAACTAGGGAATTAGGAAACTCCCACTTCCATCGGTCTTATCCCCACCTGACCCTAGGGTAGACTTAGGATTCTATTATGGTACATGTCCAACTTAGAACCTTACCCAAGCCTTCATCATCTCTCTCTGCATTCATGGGATGACTTTCATCCTTTCATGGGGTCATGGCGACCTACCTACCTTGATCAGGCCACATACCATTACCTCCATGATAACACATCCATATGCATTTAGAAATGGTTATCTATGGATCTACAGGTTCATTCTCTTACCATGTATTCTTCACTTAGCTTCTCAAGATCCTATGAGACCTCTTAAGGTTACCTCAAAACCAATAAAACTGGTATACACCCTACCAAAGGGTCCCTCTCCCAGGATGGGAGGAAATTACACCTTAACAACAAAGGTCACAAACGCCCTTATGTCCAGGGTTTACATCCACATGAGCATGCTTAACCCTAGCAAGCTACTAAGGCACAAGCAGACCATCTACTAAACCATGCTAGGTCACACTTGTTCTCATCCTCAACATTGAGTCCAAATCAAACCTTCTCATGTCACCACCTTGGCTGTGAGGGATTCATCAAACATACCTTAAACTTAAGGGGTTTCCCTTTCCTCTAACCATGAGAAGTACCATGATCACATCTATATAGACTCAAATCTTATCAAGAGCATTAGGTACACCACTTCCCCTCTTAGGCCTAAGAACCCTAGGTTCACTTTTTGGGTGTCCAACTGCATGCTCAACCTCTTAACCACGAACCAATCGGGCACAAGGTATGACATGCACTCCCATGATCCTTTTATTCGAGCAACACCTCAGAGTTGAGTCCTCCTCAAGGACAACCATCTAGGTATAGATCCTCACAGCTGGTTACCCAAACCTCCTCAGGGTCTAAGGCACTCTTTGTCTCGTCTCAATAGGTAAACACCTATACCATAGGCACATAGGTACCAGAAGCATCATCCTCTCTCTAGGGTGTTGGTTTCTCTAATGGCAACCAAGATATCCCCAGCCTCCATGGATGAAGCATGAGGCAACCACTATCATCCACTTAGGTTGCATCATCCTCAACTCCCCACTTTTCCACATATCTTGGAGTCTAGGCTTCTGACCTTCTTGCATGAGTCCTGCTCTCTCTCTCTCTCTAGAGCTAACCCTATAAAAAACCTCACTATAGAGGTCCTCTCCCCATAAAGGTGGATCAAGCTCAAAAACATACCCCTACATGGGTGATACCTATGTTCAAACTTATATTTGCCCAAGGTTATACATAGTTCTTTATGCTTATCTCATAAGCTAATCATACTCTCCTGTCCAGGGTTTTAGCCTACTGCTCACACCACTAATGTACTCTGGGTGCATGCTATGCCCTACTTGCATAAGCCCATAGGGTTTCTATAGGTTCTTATCTAACCTCATCATTGAAGGAGCTATCCTTCTCTCTAACCATGCACGACCCCTCCCAAGGTTGGGTTGCCAAAGGTACTCAGTCATCCAACTTCTCATGGCTCTTGTGGCATCCAAGGCATGTCTATCCAAACACCTGGTCTACCATGACATCTAACTCATCATGTCATCTCTCTCTAACCTTCACTTAGGGTTAGGGTTAACATCACCCTCATAGGATGTGCCAGGTCTCTACTTGTAATGGAGATCTCTACCTCCAAGACTAACTCTCTTTACTTATCCTCCTGACAAGAAGGTCTAGCCTCAGGTTTCTCCTGAGGGCATGACAACTTATGTCATACAACCTAAGCATGTATCTATTCCTTTACGCTTAATCTATTAAGCTTATGTCCATGACATCTTATTTACATGCTTTTAATTAATTTGGTGGAGGATTCCTTAAACCTTATCAACCTTACCCATACCTCAAGAGGGTGAGGAAAAGAGAGAAAATTCTAATCCTTATAATCCTTAACAACATTTGAGTTGAGAAGGGACGAATAAGATAAGAGAGTCCTAAAGATATCTTATTTCGAGTCCAATCTTGAGACATTGGCCAGGTAGTCACACTAATCCGGGAGTCCTCGTATTCCGACTAGCGGTGTGGAGGAAAATCTTGCCAGCCCCCAGACGTGATACTTTTCTAGACACCTCTGTCTTTTGGAAATTTCTCTAATAACTCCCTTGGGTTCTATAGAGTTTGTAAAATGTAATAATTATTACAGATTAAATGAGGAACCTATGCTCTGATACCATATGTAATGACCCGCCTCCCAGTAACCCCCAATTAAGGGAGACCAAGAGGTCAAAACCGTTATCCCAATTTTTGGATCATAGGTTCGACAAATAATCTATAATAATTATCAAATTCTACTAAATGAAATTGAAAGGTTGTAATAAAATAAATCTGTGCATACCTTTTTCAAAAATTGGGATTTCTACTTCTATCCACATCATGATTTTATTCTAACTAATCCTCCTTGGACTTTAACTCTTATTTAATTCCACATATGCCACTTTACTGTTTGTCTTTTTCATGCTTGTACCTAAAACACTGACAAACAAAACGTCGGTCAGCATATCAAAATATGTCGGTATGTGGGAACAACCAAAATCTCACAAATATGGCTAATAATCTAATTATCACAATCAAGGTAATTAACAAGCCAATTTACATTTTCAATGTGTCATTCTCCACCGCTTTTGCCCTAACCCAGGAATACCCCCTTTAGGGTTTCTCTTTAGCCATTGACTTAAGGCCACCTTCTCAATCCCGAGCTTGGTGCCTGGGGTCACCCTTCATGGTGCCCTTTAGTCATTCAATATCATAGGCCACCTTCTAAATCCCGAGCTTGGTGCCTGGGGTCACCTCTCATGGTGCCCATTGGTCTTCCCTCCTAGGATTGACCTTTTTGCATCATCCATCAGGGTGGCATGTAGGTGCGAGAATACACACTTATTTTACAATGGTGATAATCATAGTAACTTTATAATTTGCAAGTATGAACATCCAACTAGTAAGTTGCATTCAATGTGATGAATCATCTGAGAAACTCTTCGGGAAACTAATGTGATTAACCATAATTAACCACATACCTGTCAAGCTGCCTTGATTATAGAAATAATTCAACCAATTAAGAAACCAAGCAAGCACACACCATGTTGATCCTGAAATAGGCATTCAATTTTCTTATCATTAATCATGCCATCATGGTTTATTAAACCTAGCTCGCTTTCTAGGGTTTCTAGTCCACTTTTAGGGTTTCCATTGCAATTAGGGTTCCTCTTAATTTTTACTCTTTTAGTCCCTAATTTTATATAATTACTCGCAAACCCTAATTATCTCATCTATTCTTCACGAAACATGTTCATGTTACCTTCTAACAACAGATTACCTTAATTTCAGACAAAAGGCACAATTAAACATTAATTAAGTCCATTATGTCTCTTTTACTTTAAAACTACCATTTTTATCCTTTTTAATTCATGGCAAGATTATTAGGCCTAATTTTCATCTTTGGTTCCTTCCGGAAAAACAACTCATAGTTCATTATGATTTAGTTCACATATGAACTCTATTTTCCATTAATTCTACCTTTATCCATTAGAAAACCCTAATTACTATATTAAGGGTATTTATCCACAATTAGGCACTTTATACTCAAAAAGCTTAGAACTATCATATCTCAATCTTATTCATGGATTTGAACAATTTAAGTCATTCAGAGTCACAATAACTAATATTAGGGTTTCAAGGCCCATTAAAGCTCATTAAAGCATATGCAATTCTAAATTAAACCAATTACATGCAAAGTTCATCCTTTTTGTTCTTAATGTAACTTTTTGCAATTAATAGGTTAACATCAACTTTAATTATCCATTAAACCCTCTAAATACATTAATCATCTCAAAATATGGTTTCTTAATCTTTAATTCATTAAAGTTGATAAATTAAACTACTTTTTGAATATCAAGAGGAATTAGCCTCTAAAACCATTTTTAATGAATTGTTCTCATTTTTCTAAGAAATATTCATATATTATGTGTATCCATCTGAGCTACGGATATTTAAATGCAATTTTTGCAAGATATTACCTACCAGAGCCAATCAGAGAGCGTCAAGTGTCCTTTCCATGCAACGTATCTCGGCTTGCTTGAAAACATAATGATTTTACTCTTATACCCTCACACGGCTCCTTGGTTCAGCAATACCTGGAGGGGCATTTCTGTCCAATTCCACTTCTAGTCGTCTTCCTCCTTGCGTGACCTAGCCGCCGCCACAGCAAGGTCAAGATGCGGCTCCGGCTCCTCTTCTCCAACCCTGACGACCTCCAGAGAGGTTTCCCTGCCTCCGTCATGTTTCTACACACGTGAGGATGTTGTTGGGTCATCGCCAAGATGGCCAATCAAGCGCGACATCTTTCTGTGGTAGCTGCCACCCTGTTGTAGATTTGCAGACCTACGGAAGGAGTTGCTCGAAGACAGGGGCGCGGGTTTGATATCTGATCCATCCCAAGTTGTCGTGGAGGCTTCCTGCCTCCATCAAGACCACCAAACGAACCTCCGTTGCTCCAGGGATAGATCCCTACTCTCGACTAGGGTTTGCACAAGGAGGAGAGTGTGGGATCTCTATCTCTCTCTCGGACTTGAACCAAGGCTCTACCCTATATATAGGGGAGGGTATTCACACCCCAAGATGTGCATCCATGAGGACTCAAGTCCTTTTCCCAAAAGGAAACATATTTTCCTTAGTTAAGAAGCAACTTCTCTCTCTTCATTATCCCTTTGAATATACTTTGTTCTTTAGATATTAGGAATTCAAAATTCCTGTCACTTATTCTCTTTATTGCTTGACTTTTGTCCCGTTGGCACAAAATTCTATTTTCAATTAGTAGAAAATACTTCCTTTTTAGCAATGCCACCAAAATCATTAATAATGTATCACATTATCCTCTTATTTTGCATTTTTGGTATTTTAGCTTTCTTTCTTCTCCATTGGGGCTCCTTAGACCCCAAGAAACTCCAAGATTTCGAGATTCCTTTTTAAGGATAGTTATTATCCTTCTAGATGCATTTATATTCATTATTTCTCATTATCTTGTTTATTTCTTATTAAAATATCTCTTTTTGAGGATTTCTCTTTATCTTTCTTTTTATTTTCCTCATTGGCATTCCATTTAACATTAGGAATCCTTTGGATACGAAAATCCATCAAAGATATCCCAATTATACCTCTTTCCACTTGTTTTCCACATTTTATCATTGTTTTCAATTTCTTTCTTAATAAGGAAATACTTAATTGCTCTTTTCTTTTCTTGTTGCATTATCTTTGCAACTTTGGACTCCTTGGAACCCAAGGAACCCAAGAGGCATGAAATTCAACTTTGGATTATAATCTTTTGCCTTCTAGAGAGTTCTACATCTTTCTTTTCTCAAATTCTCAATTATTCATTTACTAATCGAATTTCCTTGTTATTGGGCCCAATAGCCAACAAAGCCCATTAAGTAACCATCAAGTCTATTATAGACGAAATTCATTAATTCAAATCAAATCACATCATTATTTTCTCATTTATCTTTATTAAGAGAAATTGCATTTCTCATCAAAAGAACCCAAAATTTCGGGTTGTAACAAAAGTTGTAGATAAACCCTAATGAAACCCTAATTCAGATTAGAAACCCAAGGAAGAAATTTCAAGTCAATTAACTAGATTCTTGAAAAGTGTGTAGTAAATTGGTTACATATGCTTTTCAGGATTATGTGATTTCATGTGGTTGAATTTCTAGCTTGGATTGGATTGCTTGATTGGTTGGAATTGCTTATTTCTTATGAAATCTTCTGATCAAGTATGTGGTTAATTATGAGTACACGCCTTATGTATCCTGAGGTTTCTCGATGTTTGTTCGATTATAATGAAATTAAACTACTTTGATGTTTCATTATTGCAATATCTAAAGTGACTATGGATATCACAATTTAAGTACATATGTGATTGTCTCAAACCTACATACCATCTCCGGATGTATGATAGAAGACCAAGCCCCTGAGGGAAGGTCTGAAGTGGTCAAGCCCCAGAGGGAAGACCATTGGGCACCTAGAGAGGTGACCCCAAGTACCAAGCTCAGGATGGATAGGGTAGCCTTAATGTCCCTTGCAAAGACTAAAACCTAAGAGAGGGTATCCCAGAGTATGTGTAAAAGCAGTTGAGAAGTTACATTGAAAATGTACTTTTGCATTGTTAATAACTACTTGGTATGAATAGGTTGTTAGAGCCTAATTGCAATGTTTTGTTTGTCACCACATACCAATATATTCATTTATACTGACTAATTTTTTGTTTGTTGGTGTTTTAGGTGATATTTGAAATTGGACAAACAATAAAGTGGCAGGTGTGAAGATCAAAGTTAAAATAATTAAGGAGGATTTAGGTAGATAGAATTCTACTGTGGGTAGAAGTCTCCGTTACCTAATTTTTGAAGCTATGTTAAAAGAAAAATTTTATTCCAATTTTTAGCTTAGTCTTTCGTAGAATTTATTAATCATTTTTTATTATTTACAAAACCACTGATCCTATTTTGGGATAACTCCTCTGACTTCTTGGTCTACCTATATTGGGGGTTACCGAAAAATGGGGTCATTACAATTTGTATCAGAGCATGGTTTTCCATTTAATATCTAATAATTATTAAATTTTACAAACTCTTTAGAGCCCAAGGGAGTTATTATAGGATTTTCCGATGATGGAGGTGTCTAGAAAAGGATCACGATCTGGGGGCTGGCAATATTTTCCTGCGCCCCGCTAGACAATCTATGAAGACTCCCGGATTCAGTGTGACTGTCTGGCAGAAGTCAGAAGATTTGACCCAAAATAAGAGACCTCTAGGTCTTCTCATCTAATTTCGTCCCTTCTTTACCCCTTATTTCTGAAGAAACATTAAGTACTTAGGGTTTTCTTCTCTCTCCACCACCTCCTATGTTTGGGAATTCAAGGTGTTAAGGATTAAGGGATCCTCCTCCAAACAATAAAATGCATGTAAATAAGAGTACACAGATGTAAGTAAAGTTTATATATCTTCCAAGTTATAAATATGCATTTTAGAATGATTTTTAACTTGTGTGAAACAATATGGTCTGGTTGAAGACCGTAGTTGTCCCCTTTGAGACCACCGAGAACACTGCTTGTAAGGACCCTGAACTTGCTTAATGAGTTGAATAAGCTTAATTACCATAATTGAATTCTTATTACCCTAATCTAACCTTGTGATATGCTTTGAAATCATAATACAAGCTTAATTTTCAAATTTGGTCCAATTTGGACACTGTTTGAGCAAGTTATGCAATTTTATGCACATTTTGGACTTTTCTGCAATTTACCCAATAGAGAGGTTTTCTTTGCAATTTATCACTTGCTTTATGTTCCTTGGATATTATATCATCATTCTTTAGCTTTTTGAACCATGGGGTGCCTATCTAAACCTTGCTTTGAAGGTGTTTTCTCCAAGGGTATTTTAGGGTTTACCCCTTCACAGATGAGCTATCTTTAGTAGCTATCAACTAAGGAATTATGTGATTGGCTGGGAAATTCGAAAAAGGAAAGATAAGCAGGCCTATAATGATGTTGGGGGAGCTGATTGTATGTGTGCTTGTATATTCTTAATAGTTTATGGTCATAGAAACATTGGGAAGCTACCTTTACACCTCATGCTTGCTTCCATCCTTATCCATGGGCTATATTTACCTCTTCCTTGCCCAAGTTCGAAACTATTCTTCCTTTCTCTTTCCTTTAACCTGGACCAATGACTCGTCTCTATTTTTCTGCGGAACCAAGTTCTCTAAGGTAGAACACAACCTCTTTTTGGAGAAGATGGTCTCCTCGAGCTCCATTTTAGCCCTACCTAGGGTTTCCAAGGTCATCTTCTAGGGATTCCGACCAAGGCAAGTTATTTTCTTCCTTCCTTCTCCATTTCTCTTGCTCATCGCCTTACTTAGACCTTCCTCCAGGTCGGAACCTTTCTTTTCCATGGTAGAAATTACTCTAAAGGTCTAAAACCTACCTTTCTTTCTCCTTATGCTTAGGGTTTGCTCATTTGCTGAAGAAAGGTGCTAGATGGACGAATTCATAGCTTATTCTTGGATTTTCTACCCTACCTACTCGAGATTTCTTCTGTGTGGGGTTTCATATTCTCATTATAGGAACGTTTTATAACTTTCTCCACTTTTATTGCTTACCATAAGCTTACTAGCTCATGTTCTTGCTTGAAAATGATGATTTATGCACTAAAAAGCTATGTTTGACTTAGATTTTGATTTTTATAATGTTCCTTGTTCTGATTTCAGTTCTAGACGAACCTGTGATCATATGTACGTTATTCTTAAGGTATAATATGACTTGGGTCTGGTTGGTTTGATAACCTATGGTGCTAAGCACCTATCAACCAATGGTCAATTATAGCGTTTAAAGCTGATTTCTTATATAAATCCATGACCCAATGATGTTAACATTGCAACAACCCTATGGTGTTGTCTTCATGACAATTGATGGTCGTGATCAAAGGTTTGATGGTGATAGCCTTTGGTCACCTCCATATGTCAAGTTTTGGATCAACTAGAAGTTTAATGATCAATCATTAAGTACCCTACTGATGTTATCAATCAATGATGACATTAGCTTAATATTTGATGTTGACTGATGAATATAGTGTTGATCTAACAACCTATGGTTATTTAATGGTCACTAATGATGGTGGATCAGGTCTCTAAAACCAATGGTAAGTTAAGCATTGTAGTTGTAGCATCAATTAAGCCTTAGACCAATGGTTTCTTGGGTCACTTGATGCAATGACCGGACGTATACTGTAATTGATGGTTTTAACATATGAACTTGACCCAATGGTCAAGATCTAATGTTTATTCCTCCAATAAAGTGGAATGATGGATAATGTAATATGTTGGTCTAATAATGTGATTGATATGGTTTCCTTTATATGATCAACTTAAGGAGCTTACTTCTTGACAATGGATGGCTTGTTTTAAATGAACGGTCGATTGTGGGTTTTACCTTACTCTCAATGGAACTTTTTGTGTTGTTAATCAAAGGATGTCTAGGGTTAGATGGTGACTCTTTCTAGAGAACAAATCAAAGACTTCATAGGTAGTTTATCCAAAGTGTTTACTTATGTAAACAACCAATAGTCTTACCTTTTAAACATCCAATGGTTCTGGGTGATATTGTGGTATGGTGATATGGGTTGAATGATGATGGAACAAATGGAGGGTTACCTTTAATAAGGTAGTCTTACCTATTCAATCATATTAATATAGTGGATGATAATCATATTGTGTTGATATGTAACCCTAATGAGGTATAGCTTGTAATACCTAGCTTTAATATAACTAAATGATGGTAATTGGGTATGAATAGTCCTTGAATGACTAATACAATCATGGAGTATTATGTTACTATTGTTGTAACCCTAGTATGCTATAACCCGATGGTTACACCTTGATTTATGTGTGGGTTCATACTTGAGAATGGTATGGAATGTGATGGTGATGATTCACCTTATGCATCCATGATCCAATGGGGATGTCGTTTGTTAGGGTTTGGGTATGAGTGTTGATTAGTAACATTAATATAATTTATCTTATGAACCTAACTCTACTACAAATAGATAAAGATGAGTATTCATGTTTAACATTCTTATATGATGGAATGATGTTGGAATAACCTCCTTACTATGATCATAATCTTGATATGTTAATTGGTGGTTATCTTAGCCACATGGTTGATACTCTCTTATGCTAAACATGTACATAATGAATATGATGAGGGTTAATCATATCTAGATTCCTTGCATGTTGATGTAATAAAGGAATGTTCTTAATGTTAATATAACAATGCTATGATTGTTTATGAATATCTCCTAGCTCATTAATGCAATACTGTGTTGATCTGGTGTATTATATGTAAGTAATGTTGTTGAGCCTTGTCATAAGGCATGCAAAGATAATGATGATCTTGCAGGGATGGTATGATGGTCTTAATGACCTTTGGGCATGGTTGAGCCCTGAATGAGGTGTAATCCTCTTGTGTTGATAAGGGTTGATACCCTGTGATATTGTGAAAATGATTTATATCTTGTGATAGTATGATGACTTGTGTAGCCTCATGAATGGCAAGTAAATAGTACCATGTGATGATGAGATGAAAAATTATGTTTCACACATTTCATATCTTTTGAAGTTGTGATATTTATATGCTTGTTATAAGAGAATTTGGGTTTGTATGTCCACTTGTTTGATGCAACCTTAATTCACCCAATTGGCATAACTAATCAAGTGAAACTATAATCATGTAGTGCCCTGTGCCATAGATCCATCTGAGTGTCAGAACTTGCCAGATGGTGAAATGAGTATTCGTAAGAGAAACTCGGAGCGCATTCTGATGAGTATGTGAGGTGCTTGTCATTCTAAATTCAAGTGTTTAGGGAGGAAGATTGCAGTCATACCTAGCCCTTAGTTTGAGAATGACTACGGTCGTGTCTCAGTGATTATATATGTGATCATATTGGAGGACAACTGCGGTTGTACCTCGAATGGTAGGGAATGCATACCCACCTCCTTTCACTAGTTCCATGACTTGTACCAAGGACTAACTAGGTTGTTAGTAGCTTGACCTTATGTGTCGCTCTGGTGGACCCGTACTGACCAGGGGCGGAGAAGATCTTAGGAGTCCAGCTCTTCCTAGATCTTGTATGGCACTGGTTTTGACTTAGCAGTGGTCAATAGCATTTTGAGTGGTATCCTCAAATTCCTCAGGTCATAATAAAAGATGTAATATAGCCGCGTAGCATATTTGTTTAGGGTTATACACAACATTTCACATTGGATGATAACCCTTTTTTGATATATTTACATAAAGATGATGCTTAGGTGCAACTAAGAGATAGTATATATACTTATGTTGTTGATATTCTTAAGATTGTAGATGTGTACATACAATAGCCATGATTATGTTGATAACTATACTGCTACTGCTAATTATAATCATGATGCTAGCTATGTCATGTTGTTAGTTATGTTTAGCATGCTAGCCATGCCTTTGTTACTAGAGATGCATATGTTGATAATCATGCTTATCCAGATAGTTGTGCTTATTGTGTTAGCTCTTCGTATGATGTTGATATGTTCAACCAATTATACATGCTCATGTTGTTAGCTATGCTATGTTACTAGACTTGCTCACGATGCTAGATATGCATATGCTATTGAATTACTGATATTGCCAACAAGATAAAGGATGATAGTCTGGCTAATGATGATAGTTATTACCTTCTCATGTATGTATTTGTTAATCATCAATATTGTTGATCTTATTTGTTATATTTAATTAAACTTCTTACTGTTTAATTACTTAAACATGTTGTAATCAATAAACGTTGTTGGAGGTTATATCTTATTGGGACATGGGTATCACCTTTGTGGTTCACCACATTTTTTTAGGTAATCGGAAGTGATGAAAATAAACATGTGGCAACAAAGAGGAGCTATAGTAATGAATCTTTGATAAAGTTAATTAGTTGTCTAGTGTGTCCTAGAGTCATCCTTGTACTCTCAGTTTTGGGTGAGAAAAAGTTTGTATATGGTGTTTCAAACGAATCGACTTTTGTTAGCATATTAATACTTGTTTGTGTGGCATATACGAATATTTTTCTCCTGTGTATATATGTAGTGGCTAAGATGATAGAACAATTTGAATCAAAATCTTGGCATAGTATGTATATAAGAAAGATATTGGGCTCTTATGCAAATGCTTCTGAGCGAGTGTTGATGTTGAAATCAGTTTTAATTTACCCATATTTTTGGGCATGTGATTAACTAGTGATTGATTGTGCTTTATGTTTTGAGTAATCTCATTTAGTGTAACGGGTTCTCACAAGTTGGTATCAGAGGTTTAGGTTCACTGATTCTATAGGGACACTAGGACGTAGGACTAGGATGATGTCTGGGTTAGGAATATGACATAAAAATATGGTACATACTGCCTAATCGCAGTATTTGGGTGCCCTGGCCAGGTATTCAGTTATTGAAGAAAAGGTAAGTATGGAACTCTTAGATTGTTATCTTTATGATTACTCTGATCAAGTATTCATTTTGAGACAATCTAAAGAGTATAACGAATAAGAAATCATGGTGTAAATATCTCAATCCTACCTTAAAGAAGATGAGAATTGCATCATTATCAATCAAAACTTGAATGTTTTGTAACTATAAGAGAAAGATACAACACCATGAAATCTAAATCTGAATACAAATAAGGAAAAGAGGAGTTATTGAATATGTGATTCAAGAAGATAATAAAGTAAAAGACAGATAAGTCTATGCTTATATAGTGGTTAAGGTATTAAATCCACATAAGATGGAGGGAACTCTAATGATAAGTATATAATGAGAAGATAAATGAGAACAATGACAAAGGAATAAGGTGGAACCTGAGTTAATCTCAGACCAACCTATGTGTGTAAGAAATTGTTAATGAAAAATCAGCATGGCTTGTGAAAGAAATTAGGGGAGATGATCCCCATTTAATGGCGAAAATGTGGAATATGATGATTTACCTACCGATAAGTGGTTAAAAACATAATAAAATAAGAGAACATACCAAGTGTGATAAATAGTCATCAAGGAAGGAGTAATGAGATATGTTAATCAAGATAATTCCTATGCTAATGGCAAGGAACCTGAAAGGAAAAAGGTAAAATGATACATAAGAAGATGTAACTTGAATAATGAAAATAGAATTGGTTACCGTTTTGCTAGTGACCTTGAACAATGTTGCTATGATGTGGGAAGTGTGTTTCCCTTTATGTTTTTTCTTTCTAGGGCACAAATTTCAAGTGGATCATTGCCACTTGGTATGTTTGGATTCATTGTAAACATGAGGGTGGATAGCTTATTATAGAAATAGGTTGTTTGGACTATGGTTCCAAGTTCATAAAGTTTGTGTTGATTTTTCTTTTGAGCCTTCCAATAATTAGGAAGACTCCTTTTATATGTCTTGATATTTGTTATGTTGGTAAAAGTAGATGATATAAGGATGTGAGTTTCTTATAGCACACGAGGTGGATACCAAGGTAATGAATCCTAGTATCCAAGATGTATTAATAATATGAGAAACATGTGAAGGTTGGAGATGTTTATGAAATGAACATTCCAAGTATTCCTCTTCCGTAGAGAGAGAGGGAGAGAGAGTTGATGATGACCCTCTAAATGTTGTTTTGAAGGAAAAACAAAAGTGATTCTATAATGTTGTGTATGGTTCAATGATAGTTGGGTAAGACCACTATCAAGGATAGATGGCTTGTTGGTTAATAGATATGTGATACCGTGTTCCTTTAAGATAAACCTATGATCAAATATCAATGCATACGAGTTAGACTGGATGACATAATTCACATGACCATGATGAGTTTAGAGTTGTGTCCCATATACTAACCAATGTACAAATGGAATTTATGAATAGGAGGAACGAAGTGTTCCAGTCATGTCATATAAGTTATATCAAGCTTTGAATGATGACATGTTAAAGTATTTCAAATATGGTCAAAAATATGATCAATATTTCTTCAAAAAACTTAGGGTTTTCAAAGTAGAAATAGCTATGAGACAAGTTGAACAAGAGTGAGATGGGGTTGATTAAATTTCTTTATGGGATCATGATATGTCTTCTAAGTAGGTTGTGTAAATCCTAGTAAGGTGAAGATAGTGTTGTCGTTTCACCCCTAATAAGGTTGACTAGGAATGATGTTTCCTTGTATGGAATGACAGGTGCCAGCGTCATCATTTCTTTTGATGTTGAAAAAGAACTGACAAGAGTTCTAGTGTCAGTAAAAAAAAAGATGGATACATTGCCTTTTTTTATGCTTCAAAGAATGGTGTGGGACACATGCCATGATTGGTAAAAAGATAGAAAGTATGACTTATGAGTAATGTGTTGATACAATAGATATACTTTTAGGATGATATATATAATTTAAAGTTGAACATTACTACTAGAGTTGTCCAGATGACACAACAAGTTTCTACATTCCATATTGAGAATGTCTTCTTAGATGGGGGGTTTTTGTGCTGACCCAAGATGAGATATGTATGAATGATGTGAAATCACCATGGTATACAAGTAACCATGTGAAGGTAATAGGATGAGGTGCAAAGGAAGTACACATCTTTATTTACCTTGGATTTCGAGGGCGAAATCCCTGTTAGGGGTTTATAGTTGTAAGGCCCCTGAACTTACTTAATTAGTTGAATAAGCTTAATTATCATAATTGAATTCTTAGAACCCTAATATAACCTTGTTTTATGCTTTGAAATCATAATACAAGCTTAAGTTTCATATTTGGTCCAATTTGGACATTGTTTGAGCAAGTTATGCAATTTTATGCACATTTTGGACTTTTCTACAATTTACCCAATTGAGAGGTTTTCTTTGCAATTTATCACTTGCATTATGTTCCATGGATATTATCTCATCATTCTTGAGCTTTTTGAACCATGGGGCACAATTCTAAACCTTTCTTTGAAGGTGTTTTCTCCAAGGGTATTTTAGGGTTTACCCTTTCACATATGAGCTACCGTTATTAGCTATCAACTAAGGAATTATGTGATTGGCTGGGAAATTCGACAAAGAAAAGCTAAGCAGGTCTATAAGGATGGTGGGGGAGCTTCTTGTGTGTGTTATTGTATATTCATAATTGTTTAAGGCCATAGAAACATGGGGAAGCTACTTTTACACCTCATGCTTGCTTCCATCCTTATCCATGGGCTATATTTACCTCTTCCTTTCCCATGTTCAAAACTATGCTTGATTTCTCTTTCCTGTAACTTGAAGAAACGTCTCCCCTCTGTTTTTCTATGGAACCAAGTGTTCTAAGGTAGAAGAAAACCTCTTTTTGGAGAAAAAGGTCTCCTAGAGCTCCATTTAGCCCTTCCTAGGGTTTCCAAGGTCATCTTTTAGGGATTCCGACCAAGGCAAGTTATTTTATTCCTTCCTTGTACATTTATCTTGCTCTTCTCCTTCCTTAGACCTTCCTCCAGGTCATAACCTTTCTGTTCCATGGTAGAAATTACTCTAAAGCTCTAAAACCCTACCTTTCTTTCTCCATATGCTTAGGGTTTGCTCATTTGCTGAAGAAAGGTGCTAGATGGACGAATTCATAGATTATTCGTGGATTTTCTTCCCTACCTTCTCGAGCTTTCTTTTGTGTGTGGTTCCATTTTCTCATTAGAGGCAATTTTTATAACTTTCTCCTCATTTATTGCTTACCATAAGCTTACTAGCTCATGGTCTTGCTTGAAAATGATGATTTATGCACTAAAAAGCTATGCTTGACTTGGATTTTGATTTTTATAATGTTCCCTGTTATGAATTTAGTTCTAGATGAACCTGTTATCATGTGTACGTTGTTCCTAAGGTATAATATGACTTGTATCAGGTTGGTTTTACAACCTATGGTGCAAAGCACCTATCAACCAATGGTCAATTTTAGGATTTAAAGTTGATTTCTTATATAAATCCATGACACGATGATGTTACCATTACAACCACCCTATGGTGTTATCTTCACGACAACTGATGGTCATGATCAAAGGTGTCAAATGATGGTGACAGCCTATGTTTACCCCCTTAGGTCAGGTTTTGGATCCATTAGAAGTTTAATGATCAATCATTAAGTACCCTACTGATGTTATCAATCAATGATGACATTAGCTTGACGTTAACTAATGAATATAGTGTTGATCTAACAACCTATGGTGATTTAATGGTCACTAATGATGGTGGATCAGGTCTATAAAATGAATGGTAAGTTAAGCATTGTATTTGTAGAATCAATTAAGCCTTAGAACAATGGTTTCTTGGGTGACATGATGCAATGGCCAGACCTATACTGTAATTGATGGTTTTAACATATGAAATTAACCCAATGGTCATGATCTAATGTTTATTCCTCCAATAAAGTGGAATGATGGCTTATGTAATATGTTGGTCCTAGTAATGTGATTTAGATGGTTTCCTTTATATGATCAACTTAAGGAGCTTACTTGTTGATAATGGATGGCTTGTTTTAAGTGAACAGTCGATTGTGGGTTTTACCTTACTCTCAATGGAAATTTTTGTGTTATTAATCAAGGGATGTCTAGGGTTAGATGGTGACTCTTTCTAGAGCACAAATCAAGGACTTTGTAGGTGGTTTATCCAAGGTGTTTACTTATGTAAACAACCAATGGTCGTACCTTTTAAACATCCAATGGTTCTGGGTGACACTCTGGTATGGTGATATGGGTTGAATGATGATGAGACAAATGGAGGGTTACCCTTAATAAGGTAGTCTTACCTATTCACTCATATCAATAGAGGGGATGATAATCATATTGTGTTGATATGTAACCCTAATGAGGTATAGCTTGTTATACCTAGCTTTAATATAACTAAATGATGGTAATTGGGTATGAATAATCCTTGAATGACTAATACAATCATGGAGTATTTTGTTACTATTGTTGAAACCCTAGTATGCTATAACCTGATGGTTACACCTTGATTTATAAGTGGGTTCATACTTGAGAATGGTATGGAATGTGATGGTGATGCTTCACCTTATGTATCCATGATCCAATGGGGATGTCGTGAGTTAGGGTTTGGGTATGAGTGTTGATTAGTAACATTAATATAATTTATCTTGTGAACCTAACTCTAATGCAAATAGATAAAGATGAGTATTCATGTTTAACATTCTTATATGATGGAATGATGGTGGGATAATCTCCTTACTATGATCATAACCTTGATATGTTAATTGGTGGTTATCTTAGCCACATGGTTGATACTTTCTTATTCTAAACATGTGCATAATGAATATGATGAGAGTTAATCATATCTAGATTCCTTGAATGTTGATGTAATAAAGGAATGTTCTTAATGTTAATATAACCCTTCAATGATTGTTTATGAATACTCCTAGCTCATTATTGGAATATTGTGTTGATCTGGTGTATTATATGTAAGTAATGTTGTTGAGCCTTGTTATAAAGCATGAAAAGATAATGATGATCTTGCAGGGATAGTATGATGGTCTTAATGAACTTTGTGTATGGTTGAGCCCTGAATGAGGTGTAATCCTCTTGTGTTGATAAGGGTTTATACCCTGTGATATTGTGAAAAGGATTTATATCTTGTGATAGTATGATGACTAGTGTAGCCTCATGAATGGTAAGTAAATAGTACCATGTGATGATGAGATGAGAAATTATGTTTCAGACATTTTATATCTTTTGAAGTTGTGATATTTATATGCTTGTTAGAAGTGAATTAGGGTTTATATGTCCACTTGTTTGATGAAGCCTTAATTCACCCAATTGGCATAACTAATCAAGTGAAACTCTAATCATGTAATGCCTTGTGCCATAGATCCATCTGAGTGTCATAATTTGTCAGATGGTTAAATGAGTATTCCTAAGGGAAACTCAGAGTGTATACTGATGAGTATATGGGATACTTATCATCCTAAATTCAAGTGTTTAGGGAGGATGGCTGTGGTCATACCTATCCCTTAGTTTGAGAACGACGGTGGTCGTGTCTTAGTGATTATATATGTGATGAGATTGGAGGACAACTGTGGTTGTACCTCGAATGGTAGGGTATCCATACCCGCCTCCTTTCACTAGTTTCATGACCTGTACCAAGGACGGACTAGGCTATTAGCAGCTTGACCTTATGTGTTGTTATGGCGGACCCATACTGACCGGGGGTGGAGAAGATCTTAGGAGTCTGACTCTTCCTAGATCTTGTATGGAACTGGTTTTGACTTAGGAGTGGTCAGTTGGATTTTGAGTGGTATCCTCAAATTCCTTAGGGCATAATAAAAGATGTAATACAACCATGTAGCACATTTGTTTAGGATTATACACAACATTTCACACCGGATGATAACCCTTGTTTGTTATCTTTACATAAAGATGATACTTAGTGCAATTAAGAGGTAGTAGATATTCTTATGTTGCAGATATTCTTAAGATTGTAGATGCGTGTATATAGTAGCCATGATTATGTTGATAACTATACTACTATTGTTGATTATAATCATGATGCTAGCTATCTCATGTTGTTAGTTATATTTAGCATGCTACCCATGCCTTTGTTACTAGAGATTCATATATTGATAATCATGCTTATCTAGATAGTTGTGCATATGTTGTTAGCTCTTTGACGTGGCAAATATTGCACTAACAAATTCACTCGAGGTTGAAATCCCCGAGCTTTTACTAAAACCTTGTGCAATAATACCACCCGCAAGCGGACGGGTCTTATCACAGTATAGTTGAGGATTGAATCCCACGAGGCAACATTTTTAAGAATCTTTGTTAATCGAATCTAGCTTAAGTAAGACTAATATTTAAAATGATTGATTTGGTTGAGGTTAATTAAACTAAATGCAAGAAAGTAAAAGCTGAAATAAAGTTGGATTTAGGTCAATGATATGGAATCGCTGGGATGGTCTCGAGTTTCACTACCGCTACACATGCAAACACATTCAATCGCAAGCAATCCAGGCAAGATATAACTATCCAAATAGAGCTGCTACAAAACCCCCCATACAGGTGTTAGGTTTGCGTAAGAATCACCTTAGGCATCATATGTCTCGTCACCATCCGGATCACTTACTTACAGCTCCAAAAATACAGAAATCCAACGAAGGTTGTGGCCCCCCTATACAGGCGTTAGGCACACAGAAGTGTCACTGAAGGCTAGATGGCTCGTCCCCTCATGGATCATACACTTACAACCTCAAAGAAATCCCATTCTATTTCTAGTTTGGGTGTCAACCGCATTAATCGATAAGCAAGCAGACGATTAATATATGAGCAAACATCGATGATTAACAAGAAGATACAAAATCCAACTAAGGTTGTGAACCCCCTATACATGTATTAGGTACACAGAAGCATCACCGAAGGCTAGATGTCTCGTCTCCTCATGAATCATACACTTACGACCTCAAGGAATCTCATTCTATTTCTAGTTTGGGAGTCAACCTGTTAAACGACATTTAATCCTACATGTAGAAGTTCTTGCAACATAGGAAGAACAAAGATGAAAGCAAGCAATTAATCTAACTATGAACATGACGATTAACTATGAAATGAAAAGTTATATACATTTCCATGGATAGTTTAACAAAAGAACATGATTGCATGGGCAGCGGGGCTAGTCCCCGCACCCCAGCAAAAGTGGACTAGTCGCTCATGATGCGAGAAATAAGAATAATAAGAAAGAGAGAGAAATCCGCCATGAGCACGGTACAGAAGGTAGTCGCATCTCGGTGAAGATGATGCAGTCTTCTACGTCGTGTCGGAGCAAATCTGGACGTGAAATGGGAGATGCCAAGACAGACCGGATAGTCTCTCTCGCTCAGTCTTTCTTCTCTTCTCAGTCTCCTTGATTGCAACACGAGGAATAAGTGGAGTGAAACTGGCGTGGATGGAGCTGGATCTAGATCGGACTTGTGTCCAGGCAGCCTGTGGGCATCCCAAAATTGATGCCAAAATGAGGACCCTGTTGGTCCTATTTATTGGCACAGATCTGGCCCCAAGCTTTTGGTGTGATTTTAGTCCAAACGGTCTTGGAGATATTTTGTGCCCAAACGGTTTACTAAAAATCTCCTTCAAACGGTCTTGGTAAATCATACAATTTGCATTTCGTTCGGTCTTCACAGTACCTTCATTTTGTCTTTATCAACATCGAGCAAATGGTCTTCGTTGTTAGAGAAAATAGTCTACGTTGCTAGAGCAAACGGTCTACATTGCTAGTGCTCAATCGATCTTCACGAGATTTGCAGCAAACTCTCTTCGTTCAACACTTTTCCAAATGATTTTGCTGCATGTTATTTGTTCACCCAACGGTTTCATCATTGCATTATCAATCGATCTTTGGTTGCTTTGACTTTTCCATGCATGCATGCTCTCCCATGCACGTAGCTTTTCCACACGATTTTGCGATTCGGTTTTCTAATAGCTTATCAATCAATCTCAGGCATTGTGCCTTATCAAATGATCTTGTGACTTGCCTTTTCCATCCGGTTTGCATGTATGTGATCATTTCAAGTAAACGGTCTTGGGGGGGTAGCAAACGGTCTTGGTGGGGTAGCAAATGGTTTTCACACTCCAACAAGAGACTAAACGGTCTGCATGTTATTTGTTCACACAAACGGTTTCATGTGTTCAATTCATTCGATCTTCACATGATGCTCATTCGGTCTTGTGCTGGCCAATACTCCTTTTGGTCTTCACATTTGCAGCAAATGGTCTTCGCATTTGCAGCAAACGGTCTGCTGCCTTGGTGCCTTAGCAAACGGTTTTGCAGATGAGAACTCTATATGGTCTGCACACCTAGCCTCCGTTCGGTCTTTGGTCGCCGATGACCAAACGGTCTTATGATTGCTCTATCAGTCTTGGTGACTTTTGTGTCCAAACGATCTTGAATGCGCTGCTCGATCCCTCACGGCTAAACGGTCTTGAAGTGGAACTGTCCATTCGATCTTGAGATAAAATGAATGAAACTGTTTGGTCAAGACCATTTGGTGAGACCGTTTGGATGGATACGGTCACACACAACTTTATGGGAAAGACCGTTTGGATGAAACTGGTCATGCACGATCGTATGGGCAAGACCGTTTGGATGGAATTGAGGGTGAGTGAGGGTAGATATAGGCGGGTCCTAACTGATTGTTCGACCTTATCAGGACCTACATAAAATCAATATAAACTCAGTTAAAACTTTGATAATTAAATCAATTAAGTAATTTTGCACTTTGTGATACATTTGAATATTTAATAAGTGAAATTGGATGTATTGAGTCAAAATGAGTCCAATATGGCAAATGAATTTCATAATGAATATGCATTCATCACTCTTCGTATGATGTTGATATATTCAACCAATTATACATGCTCATGTTGTTAGCTATGCTATGTTACTAGACTTGCTCATGATGCTAGATATGCATATGCTATTGAATTGCTTATATTGTCAACAAGATAAAGGATGATAGTCTGGCTAATGACAATAGTTATTATCTTCTCATGTATGTATTTTGTTAATCATCAATACTCTTGATCTTATTTGTTATATTTAATTAAACTACTTAACTATTTAATTACTTAAACATGTTGTAATCAATAAATGTTGTTGGAGGTTATATCTCTTTCTGGGACATGGGTCTCACCCTTGTGGTTTGCCACATTTTTTAGGGTAATCGGAAGTGACAAAAACAAACATGTGGCAGCAAAGAGGAGCTATAGTAATGAATCTTTGATAAAGTTGATTAGATGTATAGTGTATCCTAGAGTCGTCCTTGTACTCTCAGGTTCGGGCGAGAAAAAGTTTGTATATGGTGTTTCAAACGAATCAGACTTTTGTTAGCATATTAGTACTTGTTTGTGTGGCATATACAAATATTGTTATCCTATGTATATATGTAGTGGCTAAGACGATAGAACAATGTGTATCAAATTCTTGGCATAGAATGGATATAAGAAAGATGTTGGGCTCTTATGCAAATGTTTCTGAGCGGGTGTTGACGTTGAAATCAGTTTTAATTTGCCCATATTTTTGGGTATGTGATTAATTAGTGATTGATTGTGTTTTATGTTTTGAGTAATCTTGTTTAGTGTAACGAGTTCTCACACTACTGGGAGTAGGTCCCCCCACAAGAGGAGGGGATCTTTCGAGAAGAGGAAGAGGGACCATGGTGATGAGTCATCAAAGAAGAGAAAGAGACCCGAGGGAGCCTCAGAGGAAGGCTCAGGCCCTAAGTTGCCTTCGACAAACTAGAGATGAACCAAGAAAAGGAACCCATGTCCGAAGATGAAGTCGAGCTTGAGGAGAACTTGACTGGTGGCCCAGGACCTACAATAGTAGTCCACACCCCTGATGCCCTCTGGATGGAACAACAGAAGAAGCTAACTAAGGCCATTCGTGCGCTGGCCCTCAGGGAGCCAGAGATGAAAATGGTGAACTACTCTCCATTCATCCCTGACTTGGAGTCACCATTCTGAACTTCGTCAAGCTGAACATTGAGAAATTCTGTGGAGAGGATAAGACCGAGGTGGTCAACAAATGAGATGCTTGGCTGCTGGTGGTCGAGAACAGCTTCTGCATGCTAGAGGTGCATCCAAACAAGAAGGTCCCATTTGCTGCTCACCTCTTGGATGGAGCAACCAAGATCTGGTGGGAGAACCACATCATGGGACAAGATCTGAATGAGGACCCAATGGCATGGACTGACGTCAGGACTATCTTCATAGTCAGATTCATTCCCACCTCAGCTAAGAAGGAGAAGGAAAGAGAGTTCACCAACATGATCCAAGGTAGCCTATCTGTTGTGAACTTTGGCTGCAAGTTTTGCATCTAGGAGCATTTTGGGTACATGATGACCGAGGAAAGACAGGTGGACCATTTTGTAGAGCATCTTCACCCTGCCATCAAGCCTCATGTGATGGTGAGTAAACCAGCAACCTTCACTGAAGCCTACAACACCACCATAGACATGGAGAGGATGGTGATGCCTGCTCAGAACCCATACAAAGGATATTTGGGTTTTACTGAAGGTACCCAAGGCCAGAAGAATGATCACAAGAAAGGACAATGATGTAACCATGCCAAGGGAAAGCATGGAGGAAAAGTAAAGCCACATGGTGAGAGTCACTTTTAGAAGTGGTGTACCTGTGAACATACACATCCTGAAAAGTGCTGCTTTTAGAAGAGGGTGTGCTTCTGTTAATAGCAGGAGGGACACTTCATCGCCAATTATCCTCTGCCAGATCCGAGAGGTCCGGGTCCTATGGCAGTGCAACCAGTGGTAGAAGAACCCTTAGTAGGAGGATGAGCACCAGTTGGAGGACCACCTGTTGGAGAGAGGATACAAGCTAGAGTGTTCTCCATTGACAATGAAGAAGCTCAGGCGAATGCTAATAGGTTGATAGAGGGTAATAACCCATAGAGTTTCCATTTGAGTTTAGTTTCAACATGTAATAGTAGTCTGATACATTATGAAACTTGTAGGCATGCTTGAAGTCATGAGACAAAATTTAAAAGCTTATTTTGATTCTAGTTATACTAATACTTTATTTCAAGAAATCTGGAAACTATGCTTTGTTTGGACATCAATGATTTAGGTTATGTTTTGGATGTCACAGCCCCGAGTGGTCAGATATATATGTCTCTTTTAAAAAAACCCATCTTTCCAGTTAAGTACCTAATTCACGAGCTTCCTATTGACTTCATCCTCCTCGATATGAATGATTTTGATGTAATCATTGACATGGATTGGCTTTACACCTATAGAGCACAAATAGACTGTAGGGAAAAGAAGATCCTTATTTTTTTTTGAAAGTAAAAGAAGATCCTTATTAGGAAACATGGTTACCGACACTTTACCATTCAAGGAAGGATAAATGCGACCACCAGTCTATATGTGTTGGCTCTGAAGGTCGAGTAGATGATATCCCAAGGTTGTAAACCTTTCCTAGAAGTAGTCATCGAGCCGGAGCCTAAGGTGTGATCTCTTGAGGAGATAGAGGTAGTCAGAGAGTTTGCAGACATGTTTCCATATGATTTTCCTAGAATTCCCCTTGAGCGAGAGGTGGACTTTTTGATAGAGCTAGCTCTCGGGACAAACCCTATATCTAAACCACCTTACAAGATGCTCCCTGCTGAGTTGTTTGAGTGGAAGAAACAACTGCAAGAATTTCTAGATAAATGTTTCATTAGACCTAGTACATCACCATGGGGAGCACCATTCTTTTTGTGAAGAAGAAGGATGGATCGCTCAAGATGTTTATCGACTACAAGATGATCAACCAGGATACCATTTTGAACAAGTATCCCTTACCTAGGATAGATGACATTTTTTACTAGCTCAAATATGCCTGAGTCTTTTCCAAAATTGATTTGAGGTCTAGATACCACCAGGTACGAGTCAAGAGTGATGACATCCCTAAGATGGCTTTCTGAACCCGTTATGGCCACTATGAGTTTTTGGTTATTCCATTTGGGTTGTGTAATGCCCAACATCTTTATGAACCTCATGAATAGTGTGTTCCAACCCTTCCTTGACTCCTTTGTCATAGTGTTCATAGATGACATCCTGGTGTATTCTGATGACCTAAAACAACAACGTGACCATCTGGGTAGATTCCCTGATATTGTGAGAACGTAGAATTTCTATGGGAAATTCTCGAAATGTGAGTTTTGGATAGACTGTGTCATGTTTCTTGGACACATCATTCTGGAGGAACAATCACCGTGAATCCAGCTAAAGTGTCGGTTTTTCAAGACTGGCCTGTACCGAAGAACCCCATCGAGATCTGTAGTTTCTTGGGGTTGGCCAGATACTATCGACACTTCATCAAGGATTTCTCAAAGACTACTTTGCCACTCACCAAGCTAACCTGGAAGGAAGAAAAGTTCATTTGGTCTGACGTATGTCAAGCTTGCTTCCAGGACGTAAAGGAGAAGTTGACCATCGCTCTAGTGTTGACCTTACCTTCCGATAATGAGGATTTCATGATCTTCACTGATGCATCCAAGCTGGGACTTGGTTGTGTGTTAGAATAGAATCGACATGTGTTTGCATATGCTTCCCGACAGCTTAAGCCCAATGAGGTGAATTACCTGACGCATGACCTAGAGCTGGATGCTATCATTCATGCTTTGAAGATCTGGCGGCACTATTTGTATAGAGCCACCTTTGAGATCTTCACTGACCATAAGATTCTGAAGTATTACTTGACACAGAGGGATTTGAATCTGCAAAGATGGTGGATGGAGTACATGAAGGATTACGACTTCACCATCGCCTATCACCCAGGGAAGGCTAATGTTGTAGCTAATGCAATTAGTCAGAAATAGCTCAGGTGCATAGATATCTTATCTAGCCAGTGGAGGAAGCTAGAATATCTTGTGGAGTGGACTCCACAACTTTTAGAGGACCGAGTTCATTTGGCCAACATCCAGATCAAATTAGATTTATTGAGTGATTTAGTGGCTGCTCAGTTGACCAGTTCATAACTTAGAAAGATGAAAGGTTTGTTAGAGAAACCTCAGACCCATCTCTCAGTAGGAGTGGATGAAGGAATCTATTACTAGAGTCATATTTGGGTTCCTAAAGACTCATTGTTGAAGATCATATCTTGCAAGAGGCTCATGGTTCTAAGTATACTGTACACCCATGCACTACAAAGATGTTTAAGGATCTGTAGAGGTATTTTTGGTGGCCAGGAATAAAGAGAGACATTGTGGCATATGTAGCAAGTTGTCTTACATGCCAGATGGTGAAGACTGAACACCAACGACTCGGTGGACTTTTACAGATGATAGAGATCCCAAAGTGGAAGTGGGAATAGATCACCATGGATTTCGTGGTGGGTCTACACTAGACCAAGAGAGGTTATGATGCGATATGGGTTGTGGTAGATCACCTTACCAAGTCAACATACTTCGTTGCCCTAAAGACCACTACTAAGGTGTCAGACCTAGCTGAATTGTATATTCGAGATATGGTATGGTTGCATGATGTACTAGGTTCGATCATTTCCGATCGAGACCTGAAGTTCACTTCCAAGTTGTGGAAGCAGGTACAAGAAGAGCTCAGTACAAGGTTGGAGTTTAGTACAACTTATCACCCCCAGACTGATGGACAATCAGAGAGGATGATTCAGACATTAGAGGATATGTTGAGAGCTTGTGTGCTCGATTGGGGTGGATCATGGAAGCAGTACTTACCTTTAGTCAAGTTTTCTTACAACAACAACTACCAAGCCAGTATCGAGATGCCTCCGTATGAAGCTTTATATGAGAGATTGTGTCAGGCGCTACTTCACTGGGATGATGTGAGTGAGAGGACCTTGTTGAGGTTAGATGAGCTCCAAGTGTATATAGATAAAGTCTCTTTGATCAATTAGAGGCTAAAGAGAGCCCATGATAGACAGAAGTCATATGTTGATGCGAAGCAGACTGATGTGCAGTTCACTGTGGGAGAGCATGTATTTTTGAAAATCTAACCGCTCCAAGCTATAGAGAAGAACAAAGGAAAGTTGAGTCCCCGATATGTGGGTCCATTTGAGATGTTAGAATGGATTGGTGAAGTTGCATACCATTTGGTGTTACCCCCTCAGTATAGTATGATGCATGATGTTTTCCATGTGTTCAACCTGAAGCGATATGTGCACAATCTGAGCCATGTGCTGAGCATTGAACCCATTGAGCTTCAAGGGAAGTTGACATATCCTGAGTCACCTTTGTAGATTCTAGATGCCAAGCTGAAAGAACTCAGATGCAAGAATATAGAGATGGTTAAGGTTCTTTAGAAGCATCATGGAGAGGATGAAGCCACATGGGAACTGAAGTCAGACATGGAAAAAGCATATCTTGACTTGTATGTTAGATTGCTGAATTTTGTGGGAAAATTCTTATAAGGAGGGGAGGATGTTATAACCTCAATTTTCATAAGTTTGGGTTGAAATGTAATTTCCCCATTAAAGATATATGAATATGAAAATTGTATGATTTGAGTTCTTTGTATGGATTTCTTTGCTAAATATCTTCTATATGTGTGTCTTCGTGGGCCTTGTTGCTTAATAAGCCCAATATCAAAAGAAAGGGAATAAAAGATGAAAAGAAATCCTTAATAAAGGAAATTGAAATAATATTAATGAAAGTTGTAGAAACATCTAGAAGGCTAAGATTTTGTTCTTCATGAGAGGATTTCAAATCCCTAAGATTTCTTGAGTTATAAGGAATCCAAAGAAAGGATATAAAAGTGAAAGAGAGAGAATATATGAATAAATTATGCCTTAATAAGTGTTAACTTGTATATGAAGAAAATCCCTTTTTCCTTTCGATTTTGGGATTCACACTTGTCATGCAAGTATATTAACTTATTAATGAGTTTTTCTTAAAATTTGATATTAAAAGGAGCCATGGTTTGAGAGTTATGAATTTTGGGAGATTTCATAAAGTGAGGAGGATTTCCTAAAATGACACGATTATTCTTGAGAAATTAATCATTTTATTTGATTTGGCACACGTGATGTGGTCCATTGGATCTAAGATCCAACAGCAGCTGCACATCGCCTGGTTCTAGCAGAACTGGGAAACAGGCTGAGGAAAATGAGATTTCCATCTCAATTTTCTCGCAATCCACTCCATGAGCAGACGAGGAGATTCTCTAGTTTAGTTTGGGAGAGGATTCCAAACACTTCAGGCCTAAATTTGTCGAGGTTTGGAGGTTTCTAAAAGAAACACCCAAACTTCCCTAAACAAGGGTGACGACAAGGGGTTAGAAACCCTAATAGCCCACACGAACCCTATAAATAGGGCTACCCCGACCTCGATCGACCCTCACAAGACTTACCGACTATCTCTTGCACCTCCCCATGCCCCTGGTTCCCCTATTTGTTCTTTGCCGATGGGCTCTCCACCACAAGACTGCCGCGGTTTAAAGCGCCCTGCTCCAGTGGAGAAGAAGAACGAGGACCCTTCGATCAAAGTCAATGGTTGACCGTTGAAGTAGATCGACGAACCAGGTTGATCCGCGCTTCAGAAAATGTGAGTGGGTGTGATCAAGGAAATCCACTCGATCTTTGCTCAGTCAATGATGACTATGTGATCTGACGGATGCCATTTTTCCAACAAAGAAAAGGTATTTAGCCTCTGGTCAGAAATTCTAGAAAATAAGTAGATCTTGTTTAATTCGATAAAAATCTATTCTTTGGCCGAAAAATAAAAGTAGATAGTGCTTTTGGATTAAAAAAATATGTAGAATCCAATAAAAATGGAATTGAAGCTTAATATTGTTTGTAATTTAAAAAGTACATAAAATTACCACTTTTAATGTACTAAATTATGGTAAAACCCTATTTTGAGATGGAACTTGGATTTAATGTCTCTTTTGGGTTATTTTGAGTAATATTAACTTATTGAGAATAAAAGGAAGAGTTAAATCTGAAAAGATGATATTATGATTGTTTTAGGGTTTTATACACATAATTATCACTAGTGGACTTAGAAACCCTAATCTAGGTGTTAATGGTTTCTAATGTGACATATTTCAAAATTCATCATATGAAAGTTATAATGGGATGATCATAAGCCTATTAGGTGATAGGAAGATGTTAATATGATAATTAGGATTTTGCACCTAGTTTTGCTATTTTAGGGTTTTGTGGTTATAATAGAGAAAAGTTGTAGATAAACCCAAATGAAACCCTAATTTGGATTAGAAACCCTAGGAGCAATTTCGAGGCAATTAACTAGATTCTTGAAAAGTTTGTAGTAAATAGGTTACATATGGTTTTTAGGATTCTTTACTTTTGTGTGGTTGAATTGCTAGCTTGGATTAGATTGCTTGATTGGTGGGAATTGCTTATTTCTTGTGAAATCTACTATTATGTATGTGGTTAATTATGAGTACATGCCTTATGTTTCTTGGCGTTTCTTGATGTCTTATTGATTGGAATGAAATTAAAGTGTTTGGATGTTTCATTATTACAATCTTTAATGTTATTATGGATATCACAATTTAAGTACATATGTGACTGTCTCAAACCTACATACCATGTCTGGATGTATGATGCAAGACCAAGCCCCGGAGGGAAGGTCTGAAGTGGTCAAGCCCCAGAGGGAAGACCATTGGGCACCCAGAGAGGTGAGCCTAGGTACCAAGCTCAGCACGGAGAAGGTAGCCTTAATGTCCCTTGCAAGGACTAAACCCTAAGAGAGGGTATCCTAGAGTATGTGTAAAAGCGGTTGAGAAGTTACACTGAAAATGTAATTTTGCATCATTAACAACTACTTGATATGAATATGTTGTTAGAGCCTAATTGTAATGTGTTTTTTGTCAACATATACCAGTATATTCATTTATACTGATCGTTGTTTTGTTTATCAGTGTTTTAGGTGATATTTGAAATTGGACAAACCGTAAAGTGGAACCTGTGAAGATTAAGTTAAAATAATTAAGGAGGATTTAGGTAGATAGAATTCTACTACGGGTAGTAGTTAGTTACCTAATTTTGAAGTTATGTTAAAAGAAAAATGTTATTCTAGTTTTTAGTTTAGTCTTTCATAGAATTTATTAATTATTTTTTATTATTTGCCAAACCACTGATCATGTTTTGGGATAACGCCTCTGACTTCTTGGTCTCCCTAAATTGGGGGTTACCAGGAAGCAGGGTCATTACATATACCCAATTGGAATATCTAATCAAATGAAACCCTACTCATGTAGTTTCCCTATTCCATAGATCCATCTTCAACGTTAATATCTAGCTAGATAGTAGAATGAGTAACTCCTATGGGAAACTCGGAGCACATATTATTGAATATGGGGGGTACTAGTGGAGATATCTCCTTATATCCTTAAATTATTTATATAATGGTATGATCCTTTATTATGGAACCGCCATGAATGAGCCTATTCTCTAGTGATATGCCATGTACCTAGACAAACTAGTTGTTTTGTAGAACCATAGACATGACTATGAGTTGCTGTCTACATGACTATATCTTTGACTATAAGTTGCTATTTAGCAGTTTGGCTATTATGTCACTGCATTGCATACTCAAACTGACCGAGTAGTGTTGGTGATGATCATGGAGTACGACTCTTCCATAGATCTTGTATGGTACTGATTTTGACTTAATAGAGGTCAGTTGAATTTGAGTGGTATGCCTCAAATCCTCAGGGCATACTAATAAAACTGATAATACAACCATGTATTATATTTTCTTAGGGTCAAATGTGTATCATATTGGATGATCCCATGCCTTATTGCTTGTACTGTTTAGTTTATAATAGTTATACATGTTCTTCATATTTATTCTAAATATATAAGATGTTCTACTACTTTGTTGTAGATGCTTAAGCTACTTAACCAACATTTACTAATTTACTTAACTGCTCTATTATATTATTGTGCTTATAATAGATGTCGACAAAGAGTTATATATCTCGATGGGACATTGGTCTCACCCCATGGGTTCCACAAACTTTTAGGTGGTTGTGTATGAGGAGGTAGAGGTTGTGGTTCTGGTGCTGAGCAGCAAGGACAACAATATTTGTTAGAGGTTGGATATGCTGCCAAAGTTTAGTAGTAAACTTCTATGTGTCGTCCCCGGTACTCTCAGGTCTTTGGACAAATTTTTTTTTGGTATGTTGATACATATTTTGGCTTTGTGCCATGAGTGTATAGAAATGGAATGTACACATAAACATGATGCAATATGTAACCGTTGTGGCTTGATAGCCTCTGAACATGGTATGTAACATCTTTAGGCATACATGGTTTACAAATGGACTAAGTTAAAGGCCTATTTATGATATACTTTTTCTTGAGATATTTTATTGCAAATGGTTTTAATTTACCCTATTTTATGGCAATATCATTATTAGTGATAATTCCACACTTTGTTTTGAGTAATCTCACATCTTGTGTGGCAAAGGGCGCCTCAATTTGTTTGGTATCAGAGCTATAGGTTTCATGAGTCTACACAGACATAGGACTAGCATTTGTGTCTATTCTAGTGTCCTCCAGTATATCTTATGGTCACTTCTGCTTATGCAGAAGAAGAAGAAAAGATGTCTAGAAAACACAACGAACATGCTGCTGGGAGCAATGTTGGTGCACTAGGAGGTGGTTCCAGGAGGCAAGAAAGGGATGATGTTGTTCCTAAGATGCGTCAAGTTGACCCAACCAATGTATCTAACCCTTCATTCTGGTGCACGTTTGGGAAGTTCATGGCTGTAATGACACACATGGTGGATAGGATTCTTGCAACCCAACTTAGGGCAATTGTCCCCGCAGCTGAAACTCATGGGTCTGGGAAGACTTTTGAAACACTTTAATGTGTAGGAGCGTTGGAGTATGTGGGAACATATGATCCAATTTATGCAGATATGTGGTTGAGTGAGCTAGAAAAGGCCTTCAAGATCCTCAACATCCCTGAAGAGGATAAGGCAAAACATGTTGTGTACTTGCTGAAGGGGAGTGTTGGCCATTGGAGTGTCATTGAGGAGGAGAAAAGGCTAGGTGTTGTGATTACTTAGGAAGAATTTTGACGGGAGTTTTTTAGTCGGTACTTTCTTGATATTTATTTGGATGAAAATATTTTATAGTTTGAGAATATCCGACAGGAATTTATGTCAATCATTTCTTATGAAGCTAATTTTATGGAACTTCTAAGATTTTGTCCACACATGGATGCAACAGACAAGGATAGGATTAGGCTCTTTGAGAAGGGTCAGAGTACTGAGCTGACAACCCCAATATCATCTTTAGATAACAGAGAGAGGTTTGCCACTTTTGTGGAATCAAATAGGAGGGTGGAGAGGTCCGTGATAGAGAAGCGTGAGACAAAGGACAAAAAGAGGCCTACACAGTACCAAGGGAAATCTTATGGAAGCTTCAAGAAGCCTAGGTCCTCAACATCTCAGTCTCAACAAAGGTCAATGATTGACTTGTAGTGGGTACAGGGCAGAGGCAGAGGCCATAACTTTCCACCTGCAAGAGCTCTCCATGCAACATTAGTGTTAGTAACGTGGTCATCTAGGCTGTGGTATGAGAGAAAAACCTATTTCAAGTGTGGACAGGTTGGGAATATTGTGTGGTTCTATCCTGTGAAGGATGAAAAGGTGTCTCAGTAGTGAAGGCAAAGTTAGCAAGGGTCACAGCAGCAACAATAGTACTGTCGCATAGGATTTGGTCAGGCATCAAAGGTTGGTTCTTCAGGACAAGCTAGAAGAGGAAGAGGGTGACAATAGGAAACACTCGATTCTAAGTGATGAGTCAACCAAAAGTTGTTGTTAACCCTTGGGTCGTAATAGTCAGATGGAGTTATTTCATTCTGATTTGTCTTCCTCCTATTTCATATTTCTTTTGATTGACCCGGGTGTGACACACTCTTTTATCACTAGAGAAGTGATAGCTAGTTGTTTCTTACCTTTTAATCATAGACGTGATAGTCTTCATCTAGAAACTACTCTAGTCAGCTCCATAGAGCAACGAGAAGCATGTCCATCCTACATTCTTTCCTTCTCAGGGTGCATCATTCAAGTTGATCTCCTACCACTTGATATGCATGGGATTTGATGTGATCCTTGGGATGGATACTTCAGAAAAATATCGGGTGATCTTGGACATAGTTCCAAGGTGGCGACATTTGTCGATGCTGATACTTTGTGGGTCTTCAAAGGTGATAGGAAGATTCTTACAACATGTCTAGTTTTAGCTATGACAATAAAGAAGTGGATGAGATAGGGTTTTGATACATTTTTTTCACATGTGGTGGATACCAAGGCGAGAGTCCTGGTATTTAGGAAGTACCAATTGTATTGGAGTTCGAGGATGTGTTTCCCAATGAGTTTTTAGGTATACCTCCTTCTGGAGATATTGATTTTGAGATAAGTCTAGTTTCAAGTACCCAACCTATAGCACAAAGATCATATAGGATGGTACCAACTAAGATGTAAGAATTAAAGAAATCATTACAAGAACTACTTGAGAAAGGTTTCATTAGGCCGAGCACGTCTCCTCGGGGTGATCCCATTTTGTTTGTAAAGAAAAATCATGGATCTATATGGTTGTATATTGATTATCAATAGTTGAATAAGATGACATTTAAGAACAAGTATTTGTTGCCACATATAAATGATTTGTTTGATCAACAATGAGGTGCCACAGTCTTCTCTAAGATAGACTTGAGGTCCGATTATCACCGGTTGTAAATTAAGGCTGATGACATACCAAAGTCAGCTTTTAGGATGAGGTATGGTCATTATGAGTTTGTTTATGTTGTTTGGGATAACCAATGAACCAAAAACATTTATGGACCTGATAAATAGGGTATTCAGGCCCCATCTACACCAGTTTCTAGTAGTGTTTATAGTTTCTATCTTGATCTATTCTATAGACATCGAACAACATGAGAAACACTTACGTCTGTCTTTGTCTTTATTGAGGCAACACCAATTATATGCAAAATTTAGTAAGTGTAAGTTTTGGTTAAAGGAAGTGGCTTTCCTATGAGATGTAATATCTACTAAATGAGTTTGTGTAGACCCAAAGAATGTGGAGTCAGTGCTGGAGTGGGATCAACCAAAGACACCTACAGAGGTTCATAACTTTCTAGGTTTAGTGGGATATTATAGGAGATTCATCAAGAACTTCAGTGCGGTGGCATTATCCTAACAAAATTAACAAGGAATAATGTGCTGCTTGTTTGGAATGACAGATGTCAATGATTTTTTATGATCCTAATGGAGAGGTTGACTAGTGGAATAGTGTTAGTGGTGCTAGAATAAGGAAAAGGTTATATTGTTTTTTGTGATGCATCCAAGAGTGGTCTAGGTTGTGTGCTAATGCAAGATAAGATTGTGATTTCTTTGGCTTTTCAACAACTTAAGAAATACAAGGAGAACTACCCAATGCATGATCTAGAGTTGGCTGTTGTGGTCCATGCCTTGAAGATATGGAGACACTACTTGTATGGTGAGAAGTGTGAGATCTACACCGACCACATGAACCTGCAATATATCTTTTTGAAGTAGGAGTTGAACATGCAACAATGATGTTGGATGGAAGTAATCAAGGATTATAATTGTACCATATATTACCATACATGGAAGGCAAATGTAGTGGCAGATGTTTTGAGTAGGAATTCTTCATTGTCATCATTCATTGAGAAGGCACAATTAAATTGTTAGTATGTAATAAGAGAGACATGTTGGTATCCTTGCGATAGATGAATGTACAATTAGAGGTGTCTAAGCTACCAGGTCTATTGGCATAGTTACAAGTAAATATGAAATTGAGTTGGCAGGTTAGAGATGTGCAACGGAATGATATTGTAGTAGAATAGATTTGGGTAGAGTTGGGTCGTGAGATGCGTGATGGATTCCATGAATCAAAGGATGTGATAATGTGTTATCATGGTGGGCAGTTGTACTAGATGCAAATAATCTAAGAACATTAGTTTGAGAAGAGGCTCACTCTTATGTGTACACTATGCATACAGGTAGCACCAAGATGTATCAGAATCTAAAACATCTATACCCGTGGCCAGGATCAAAGCATGATGTTTCTAATTTTGTGGCTAACTATGCAGTGTTTCAGTATGTTAAAGTTGAGCATTAGAAGCTTGTAGGGACTTTACAACCATTGATTATACCACAGTGGAAATGGGCTCATATCACGATGGACTTTATGGTTCAACTCCCAAGGACAGTCAAAAGTCATGATTCCATTTGGGTAATAGTGGACATCTTAACTAAGTATACTTTCTTCCTATAAAGACAACATATAAAACTGAGAAGTTTGCATAGGTGTATGTTGATGAGATTGTACGTTTCCATGGTATCCCAACTACCATCATGTTAGATAAAGGTCCTTAGATCACTAGTCACTTTTGGGAGTGTTTGCATGCAACTATGGGCACACAACTGAGGTACTACACTACGTTCCATACACAGACAGATGGAAAGTCTGATTGGACAATACATACCTTGAAGGATCTATTGAGAGATTGTGTGTTGCAATTTTTGGGCAATTGGTATATACACATTAATTTAGTAGATCTCGCCTACAATATTAGCTATCATAGGAGCATTGACATGGAACCATATGAAGCATTGTATGGGAGACATTTTAGATCTCTTTTGTGTCGATACGAGATGGGAGAATATAAAATTCTAGGTCCTGAGCTTGTACAACAAGCAACAAAAAGGATCAAAGTGATTCAATAAGAGCTGAAGGCAACACATGATAGACAAAATATTATGCATATAATCATTGTATACCTTTAGAATTCCAAGTAGGAGACATGGTGTACCATAAAGTCTCTCCTTGGAAAGGTGTTTTGAGGTTTGGAAAGAAGGGTAAGCTAATTGCCCAGTATATGGGACCTTCTCATGTAGTTGCATTTGTTGGGAAGGTGGCCTATAAGCTAGAGTGTCTGCGTGAGTTATAGAAGCTACATCTTTTATTTCATGTCTTGATGTTAAGGAAGTGTCAATTTGACTTTTCATCCTGTTGAGGTAGAGTTAGATGATGATATGTCTTATGTCAAAGGTCATGTTCTAATCCTAGATAGAAGGATCAAGAAGTTAAAGAAGTACATAGTATTAGTCAAGGATTTTTGGCATCATAATGGTGTAGATCAATCCATGTGGGAGCTTGAGGATGAGATGCGGAAGAAGTATCTGTCTCTTTTCGTGTAGGATTTTAGGGGGAAAATCATTAATAGGGAATTATGGTTGTAAGACCCCTGACCTAGCTTTATGTTTGATTGTAATTACATTTTATAATGTAATTCTTAAACCTCTTATAAACTCTTTGGATGTTCTAATAACATGTGACATTCTCGTATTTTCATTTTGGTCTAATTTTTTTGATGTTTGAGCAATCTTTGCTATTTATGTGCTTATTTTGGACCAGGTTGCAATTTACCCATGAGTGAGGGTTATATTGCAAAATGCCACATGTTTAGAGTGCTTATTATTCTTTTGTATTATGAGAGAGAAGATTATGATATGGGGCACCTTGTTTGAATCATGGCTGGTGATGTGACATCTTAGGGTGATTCTTGAGTTTGCCTTGTTAATATGGTGACTATGCTAGGGTTTGATTGTTGCGACCACTACCTCACTTTTGGGTGAGGGTAGTGACCGCAAAAAATACTCTATGTAGTGTGGTCTCGACTGAGATGACCTAGAGATGGGCTGGTCTAGATAGTTTGTCCTCTACTGTAGAGTCTCAACCATGTATGTGGTGACTTAGGGTTTGGTCAACACCAAGTATATGGTAGTGTCTTAACTGAGAGAAGGTAGTATCCAACCTTTAAGGTCACTACACTTTTTTTGGGTAAACATAAACATTTTGAAATAAGCATGTGAGTGGAGATAAGGCTATTTTCTTGGAGCACATGTGTCCTTTGATAGTCTATTATGTTGACACCTCATAAACCCTTACTTCCCTCCTCCTTTGGATATATATCACTTACAAGCAATCTTTTTGGCCCTACTCTTTTCCTTCTTCCTTGTGATCGTTCTTGGACCTTCAACAGCATAGGAGGTCTAGTCTTGAAGCCTTGGTGTACGATCAACCTTTCATGTTGAATATCTTGTGCTTAATAAACTCTTTGGTGGTGATTCTTGGAGATTCTTCTCTTGGTAAGTGGTCTCAACTCTTGATCATGTTTTCCCTCTTCTGAAATCTCCATCATCTTCTTCCTTCTTGGCCGTAGAATGTGGAATATCCATGTAAGGACATTGACCTGGTTTTTGGGGCAACCCTATTTGTTTTGGCTTGATCTTTTTCTTTGAACCTTGCTCTAATCTTTTGAGATGTGATTAGTGCTTGTGGAGAGGTTAAGTCTCCAGTTTGAGCTTGCTTGGATGATGTTTGTGCTTTCTCTGCTAGTTTTGGTGCAAATTGCAATTTACCCAATATAGTCGGTTGATGTGCAATTTTCCACCTCTAGAGTGTTCTTTCCCTCTCTTGGACTCATGAGGGAGAGTGTGGTGCTTTGGGTCACCTTTTTCGGATCTTGGTTGAGTAGTGTCACCCTTAGTGAAGATTAGGGTTTTTCTTGGGTTTGTATACCTTAGCCTTGTGACCTTGTTGTTTTGCCTTGACCTGGGTCACAACCTAGAGCCTATTGTAGGGTGTCACAGTGGCGACACTTCCCCCTTGGTGTGGTGGTCATGACCATGGTTGTCTCGAGGTGGAGGTCAGAGAGGTGTGTTTCGACCTAGGCCTCTTGATGTTGTTTTGGTGTCGCGACCTTGTGGTGATGCTGTGGTGTGTCATGACCTTAGAACCCTAGGTTTATCGTGGTTGCGACATAGGGTTAGTTTATTGGATGGTCGAGGTCCCAACTAGGGAGTTTCACCATCTCTTGCATATGGACCTTATGTGGTTGCATGTGGATGCATGTTGTCTCTTTTAGTGGACAATTGTTTCTTTAGAACTCTATGTTGTTGACACCTCATCCTTTGTCTTGCCTCCCTGCTCCTTTGCTATATGAACCCTCTTCTCTTCATGCAAGTGATTCTTTTCGTCATCTTCTTCCTCCCTTCTCTTGTGCTTGTGCTTGGAGCTTGGTGGAGCAAGAAGGTGTGTCCTTGGTGCCTTGGAGGTGGTTCATCCCTTGCATGTGGTGATAGTGGTGATCCTTGGCCATCTTTAGCTTTAGTGATTCTTTTATCTTCTTTCTTTTGTGTTCCTTCAGATCTTCTACCCTATCCTTCTTCCTTCTTCTCGACCTTTGACCAAGTTTTGTCAAGGTGACACTCAAGTGAGAGAGAGAGAGAGTTTCCTCTCTCTCTCTCTTTTATCCCTTCTTTCTATGGTTTGGTTTAGGGGTTTTTCTCTCTCTTCTTGAGCTATCCTTTGAACTTGGTGTTCCCTCCCTTCTTTATGTGCTCTTGTGGATGAGAGTGGAGCTTTTTATGGACATTCTTCTATCCTTGGATCGTGTGCATGGATCTTTGGTGGCGATCTTCTTAAGGCAAGTTATATAACACTAAACCCTCTCTATTATTGCACTTCCTGTTATGTTGTGTTATTGTTTTCTCTCTTTTATATGTTCCCACATCATGCTAGAATATGAATGTTAACCCTAGAATTCGTTTGGGAGAGTTATCATTCTTGGTTTGGAAGCAACCCAAAACCCTAACCTTCTAGTATCAGTTTTTGGGTAGAGAAGATAATATGGAGTTTCTTCCCCACGTTTGACCCTTGATCTAGCCCCCATGCTTGGTGTTTGTACACCGAGAAGTAAGGGAGAGTTTAGTTTCTATTTTTCTCATCTTGGATATGGTTTCTCTTCCTTTGGTCATGCTTTTCTTGGAACTTTTCCTTAGGGTTTGTGGAGATCGGCTTGCTTGAGTCTTCTCTCATGATGATCATGGTTCTTGCTTAGTATTGGGCCTATTTTCGTGACCTAGGTGTTTACCCTTGGTGTGGTCATAACCTAGTAGTTTTGGTGGTCAAGGCATGGGTATGGGCGTCACAATCACGACATAACCCATTGAGACGACCACGACCTAGTTTGCTTGGTCGAGATGTCCCTTCTTGTGATATTGTTTGACCTAGTAACATTGGGTTGAGATCTGTGGGGCATAGCATCCTGGAAACTCTTAGTTTCTTGACTTAGCTTGGTGGAGATAGCCCTTGGAGTGGTGGTCACGATCAGGGGATAATGCAGTCATGATGTAGTGGTGTTGAGGCACCATGGTCGCGACATAGAGGTGGTTGAGGAGCTTGGTCGCAACACATGGTTGAAGCGTGAAGGGAGCTGTAACATCCCTGACCTGGGTTATGTCATAAAACTAGAAGTTTTTCTTAAGTAAGTTATTTATGAACTTGTTTTAATCTTTTAAAAGTAATTAAGACTCTAGGAGAGTTTAATTTTCAAGTTTGAGCTTATTTGCAAACTATTTGTGCATTATATGATAGTTTGGGTGTAAATTGCAATTTACCCAAGATAAGGGGTTATATTGCAATATGTAACAGTTAGAATGTGCCTCAAGTGCTTTAACATCATAAGAGAGTGAATGATGTTAAGGGGTGGCTTGTGGAAAACCTAAGTTCCAAGTTGAAGCTTGTTTGAATAATGCTTGTGCCTTGTGTACCAATTTTGGTGCAAATTGCAATTTACCCAAAATATAGGGTTGATATGCAAGTTATCGCCTCTAGAGTGTCCCTACTCTCTCTTAGAATCATATAGAGGAGATATAAAGAAATAGGCACCATGTTTGTATCATATTTGAGTGATGGTATTCTTGGTGATGAAAAGACCAAGAAGAGTTGTATAGTTGCAACCCTAAAATGAGTTTTTTGAGTTATAGAGCTTATAAGGGAGTTCTTATTGGACAAGAAGCCATAAAGGAGGCCCCATATAGTTTTTTTAACTCTTGGAAAAGGCCATGATGAGTTAAGCACCTCAATAAGGTGATGGATATCAATTTACAACTTTCCTTGGAAAAGTTGTATCAGTTTGTGAATAAAGTGAAGTTGGGTTGAAATATCTTGTTCAACAAGATAACTATTGACCAAAATAGTATCCCTAGATTATCCCCAAGAGTTTTTCATGTCAATATAAATATGAGTGCATGCATGGAAAGGTTTCAACCCATGTGTGGACATGTGTCACCTAGTCGTATAAGGTGATGACACCTATTATACACTCTCTCTCATGAGCCTCCATTATGTATACCACTCACCTACTAGCTTTTCGAATCCTACAACTCTTTTTGTTACACCCCTATCTCATGATTACTACTAATCATGAGATTAGGACATAAATTGAGGATTTAGCATAATACAAAGATCACCCTTAACTTTTTCTTCTTTTTCAAACTCTTTGTTTTCTCGCATGGAACCACATAAACTAACTATACAAGGGAATCTAAACATTGATTTCTTTATTATGATCTCAACATAAACGATACACGCCCATACATTCATTCTCAGGTACATATGACATGATAATTAGATACATTCTCTCTTATTAAGGAAACAAAGATACAAAACATTACTTACAACACTCTCACATCTATACTAGGACCTAGAGTGACAGGGACCGACTGAACTTAACTAATCTCATACTTAACTCATGTGCTACTCTGATGCTTTGACCTTCTTCAAGTCCATGTGGTTTCCCTAAAAACAATTGAGTAGAGGGGTGAGCCTACTCACTTAGTGAATGAGTACTTCAAAGAAACAGTCTAAAACATTGATATAATTACATATATACTTTTGAGCAACTGATATCAATTTATAACAGCAGTAAGCTTTAAAGAGATTGATCATTGACAATCATAAATATGGAAGGATACTCTAGATATCAACAAGAGTAAATCAATATACGAGCATGCTTGATTAATTTCAACGAGAACTAATAATTCAGAAACATACAAAGAATAATTGCTAGGAAACTATACGTGAATCTTTCTTAGCCTTTATTACTTATAAGAAACTCTTTAAAACTATATGAACATATTTTAGCTTATGCCCTAATCATATGCAGTGTACTCTACATATGAAGAATCTTAGCGAACTACAATCTCACCGTACAAGACTTAACCGACACCCTGAAATAGCAAAGTCTGACTACTCTTCTGGTCTGCAACAGGGAAGTTGGCTCTCTGGCCTCGACACTCCTATTGTGTCGTAAACTGGACTCCTCCTCTAACCTGAGCACACAGGAGGAGAGTCAAGACACCTATTGGCTTTTCTGTACACTAGTGCCACCAGGAATTTTGGTTGATGTTGGACACTTTTCTGTACTCTAGTGCCACCATGACTTTTGGTTGATATTGGACACTACAAACTATAATTTAATGAGACTTCCACTAGGGCTTCATCCCCCATGCCACCTGATAGCACGTTCTGACCCCCGTATACTGGACACTGCCAGGGTTCGGTCATTTTACCCCTAAGGCACATACCTCACATAAGGATTCTATGGTGTCAGGGCCCTTAAGTCTATAATTTTATTATTTCCTAGAAAACTCTTACTATGTTGAACCTTTTTCTTACTTATACTCAACCCTGGTATTTCTATGGCATCTCATCTATTTAATTGTAGTTCATTTTAGACCTGACTAGGCAGTATATTAAAAAACATTGTAATTTACTGAGTAATCCATATACCATGCATGCAGGCAGATTGAAATTTCTTAAATAAACATAATGCATGTCCATTTGGCACTTATACACTAGAATCATGCAATTAAACATCTTAATATACTGATAAGAGCTAATTACTTGGCATACGAGTAATCGTAATTTGCACCCATAAATTTTTTGCACTTTCTTGGAAAACGTGCACATCTACCCAAATCATGGGTTGTGCATCTCATACTGAGAACATGGTAATCAAAATGCTTAATTCATTAAACACCCTAACCTTAGGGTTTCATTTACCTCATTCACTTATCACATGGCTCTCATAAGTATTTAATATGTCGTAAACATCTACTAAATACAGATTGCTTTAAACAAGTCATATACAATCAACATATGTATGAAATCCTCAAATTGAGCTAAATTAGGGTTTTCCATGCCATTCATTGAGATATTATGTATCAAGGATAACATTGCATAAATAGAGTCTATGATGCCAAGAAAAACACTTCAAATAAATTTCACCATATTTATTCACAAATTTCCAACTTTCCACTCATATAGGGCTTCACCCTCTTTACGAAGATATCAAGCAAACACTATTCACATCACATGAAATCCAAAATAGTATCTGACATTTATGTACTACGCATTCAGATAAACAATCATTCATTACCAAGGGGATCCAAATAAACAAATTTCTCTATCTAATTATACAACAATTTTTGTCACAGACAAATTCCCTATATTTCAGTTTACTCTTATAACCTTCATGGATACTTAGGGAATTCTCATTAGGATGTATTGTATACATTTCTAATATGAATTTATCATCTGAAATAAAAGCAAACAGAGGAAGAATCCATTTCATATCATTTTGCAACAACTTAGATCAAACATACATTTCAAGGTTTGTAGTCGCATACTAAGCAATTAAAGATTATGGATGATTTAACCAATTTTCGTGCAATATACTATTTAAAGGAAGTTCCCACTCACCCTAAGTTGTGAAAACACCTTAAAAATGCAGCTCATCCCTAAAAATCTTGATCTCATATCAAATCCCTAGCAATTCACTCGATTCTTCTTCCTTTCAACTCGGAAACCCTAGAAATGAGAGATTACGAAGAAAAAGTAAGAAAAGGGGAAGTTTTAATACCATTTCATATCAAATGAGAGGAGGGATAGAATCTTGACATGTGAGAGAAGATTCACCATTAAAGTCTATGCAAAGAAGCTAAATTTACATGATTTCATCATTCCTCAGACCGCAAAACCCTAGGTCAGCATCTCCATCACTTTCTCCTCTCAAACCCTAACTCTCCCTGTCTCTCTAGGATTTCATTTCTCTGGATTGAATCACGAATTATGAGAGCTCCTTGTGTGTTAGGTTGACCATATAGAGAAATTGAGCTGCTTGGGTCAATTGCACATTGACCCCTCACTATACTTTCTCTTATTTTAGTTGAATTTTCTGTCATAAAAATATTACTATAATTTGTCTACTGGTAAGGTATAAATGCATCCAATAATTATGAAAAGTTTACATGTTGTTTATTATTGAGTTTCTAATCTCCAGTTAAAATTTAATATCATTTGGAGTTACCAATAAATAACTAAAAATAAAATACTACACTGCTAAAAAGCACTCTGTCATCATTTTGGTCGAAGTATAGTTCGGCCGAGAAACACATTCAAAGAACACTCAAATATTCTTAAATTTGTCTCCAATATGCATCATTGAGATATCCATATCATATAAAAAATTAAATTAAATAAAAAATTTGTAAAAAATATGAAAAATCATATTCCACACTGCTATCCTGAATAAATTTCATATTCATGTACTATCAAAACCCTAAGTTTTGCCGATTAGGGTTTACATTTGTCCAACCCTATCTATAAAATAAAATCATAGTTAGAGTTTCTTCTTAGGTTTGAAACAACACAATTTATATACTATCATTAATCAATTCTAAACTATGTTCAATCTAATCAAGCATGTAATCATTTAGGTAAACCCTAGTTTACCAATTAAGCACAAATGTGGTCATTACATTTTTTCTCTTAGATATTATGCATCGTAGTTAAGGATCAAGGAGGATCTCGAGCCTTAAGCTTAAGGTGAAGCCATGGTCATCTTAAACCTTGGTTGCAGCATGAATCTTGGGTTGTGATTCTTCCTGTCTTTTCTTCTTCACCAATTCTTATCTATGGTGATTCTTTGCATATAGAGGAGTTGTGAAAAAGTCTTGGATCTTTGATAAGTTCATCTTCAACCTTGGGAATGTGAAGCTTTGGAGCTTGGAGCTTTAAATTTGTTCCGAAGGCGGGTTATATAACTTGAACCCAATCAAGTTATTATTCACCTTCAATCTTGCTATACTTGCTGATCTACTTTCAATTTCGACTTTTCTTGAATGATTGATGATTCTATGAATTCTAATAGTTGCACAAAAATGTTATCCAGGAACTATAACAAAAAGGGATGAAAGTCTAGAGCTTAATGATGATGAAATCATCATGGAACAAACCAATATCGGGTTTGGAATTTTACTGAACTTTTCACAAAAATTCTTTTTAATGAAACCCAATATGGTGATATGAAATCCGTTATACCTTGGAACCCCATACCCCTATCATTTGTACATTTGGGTTAGTTGAAAAAGGACTAATCAATTGTCTAGGTTGTCATTCAACACATGGTAGGTTGATACTTTGAAGGTTTGAAAAGGTATGATCTTAAGGATCTAACCCGATATGCAAAACCCTACACTAGAGTAACCCGATATAAGTGACACACAAACACACACCTCTTGGACGATATGATGTAAGCACACACCTCTTGCCCGATATGGTGGAAGCACACACCACTTCTCCGATATGGTGGAAGCACACACCTCTTGCCTGATATGGTGTAAGCACACACCTCTTGCCCGATATGGTGGAACACACTTCTTGCCTGATATGGTGGCAACACACACCTCTTGACCAATATGGTGTAAGCACACACACCTCTTGAAAGATGATATTGTTGTGGAAATGTCGAGATCTTAGGTCTCAATAAGATTGAACACATAATCCTTTGACGTGATCACCAGATTTAGATTATGATCTTTTTACCTAATTATCTTAATTGTTATCACCTATGGTGACATGATCAATTGATCCATTGGTTCGAACATCGGAAAGTGAATCACATATTTTTGACACGATCACCTGATAGAATCTTGTTAGATGGTTGGATGAGGATCTTCGAATTTCTTGAACTCAAGTTTGATAGAAGTCCGACCTTTGTGTGATTTGTGCTCCCGTGAAACACAAATCCACATAATCCTGATTTGGTCATAAAAATAAGGAGTTAGATCAGTTAACGTAGGAACGTGGTTTTCAGTAGTGATCTTTGGGACCCCAATTTTGTTTATCAATTTATCTTAAATAGTTTATTTTTTCACTCTTACTTTCTATTCTTAGCATAATCAAACTTTCAACAAGACATATTTTTCCTTCTTGTTCTCGCGATTGGTTTTAGATTTGAATCCTCTTTTTCTGCCCCTTGGATCGGTACCTTAATACTAGAATGTTGACCCATTGCTTACAACGACTTGAATGCCTTGTTAGAAAGTTAAAATCAAAGACTTCTCCTAGTGATTTAGTGTGTGAATGACACACATCAGCCACAAGGCACTCTATACCATAGATGACAACCTATTGTTTAATAGTTGCAAAACTAGGTAAAACCCATAAATAAATCTTGATTTAATTTGTTGTTAATTTACTACTTTTAGAAGTTCTTCATATTATAGTAAAACTTTAGTGTATTACACTAAACTTATTTTCTTTGTGCATGGATATGTATGAGATGTACATATCTAGTGATAAATAGTACAAGGAGTAGCTTTTGGAGTTGCATATCTCAAATATTCAAAATATCTTTTACTAGTGTGACTTTATGTCTTTTGACCATAAAGCATAAAAGTATCTTTTATTTAGTTCTATTAAACTTGATGTAGGGAAATACTCCACACCCATACTTTTATGTCTATTTTTGGACATTCATCCTTTTGTTTCAAGTATTATGTTTATTTGTTGTTAGATTGGGACAGATGTGTGAGTCTTTCCCTCAGACTTTTTATCATATATGTGTGTTAGTTATTCCAGGTATAGTTTTATGTTGTGTTTGGGTGAGTGTTACATCTGCGCACTAGTGGGAAATAGAGAAACAAAAAAGACATGTGCAGCAAAATGATTGGGCTAATTCTAGGAAGAAGTTTGAGTGTAAGTACTTTCCAAAATTGAACTTACATAAGAAGATAAGAAAGTTCTAGATTATGTGTCAAAGTTTGATAACTCATGAGTAATACCATCAAGTTTTGGATATATTCGAGGTTTAATCCTCATATAGCGCCTATATATGATGAGATAATCTAATAGTTTGGGGAAGGGCTAAATGCGGTGTTGAAAATTTTGACTTTTATGATGGAGATACAGAGAATTTTGAAAGTTCTAGAATCGGTGAGATTATTAGAGAGGGAAACAAAAGTGCACAATAAATTTGAGTCAAGAAATATACTTTCCCAACCTTAGAGCCTATAGTATATCATTTTCACAAGGTTGAAGATACAATATCTCAATAGCGACTATCTAGCACATATTTGCAACATCATAAGTAAAGAGTCAATTGCACTCCAATTGGTCACTAAGAAAGGGAAGAGGAATGATGGGTTTCAGGGTTAGTATCAGAAACAAGGATGTCTAGTTCATTTTGAAGATATTGTAGAGTCTACAACATACATCACAATGGATCATGCTATTTTGGTAATAAACATTGTTATTAATTGTTTCACATGAGTAAGTTGTGTCTGAAATTGTAGCATGGCTAGGAGGTGACATAGACATAGAGTCCATAGAAGATGTTGTAAAACAATGGATATAGAAGAGGGGAATTGCTGGGATCATATTTAGGTCAATGGACTAGCTACCAAGAGTGGGGGCTGCCCATAGGATAACAAACAAGTTTGTACTGTGACTCTATCATAAAGTTTCATATCACCTTAATCATAAGATTTTATATGGAACTCCTTCATTCTGATTTAGTTGGGTTGTATTTCATTCAATTTTAGTTGTCCCCATTGTGACACAATCATCTAACACCAGCGAGGTGATATGACTTTATAGCTTTCATGTTCATATTATATCTTGTGAGAATTTGCTAGAAACTTTATTGTGGGTTTAACATTGTTTATGGATGTGTGTCCATGTTGTGACTTTAATTTCATAAAGTACAATAGTTAATTTAATTTACTTCCACTTCAGATGCATGCATTTGATGTTACTCTTTGGATGGATATCTTAGATAAATAAAAGGTGATTTTGGACTTTGGGTCCAAGATAGATGAGTTGTGAGATGGTGAACTTGATTGGTAATAGGAAGACATACAAAGATCATTCGTTCATGTTTGGTGTCTACCTCCATAACATTAAATATATTGAGGTGGAGATATTACACTTTTGTAGAACATTTTATTTTTACTAAGGAGGAGAGTCCTAACATAGAGGATGTTTGTATCAGTGTTCAGAAAAGCATTATTCGGTGTACGGGCGGATAGGGCACTTAATAGAGTATATGCGGTATGCGGGAGTATATGCGGTTTTGGATTTTTTTAATAAATTAATATATCTATGATATTTATATATCAGTCATATATAATTATATGTCACATTGAACAATTACATACAAGGACAACATAGAATGATTAATTAGAAGAAAGGGAGCATCAATATCATATAAATATTTAATTAGAAACAACAAAAATATCATATAAATTTCATTTCTTCAAGTCCATGTATGTGTGTTTGGAAAAGCGGTGATTAAGCGGCCACATAAGCGGGTAATCGGCTGCATAATCGGGCATGGACCGATTATTGGTCCACTTTGACATATGTGGTGCGGTCCCCTGTTCGAACCGCTTAAGCGGTCGCATATGCGGTCGCACGGACCGATTTCCTGAACACTGGTTTGTATGGTGAAAATTTTTAGGAATGTGTTTCCCAAGGAGTTTCTAGGTCTTCTTTCTCATAAATATATTAGCTTTTTATCAATTTGGTACAGGGTACCAAGCCTATTGCTCAAACATTGCATAAGATGTCTACCACATAGATGAGTGAATTTGTGATGTAGCTTCAAGAGTTGGGGGGAAAGGTTTTCATACAACCAAGAATTCCATCTTGGGTTCTCCTATTTAGTTTGTGAAGAAGAAGGGTGGATATATGGGATTATTCATATATTATTGGTACCTAAATAGAGCTAAACTAAAGAAGAAGTCCCCTTTCCCAAGTATAGATGACTTATTAGATCAGTTGAAGGGGGACAGAACATATTTCAAGATAGATATAAAGTCAATCTATTACTAGATAAGGAATAAGGGCTATGCCATGAGTCAGATGACTTTCATGAATAGTTGTGGGCATTACAATTGTGTGGTTGTAATGTTTGGGTTAACCAATGTGCATGTACTTTTCATGAATTTAATTATACATTTTTGATAAATATCATGATCAATTTATAAAAGTGTTCTTAAATATAATAATCATCTACTCTAGGGTATATCATTATGATCTACACTTTTTCTTAGATTTGTTATTTTTTAGGGTACATGAGTTGTATTGAAAGATCAATAAGTGTTAGTTCTAGATTAGTGTGGTGGCATTCCTTTGTCATATCATTTATGGGAAGGGATTTAGTATATCACAAGAATATAGGGGTGAGAATAATTTGGTTAGTAATAGATTATCCAAATGCTTAAAACTGAATGGTTAATTTTATTTGGACAATTTGTTTAATTTAGTTAATTTATTTTGGTTAGTTTAGTTAATTTATTCAGTTAATTGGTTAAACAATTATGTTTTTGATGAAAAATATTTTTTTGGTTAACAAATTAACAAAATAGTCACAATCTATCCAAAAAATATCCTACACATATATATACATATATAGTTGTAGTTTTATTGAGAAAAACATCTACATTTATATAGTGACTAAGTCTAGATGAGCTATATAATTCTATATTTTTATGCAATACTACTATTATATAACAATGATTTAAAATGATATGAGTACTTTCATATGATATTATACAAAGAGTGTTATTTGGTTAACCAAATTAACTGACTGAATTAATCGATTAACGACAACCAAATAAACTGACACTAATTAGTTTAGGTTAATGGATAAAACCCTCAAGCTACAAACTAAACATTTAACCGAGTTGAATTACCCATAACCAAAAAAATTAATTTCTCACCCCTACAAGAAGATACATTTAGTGTTATAGTGAAAATAAGCATATATGCTGATTAAAGTTTGGAGTTCTCTTGGTCTAGCTGGTTACAATAGATGGCTAATCATGAAGTTCACTTCTGTCGCTATGCCAGTGACCAAGAAACCTAAGAAGGTTGTGCCTTTTTTCTGAGATGATGAGTATAAGTGTTGTTTCCAATTATTGAAGGACAAGTTCACTTCACCACCTTTGCTAATTCTTCTAGGGACGTGGAAAACTACTTCATTTTGTACGATGCTTTGAGTAGACGCCTTGGTTGTATTTTAAGAAAAAGATAAGAATGTGATTTCATATCATTCTAGACATCTCAAGAAGCATGAGGATAACTATCCAACAAATGTCCTGGAGTTGGAATTTGTGGTTTTTGCCATTAAAGTGTGGAGGTCACACCCTTGTGGAGAAAAGTGTTACATCTTCTTAGATTACAATAGTCTCAAGTATGGTTTCATGTAAACTAGTTGAATATGAGACAAAGAAGATGGTTCTATCTTATCAATGATTATGCACTTACCATAAATAATCACCCTAAGAAGGAGAATATGGTGGTTGATGCTTGGAAATGGAACTCATCTTTGTCTTTGTTACTAGATAATATACAATTGTACTCTCTGGCCTGTAGAAAAAGAGACATGTTGGTATATGTTAGAAATATGATAGTGTAGTGATTCTTGGATGCAACGAGTACACATGAAGCAACAAAATAAATAATTCTATGACCCAACAAGCATATGTCTGCAACAAAAATATAATAGGAAGGAAGGGATATGAGACATGCTTCGTCACAGAGTAGATCTGATGATAGTGCTGACAAAAGTAAAGATCAAAGAATATGATGATGATATTATCCTAAGCTTCATGAAGGAATCTATTTCTTTTACACAAATGAACATGAACTCCACATTGTGCTCCAAGATCCAGTTGAAAGGAGCAATTCTTCTTCTATCAACTTACTAGCACTACAAAATCTCTCCTTTCTCTCCTTGTGGGTAATGACAGATAGGGTTCACGTGTGTGAAAGGTGTAACAAAAAGTATATTCATCATGCCCCTTTATAGGAGGTGCAAGGAAGTAGGATTTCTCATAAATCATGGAAAATGAATAGATAGTGAGAACCTTTTAGTATCCCGCTTTGAGTAGAGGCCTTGGTTGTATTTTAAGAAAATGATAAGAATTTGATTTCGTATCATTCTAGACATCTCAAGAAGCATGAGGATAACTATCCAACAAATGTCCTAGAGTTGGAATTTGTGGTTTTTGCCTTTAAAGTGTGGAGGCCACACCTTTATGGAGAAAAGTGTTACATCTTCTTAGATCACAATGGTCTCAAGTATGTTTTCATGTAAAACTAGTTGAATATGAGACAAAGAAGATGGTTCTATCTAATCAATGACTATGCTCTTACCATAAATAATCACCCTAAGAAGGAGAATGTTACAACCCCAATTTTTGGGTTCATCTGGTGAGAAATGTAATTTCTCATATTAAAGGTAATTGAACAAAGAATGGTATAATTTGTTTTGAATACATGGATTTTACAATAGCCTTGATGTCTGTGTTGTGGGATTTATTGGCTATTGGGCCCAAATAACAAAGAAAATTCAATTAGTAATTGAATAATTGAATATTTGAGAAAAGGGAGAAGTAGAAACCTCTAGAAGGCAAAGAGATGTAATCCAAGGATGGATTTCGTGCCTCTTGGGTTCCTTGGGTTCCAAGGAGTCCAAAGTTGCATAGAGAAGGCAATAAGAAAAGAAAATTTAATTAAGTATTTCTTTATTAAGATATACATTGAAAATAATGATAAAATGTGGAAAATGAGTGGAAAGAGGCATAAATGAGATTTCTTGGTGAAATTTCGTATCCATGGGGTTTCTAATATTAAAAGGAATGCCAATGAGGAAAATCAAAAGAGAAATAAAGAGAAATCCTAAAAAAGAGATATTTTAATGAGAAATAAACAAGATAATGTGAAATAATGCATACAGATGCATCTAGAAGGATAATAAGTATCCAATAAAAAGAATTTCGAAATAATGGAGTGTCTTGGGATCCAAGGAGTCCCAATAAAGAGGAAAGAAAGATAAAATAAAAAAAATTGCAAAATAAAAGATAATATGATACTTTATTAATGATTTTGGTGCCATTATGAAAAAGGAAGTGATTTCTATTAAAAGAAGATAAAAATTCGTGCCAAAGAATTAAAAAGCAAACATAAAGTGAATAAGAGAAGGGGAATTTCGAATTTCCTAATATCCATATAATAGGGAATATCCAAAGGATAAAGAAGAGAGAGAAAGTTTGCTTTCTAATGAAGGAAGGTGGTTTCCTAATAAGGAGAGGACTTGTTTCCTCTTAGATGGGTATCTTAGGGCAAGGATATCCTCCCCTATAAAAGGGGTAGACCCCTGGCCGAGTTCAAAGAAGAAAACCCACGTCTTCCTCTCTCTTCCCTATCTTCTTCTTCCTTGCTTTCATTCGTAAACCCTAAACCACGAGTAACTACATGATCCCAGAGCAACGAGGAACCCAGATGGGGTTGCGATGGTAGTTGGTCACGAGGAGGAACTAAAGAAAGGCCTAGCCGGAGCCGCCAATCCCTAAGCGACTCTCCATGGCAGCAACACTGCTGCATAAGGAGGATGGATCGCGGGTCCTCCCAGCCCGACTCGTGCCACCACAGCTGTTGGTTGCGGTTGCTGTAGATGCCCCAAGGTACAACGAAGGTCGGTGACCTATCCCCGAAGGCCGCAGTGGGTCCAAGTGTGGAGGAATAGTCGTGCAAGGCTGCTGGATGGCGGCTAGGGTGGCTGCAAACCAACGGCCTAAGGAAGAAGAAGAGTAAAAGGTGCGTTGGACCATTCTACCTCTCTGGGGTATGAAGCATCGACAACTTAAGCGGGGGCAGAGTCGTCATTTGGTTATGTTTTCCAAAGCGAGCTCCTTGCATGGGAGTTGGTGATGTGGCGCAATCTCATTGGCTGTGGTAAGTGATTTATTGCAAAAATCATATATAAAGATCGGTAACTCTGATTAGGACAAGTAATATATGAATTTTGATCAGAAGAACACAAGGAATCCAATAAAAATAGATTTATAGTCTGAGTATGGTCGTAGTTCGAGATGTAGTGTAAATTATCATCTTTAATGAATTAAAGATGAAGAAACCCTATTTTGAAATGAATAAAGTGTTTAATAGGGTTTAATGGATCATTAGAGTTGATGTTAACCTGTTAAATGTAAAAAGGTACATTATGTTCAAAAAGGAAAAACATTGCATGTGATTAGTCTAATTTAGAGTTTATGTGCGTAAATATGCTTGAAATTTGAAAAGGGCATAAAGTTATCATCTTTAATGATTTAATTAAAGAGAAACCCTTAGATTTGATGATAGATGGACTTAATGACGTTATTTGGATAATTCAAGCTGATATTAACCTGTTGTTATTAAAAGTGAAAATAGGACCTAAAAAGATGATCTTTTTATATAATTGGCTTAATTTAGGGTTTCGTGCATGATTGTGCATTAATGAGCTTGAAAACCCTAATTTAGGAGAAAATGTCTTTTAATTGGTTTAATTGTTCAAATCCATGAATAAATAGGGATATGATGATCCTAAGTCAATTTGGGTATAAAAGACTATTAAAATGGATAGTTGAGCAATTAAGGTTCATATAAATGGAAAAGAGTGTTTTAGGGTTTGTTGACCTAAAAGGGATAAATTTTGAGGAATGGAGCTATGAAACCCTAATGAATATCAATGAAACCTTAATGCGGATTAGAAACCCTAGAAAGTGAATCCAAGTCAATAAAGTAGATTATTGATAAAGTGTGTAATAAATAGAGTACATATTCTTTTCAGGAATTATGTGATGATTGAATTACTTGCTTGGATATGTTGATTGGCTTGATTGTATATACATGAAGTATATGTTGAATAATCTGCATGACTCATCAAATCAGGTATGTGGTTATGCTTATGAATAATCGCTCTAGTTTCACGGCGATTCTCGAAGTTTTAATCGGTTGCTTGAAAATAACTGTTGGATGTCTATTTATTTCTTGCAACTATAAAGTGACTATGATTATCATTATAAACGTGCGTATATAACTGGCTAGATCCGGGTCCACCTCTATTGCTTGGAAAAGGCTAAAAAAGGGGGTAATCCTAGAGCAAGGTCTAGGTTACCGAGAGTTAGAAACTGGGCTACCTATGTGTAGTGCCATGAGACTCATTATCCTGCCATGAGTTAAGGAGTGGGCTACTTATGAGTAGTGCCATGTGACTCAACCCTAGAAACTGGTTCACCTATAGGTAGGACCATGAGGGGTTTAATGGGGATCTACCATAAGGAAGGTAGTATCCAGGTCCACTGCAGGGATAGCACAAAGGATAGGGTACTCATGGATCATGGAGTTATATTTAAAATTTAATCTTGATTGTTAAATGATTAATTGAATGATTATGTTGTTATCATAGTTGCACGTTTATTGTTTCCCCCACATACCAGATTCGGCTGACCGACATTTTCTTTGTCGGCGTTTTAGGAACAAGCCAAAAGGACAATTAGTAAATCGTCATATTGTGAAATACATGAAGTAAAATGCAAGGAGGATTAGTTAGAGTAGAATCCTTAAGTTGATAGAAGTTTAAAGATCCAAGTTTTCAAAAAGGTATGCAAAAATTTATTTTCTTACAACTTTTCAGTTTAGTATGTTAAAATTTAATAATTGTTCTTGGTTAATTGCTGAACCTTTGATCCAAAAAGTATGGGTACGGCTTCGGCCTCTCGGTCTCCCTTAATTGGGGGTTATTGGGAGGTGGGGTCGTAACAGAGAATATGGTGGTTGATGCTTGGAATTGGAACTCATCTTTGCCTTTGTTACTAGACAATATACAATTGTACACTTTGGCCTGTAGAAAAAGAGACATGTTTGCATATGTTAGAAAGATCATAGTGTAGCAAGTCTTGGATGAAATGAGTACACCTGAAGCAACAAAATACATAGTTCTATGACTCGATGAGAATATCTCTACAACAAAAATATAATAGGAAGGAAGGAATATGAGATATGCTTCGTCATGGAGTAGATCCGATGATAGTGCTCACAAAAGTATAGATTGAAGAATATGTTGATGATATTATCCTAAGTAGTCGAAGGAATCTACATCCCTCTTTCATTTACATAGATGAACATGAACTCCACATTATTCTCCAAGAGCCATTCAAAAGGAGCAATTCTTTTGTTGACAACATACTAGCATTGCACAATCTCTCCTTCTTTCTTTCGTTATGGGTAATGACAGATAGGGTTCACATGTGTGAAAGTTGTAACCAAAAGTATATGCATCTTGCCCCTTTATATAGGAGGTGAAAGGCAGTAGGATTTCTAATAAATCATGGGAATGATAGATAATGAGCACCTTTTTAGTATCCCACTTGTGGATAACTAGTTGATCGATTGGATTAGTCCAGTCGGGTGATTGACCGACTTATGCTACTTTCAATGGTCTATCTGGGACTTCCAGTCCGGTGAGTAGATAGTCCAGTTGAGAAACTGGGATGGGTCAAGACTTACTGGATCTCATATGTCGATCGGTTGATCTAGTCCAATGGGATAATTAGAACAACCAGTAGACCTAGTATCTGATATTGTCTAGATTGTCAATTGGGTTACCCAGTCGATCCATTGGGCAGGTCTCATCCAAGTCAATTAACTAGACCTTCCATTTGATCAATGGCTCTATGCAGTCAGGTGACTAAACTTTCTAGTTGAGTGCATGGGCTTCCAGCCAGTCCTTGGTGATCTAATTGATTACTTAAAAATTTAAGTAACCAGTTAACCATATGTCCATGATTATACTCCTCTTCCCTATACATCCCATGTGTGTATCCCTATAGGCTACAAATTACGTTGATAGTGATGTCTATAATCATATTATGACTTCACAAAAAATGATTGGTATCTAGGAAGACTTCATTGCCACCCAAGTAATTGGAGAGGTTGAAGAACAACTCCAACCTAGTATTGTGACCAATGTTATAGTTATTGTATAATTCCTTCATCTCTAATATCCAAATTGAATCTGAGGCATTGAAATGTCATCATATCAATGGTCAATCATTGTTTTGTGATCTAGAGTATACTATATGGGATACATATGAGCTCAATATCATATATTGAATCACATGAGAATGACCATGATTTTCATAGTCTCACTCATCAAGCGGTCACGATATTACTCCAATAAGAGGGACAAATATTATCTACATCACCCACATTAATATGCATGTCATTGAGCACCCAAGAACCACTCGTATGGTAACTGTTATTCAGGGTTCCATTGAGAAGTGTCAAAGAATAATGAGCAACATGCGGTCATTCTAGTTACTTAAGGACTAAGGATCACAAAATCACTACTGTCACATGAGATATGATTTCGTATGCCATTTATGTCTTCCATGTATGATACTCAAGTTGGGACTATCCATCCTAGTTGTTCATAGCAAGTACCTATCTTTGACTTGATATCCAATATCATGATTAATGAGACACCTATCATTAGTCAACACACTTCCTAGCATTAATGTATTATTTTTGTCCAAGTTTCCATAATAATACATGAACAGGGACCTAGACAAGAATGGATGCTCTAAACATATATATATGCAATCTCATGTTTAGGCCCTCAACCCAAAATAACATGTTATTGAGTCATTCAATATTAAGATACTATTATACTCATTCACGATCTTAGATCAAATAAAACATAATAACTGGAATTACCTTGATTAATAATGAAATCAATTACAAAGTATTCCATTAATATCATTATATGACTAACTCTTATGGAATACTACCAACATATAGTAGAAATGGTAGTTTCTTTGTTAGGAGGAATACTATGTAGTATAATAAAATTATATGGAATATAAGGATTCAAATATTGCGGGTTTGAAGAGTGACGAGCTTCTTAAAATATATGATGGATCAATTATTTCCAAAGCATGATTTATGTTTTAGAGATGGAATGTTTGATAATATGGTGCTGTAGTAGGCATATTCCTTGAAGCACATTATAATACTGCATGGACCATAGTACTGTGTAGGAGCCTATAATATCTACAACTTTAATTTTCCCACCTTGGTATATTTTTGGGTCTAGGCACACATTCTATTTGTCATATCTCATAGAATATCATACTTAATATTTCATTTCACATTTCCTAGGATAAGGGTCTCATGCCACTCTTGTGGGTTCCTTTGGCCTCAATATCATGTGGCCCTTAGCTCTCTTGTAGGTTAATCCTCAAGATATGATCCATTTCCAATTCTATGGCAATCATGAAATTGAGATTTCATAAAAAAAGTCTTTTCCCATCTTACCAATATGGATATCAGGAAAAGTTCATGGTCTTTAGGTAACCAACTTAGCTGAAAGTAGGTTAGATATTCTTATAATAAACATCTTACTCATCTTAAGAAATTCTAAAGGTTTAATAGTATTATATGGATCGCTATTGGCATTAATCTTTGAGTTTTTCCTAAACAAAACCAAAGATTATGAAGAAATAATATTATAGTGAAAACAGATGATGACAAGTACATGCAAATATAAGGACCATTTCATCTTGCTCCTTCATATAATACCATTTACTAAACATTCTAATCCACACATTCTTTCACAAATTTTTTATATGATTCATTTTTATGCATAGCTCACCAATCAAGGCAAATTCAACATCTAATATGTGAATGAAGTCAACACAAATACATATATTATTTAAATTTACTTTCTTATATTCTTATATATTAAGTCACTAAGGAATTGAATAATTACAAATTTTCAAAAGTTCCTTCCCTTTGTTTTCTTTTTTTTTCTAGAATTTTCCAATTTCCAAGAAATAGCTTGAAAGAAGTTGAATTTGGTCTTAAATGTATTTTTATACTCACATCTACTGGAATGAGTTTTAGAGTTTCTTGATCCCTCTATTTTAGGTTAGTGATAGTTCCTTATTCCACCAACTAGTGGTAGGTTCCACCTTTAGATCTTGTTTTCTACCTTAAAAAGAAGATTTCATAAATGAGAATGATATGGAGTTCTTTTTGCTATTTGGAGGACTACAAGTTGGAGGATACAATATAGGATAACGGTGAATAAGAGAATGCCAAACTAAATTCTTACTTGTAACTCCATATCCAAAAAATTATATTGATTATAGGTTAATCATCTACAAGTCACCTTCTAATGAAAAGTTCATGGGAGAGGGTGAAGAGCTAATTAGATAGAAGTCAAAATTTGGTACATATGCTCCTCCAACTTTGTTTCAACTTTTTTTATTGTTTATTATGTAAAGATAAAATATCAGCCAACTTTTTTGGTAGTTGGTCCAACTTTCTGATCAGTAAAGTTAATATTAGGCAATATCATGATCTCATTTGACAAAACCTAGATCACCTCCCATAAGTTGGTCGGACTTGTTGAATGCTCTTCTAACTTCTTGGCTCAACTAGTCAACGGTTGGTCCTACCTTTGTAAAGTTCACACACAATTTTGGATTGCATTTGTAATTTTGATTCCAGTCTCCCAAAATGTTCGTATAAGAACCATGAACCCTACTTGTCACACCCCAAATTTTTTTAAGTATCCATGTGAATGTACATAATATTAAGAAAAATCCTAGTTAACTGATATCAAGACAAGTGGGTCAAGTTTTACATATTTTATTCATATTAGAATCCAGTTATGCATATCTAGAGCCTGAGGGCATCTTTTTGGTGAATTGATCTTCATGGTATGCTAGAAAGACCATAAGAAAATGTAAGATTTATTATATGATGATAATAAGGTTTTTCTAGAGTTTGAGGGAATTCTAATTATCAATGGATTACATAACATACCTAAGAGTACCTTATGTTTTTTCTTAACTAGGCTCTCAAATGTATGTAGTGATGAAATTTAGGACTTATTGGATGTTCTCATTATAAGTGGTGACACGATATTGGGGATTCAATTTGTTGTTATAGGTCATGAGACAAATAAATCACATATATTATACTATAATAGTCTATGAATTAATTTAAGTCACGAGGATTTTTCTAAAAGAAGGTAATGTGTATGTGAGTTGTTGGGCAATTTTTGGAGCAATCAATATTAAAAGGTAGCCCATAGAAATTATAAGAGAAGCACAAAGGAACATAGTGTGTTCAATCTCTTAGGTTTTGAACCAAGGATTTGGACATTGAACCATTGGTTCATAGCTTGGTTCATTTGATAACATGTGGGTTCACTTGATGGGCGTAGGTTTAACAAAAGGGATATCACATTCCCTGTTCTTTTAGAACAAGGTGTCCAAATAGAAGGGAAGGTCTCATGACCAGATCATGATCGTATAGGGGCTATAAAACATCGTATCATATAACAACAATGATAAAAAAAGTGGATTAGGGTTTGGCTTATGAAAAGGTTGAGAAAGTAGATCCGAGGAAGAAGCGGATGGTAGCACATGGAACTTTGTTGTCGTGGCTTCGGGAAGATCAAACCACCAAGAGGGCATGTCAGAGCTAGCACAGTGGTCAGGATAAGAGAGGGCAAGGCTGCATCGAGGCAAAGGTCCATCCTTCGAGTAATCTCTCACATCTAGGAAGAAGGTGTGTCACCAACCCACCTGGGCGGCTGCCCTATTCTTGCCACAAGAAATAGGGGAGACAAGCTCCCTATCAGCCGTGCAAGTGAGATCATGTTTGGTCGTGGCCAGGTTCCCTGGTCGTATATGCCTCATCATCAAGGGATCAATGATGAAGTAGTTCATCTAGGGTCATTGGATCGGTCTCAGGCGGTCAGCATCAGGTGGAGATGACGTAGCAGGTGGCGGCGCCTTGTTTTTGCGGAGGAACAGGGGAAGTGTGACCCCTGAATCATGCCCCTATGAGCAAAGAGGGTGAGTCCCTCCTTGCTGGGCCGCCGCGTCATGAGGCCCAATTAAGGCGAAAGGTACAGGAAAATAAGGTAATAAGAATGATCGGATTTATATTATTAAGAAGCTTTAGGAATTCATAGAGGTTGATCTGGTTTTCAGAATAAGGAGTTTAAGGACTCTTTGGAAAGGTCGAGATATGAAGAACATCTTTAAGGAGGCTCCATACTCTCAAATGATGTAGATAAGGTAATTTAATTTGAGGAAAGGTTAGATAAGTGGATTATGTACATATATGTTGATACTTTGTTAAATTGATATGATAGGTGTGAACCTCATCATTAAACTTCAAGGAATTGTTATACCACAAGTTATAAAGGTATGATGGAATGTGAACTAATGATTTGGAGATTAGATTGTTCTTATATGACATTTTGGGTATACTTTCATACATGCCATAAGATTATTTAGAGTGTGACTAAGGGATAAAGATGATACCAGAAGAGTATTTGTTATATAAGAATACATTAAAGGAAAACCCCAAAAGTTAGATACAACCTAGTTCACTACTACAGTAATGGTCTATAGGGTTGATTTTTTAAAGCCTGTAGCGTCACTTTTTAACCGACTCCTAAGTGGTCGTCGCTATAGAATTTGATCTAGAGGGTCGGTTTTTTTAACCAAAGAAAACCGACCTTATAGAGTGAAAATCGACCCAATAGGCCGTAAAAAACTCACACAAGTGAGAAAAGAAACTGCGCCCGAGGCTTTAAGGTCAGTTATTCATAGAAAAATCGACCCTACAGAGGACTTGTTAGGTCAGTTATTTCAAAAATATGACCCAATAGGTGAGTTGATCCCCGTGCTTTTAAGGTTGGTTTTTACCTAAAAATCGACCCAACAGACATACGGTAAGCTCGGTTTTATGAAAAAAGTGACCTAGAAGACTATCTTGCTTGATCAAAGAACTTCTAAGGTTGGGTTATTCCTAAAAAACCGATCCTATAATTCACCTTTAAGGACGGTTATCTTCAAAAAATCGAACCAAAAAGTTACAAAAATGATTTGCTGATCCCAGACCATGGAAGATTGGTTTTTTCTTAAAAACGGACCCTATAGATAAAAAAGGTCGGTTATTTAATAACCGACCCTAGAGGTTACAATTTTGTTTTAAAAAAAATATACAGAACAGAACAGAAATCTGCAGATCAAAACCAATAATAGAAAGTAGACTTGTAAATGATGCAAGCCAGAAATTCATTCCAAAGCCACATTTACTAGCTTTTATGTCCATTCGAATTATCAATTTCCAAACCACACATTCATAACAATATTGGTTCATATATATATTATATATTCAGTTGAGACATTCATACACATATCACATCATAACATTCACAAAATGATAGATTGCAAGTCTAAGATGATATTAAAATTAATGTTAGATACAAAAGTAAATTTGAAAGAGTTCTGAAACCACATACATAAATGGAGCTGACATATGCATTCAATCCAATGCTATATTGACTTCATTTAGAAAAACATTTGACCACTCTTCTCGGAATTCATTTAAGTTCTCAGGTGTGTAAGGATGAGTTGTAAAGATCTACAATATAAAATGCACGTGCTAATATTTTATAAAATGACTACAACTCACTTGTAAATTTATGATGTTATTCTTTATTACCTGATCTATAGTCTGAGTGTCATGTGATGCTTGTTTGACAATAGATTGCATATATTTCATTACATAGTATCCACAAGCCCAATCATTATTTTATATAGGACACTACAAATAACAAATTACACTTAATGTTAGTAAACTACTATAAAAAAAGTTGAAATGAGACTATAAGAGTTGACACATAAGAGTTGAAAGTTAATACATATATGATTAAGCAGTTGTCAAAATTGCTACCTTGACATTTTTCAAAGTCAAAGTCTTTAATTTTGTTGGTATTTGTCCTCCACCTTCACAAAAAGTCTTTATACCCCTATTAATTAAACGATGATAGTTGGTAAAATAGAAATTATAAATAGAAATATCATGTTGAAGCATAACAAATGACTAAATTTATGCTTACTCCATAGTTGACAATTTCAGTTTGTGGCCCCTTGTTGTTTTTCCCATTGGGTCAAGATAATAAAGAGTCATCAATTTTGGGACAACGACCAATAATTCTGAATGTCTAGATCTAAGTAATAATAAAACAAACATAAAAATAAAGAAATTTATTCATTATTAATTATATTGAATAATAATACTTACTGGACATTAAAAGAAATTAGAATAATTTCCTTTCCCACACTAGCAAAATATTTGAATGCAGTAGAGAAGTACTCATTCACATCCTCAATATGTGTCTCCACCTGACTAGTGAATGAAGGAACTAAGAATCCAACATTCTTTATATCAAAGTTTATGGCCTCAGTATATAAGTGGTTGTATAATATTTGTAATTATTTTCATATATAGAAATAAGTTTACAATGTGTATTGGAATTTTCTATATTGATAGATCCTTACCTTATCCATACTTCTAATATCAAAGTATTTAGTCAATCATACCAAAACAAATCTATAATATCATCAAGAAATATATAATTGTCAAAGTCCCTCCCAGTTGCATCTTCTGTTAAATTGACCAACATTTGTAATCCCGAGCTTTGGTTGGCTAAGTATCGACACAAACATTTACATTTACTTTCCAACTCATCGAATGTGGATTCTAGAATAAAAGATGGCTTGGTCATAGGAGGACGACTAGTAGAATTTTTACTTTTTGGTTTGAAAACATGTTAATTAAATTATATACTTATATTATACGAGTTCATATATGTAGTCAAATATGAAAAAAATGATAGGATTTAGGTATACCTTGTCATTGATAACCAAGTGTCTAGGCCAAACCATCATAGCACCCTCTGCTTCTTCAATTGTACTATATTCAGGATTAGGTATGGGTAGTGGTTTGTCCCCCATTCCGTCATACACAAGATGGATGGACACACGACAAATGTCATCAGTAATTGGTTGGCAATGCAATATACCACCAAGGTTGTATACCTTGCCCGCTACCACAACATTATATTCTAGAACCTCCACTGCAAGTTTACAATTCATACCAACCTAGAATTGAAATAATATAAGTTATATACGAAGCGGTAAACCAGATACCTACTATAACTATATATATATATATATATATATATATCATATATATATCATACTAATAACACAACATATAGAACAAACTTACTACAGATTGTTGTGGTGGGTTATTGGGTGTGCTCCCATGACCTTCTACAGCTGGAGCATGGGGCTTGTACCTCATCATCTGATAGACGCACAGTTTGAATAGGTTGAGAAGGTTGAGTAGGCAGAAATGAAGACATTATTTCTTTTACTTTCTGTGCTACTAATGCTTCAACTTCCTCTTATGTAAGACCTCATGTACGACCTCTTCAATTACAAAGGGCCAAAATAAAAGTTGAATCCAATGCCAACTCCTAATCCCCTAACACGACCAGGATGCTCCTTCATACCAAGAGCAACTAATAATTCATCCATGCGGCCAGTTGGGATGAACTTTCCTACCTTCCTTTGCTCATGGAGATCAATCTATTCATAATAAAAATATTAAATCACAATATCAATTAGATATGAATAAATTAACGTTTGCGGGAGTTACTCTTTACTTAGTTGGGATAAACCAACCATCTTTTGTGCCACCTCCTTAGTTGCAGGGTTGACAATTTCACCTGCTTGATTCTTTCTTGCATCAATCCACTGCAAGTGTCAGGGTGGACGCTCAGTTTGAGTTATACTAGACTCTTCTCCAGAAGAGAGTTACTTCTCTTGTAGTTGGCGGCAAAAGGCATAACCACCGGGCCCCAAACGATGGTCATGCACATTTTTGGCCCGTCTTTCCTTTTGGGCCTCGTTAATAGCCTGATGATTTAAAATGAGGTATTGCAATTTAGAATTGGCAAACATATATAAAAAGATTCACCTCCTTAATTGTATAAAAAGATTCATACAATACATCACAATCTTTATTACCTGAAACTCTTCTGATTTCTAGATGCAACAAATCTTTCCCACACCTCAGGATCTATATATATATATATATATATATATATATATATATGTTGCTTTCTTCTTTTGTTTAGGATGATCTATAAATTCGAGATATGTCATAAAATCTCTCCACTGTACACCAGAACATTGTAGTACTTTTTTCTTGTGATCTTTTTCTTTTAGATGAAAACACCCTATATATACAAAAGAAGCAATAATGTTATTTTAACAAGGATATGTCTTTCCAAGAAAACTAAATTAGAATCAGTAAACAAAAAAAATATACTAAAATAATATCACTTCAACTCACAAATATATCTTTCAATAGGAGGTCTTTTAAGGCATCAGAAACATCATGCCACTTTTCTATATCTATTTCCACCTTACTGCGTGTTGTTGCCCCTACGTAATGCTTGAAAGTACTAGCATGTTCCCCAATAGGTGCTCCTGTGACATCGAACTGGATTGACAATTTCTCCCCTTTGGCCCTCAGCTCCTACAACCTACGCATTAGTGTAAGACCTCTACATATCTTATCATCACCACTATCATCCTCATGGTGCTCATGCTCAGAATGTTCATCTTCACTTGCCATTTTAGAACAACCTACAAGTATACATGATAAAAGAATTATAAGTGATAATAAAAGCACAAGTGGTTGAATGATATATGATGTATATTTAAAAGATTACGTGCTTGAATTCTAATAAATAAATAATTCAAAGAATGCATGCCTCTAGTATTGGTTGAGTTGTTAGTCAAGTAAAGTTCCTTCAGCATGGTTTTGACATTTATAGTATTCATAGGTGTTAACTTCAACATTTACACTTGGAAAACCAACTGAGAATGGGATGGAATCATCATACTTTTTGTAGTATTCTTCTTCATTTATAGGATCTACAGTAAAGTGTCTTTTTCCATGAAGAATGATAGATCAATTTTTATTTGTCGGGTCATCAATATGGAATACTTGTTTTTCTTGGTCTACCATGATGAATGGTTCATCTTTCTCACCAATATTTTCAAAATTCACCAATGTAAAACCCAACTCATCTACTAAAACTCCTTTGTTGTTATCAACCCAATTACACCTAAAGTTAGGAACTCTAAAATTTGTATAGTCCAATATCCTCAATGACGTCGTAATACGACATCTCAACTTCACGTGGTCTTTTATCTTTCACACTAGCAAAATACAACAAACAAGCTTGAACAGTGACCCCACTATTTTGGACTATACTACTTTCATCTTGACGCTTTGTGTAGTATAAAAATCCAGTATTGTCATATCCTTCATATGACATGATATCCATTTTTGGCTTAAAGGCAAGCCATTTTATGTTCTCAACAACATTATTCGATGATTCAAATAGTTGATTAAAGACTTTCTCTTCAAACCACCTAATAAATGTTCGATTATGATCTCTTGCAAGCCACATTGAACTGGATCATGGATGATTTCTCTTGATATGATCATTGTGTTCTGTGATGTAGCTACTAACTTAATTGATGTTGTGTAAAATATACAAATGTGCTTGTTCCCACCACTCACGACTAATTCCTTTCATTTGTGCTCCTAGTGTTCCTTTGCCACAATAAGATTTAGTGTGATGGGAATTTTTTAGATCGCTAGAAGTTTCATTGCTATTCAAAAAATCATTGCAAAAGTCCATCACCTCCCTGGCTACATAACCTTCAATAAAACTCCCTTCAGGATGATAACGATTCCGAACATCACCTTTAAAAACACACATGTAGCGTTCAAATGGATACATCCAGTGTAAGAAAATTGGACCCAACATCTTCACCTCCCTTGTTATATGTAATACAAGATGAACCATGTTATCAAAAAATGAAGGAGGAAAGTACATTTCAAGCTGACACATGATAACAATTACATCTTTTTGTAATTTATCAAGAGTATCAGGATGTATCACTTTGTTGCATATTTCATTGAAGAAGAAACAGAGTCTTGTGATTGCAAACCTTACATGCTTTGGCAATATAGATAGAATAGCCATAGGTAAAATGTGTTGCATTAAGGTGTGACAATCATGAGATTTGAGACCTATCAACTTCAGATCCTTCTTTGATACCAATCTACAAATATTAGAAGAGTATCTTTGTGGAGATTTAATATTATACAAGCACTCACAAAAAGTCTTTTTCTCCTACTTTGAAAAAGTGTAACAAGCTGGTGGTAAATATGTGCAGTGACCCCTGATCTCCACTGATAATTCTTTTCTTATACCCATTAATTCTAAATCTTTTCTAGATTTGATGTCGTCTTTAGACTTTCCCGATATATTCAATAGCGTACCAATGATGCTATCACAAATATTTTTTTCAACATGCATGACATCAATGCAGTGTCTAATTGACAAGAATCTCCAATAAGGAAGATCCCAGAATCTTGACCTTTTCTTGTATAGAGATTTGTCACATGCGAGAGTATGACAACTTGAACTCTTTCCAAATTCATTAACAATATCTTTCACCCTATCATATACAACATTTCTTGGTATAGGTTTAGGAGCACTTCGTTCCTCATTTGATCCATTAAAGGTTTTGCATTGCCTTCGATAAGGATGCACTTGTGGGAGAAATCTCTGATAACCAAGATATACAATTTTACCACCATGTTTCAGTCAGATTGGATAAGTATTTTCCTCACAAATAGGATAGGCTTTGTATCCATTTATGCTATATCCAGACAAATTTCCATAAGCTGGAAAGTCATTAATTGTGCAAAACAACATAGCACGCAAACTAAAGATCTCTTCACGTGAAGCATCATATGTCATATCACCTTCTTCGTATAGTTTCAGTAGGTCATCAATTAGAGGTTGAAGGTAAACATAAATGTCATTTCCAGGTTGCTTAGGCCCTAATATCAATATTGACAATATGACATACTTATTTTTCATACACAACCAAGGAGGAAGATTGTATATAACAATCATAACAGACCAAGTGCTATATTGGCTGCTTAATTTACCATAAGGATCCATTCCATCTGTACAGAGTCCAACCAAATTTAGGGTATAATAAATCAATTATATTCCATTGTGGTGAATCAGATGTGTGTCGTAGGATGCCATCATCATTGGCCTTTAACTCCCCATGCCAAGACAAATTTCGTGCATCTTCAGTATTAGCAAATAAGTATTGAAATCGTGGTATTATTGGTAGATACCACATCATCTTGGCAGGAGAGCCATTTTTAGCCTTAACTGAATTTGTCATCTTGTACCTTGACGCACCACATTTTGTACAATTTATCAAATTACTATAGTCCTTCTGAAATAACACACAATCATTTGGACATGAATGAATCTTCTTAGCCTCCATTCCCATTGGGCACATTATTTTCTTTACTTGATATGTTGAAATTGGAAGCTCGTTGCCTTCAGGAAGAATTTCCTTTAACAAAGATAACAGTGAAGTGAAACTCTTATTGCTCCACCCATTTTGAGCTTTAAGGGTATATAATCACAACACTCAACCTCGCGAACTTAGTACAACCCTTATATATTGGTTTTTCAGCATCATGGACAATGTTTGCAAATAAAGAAGGTGGATCAATGACATTGTCCCGACAACTACGTAGCATCTCATCAACCATATCATCCTGAATCGATTCATCCTGAATCGGTTCATCATTGACATTATCATCATTATGTATATATTCTATGCTACAACTATTAGTATCGACATTTTCTGATCCATAATTAAATTGCTCTCCATGCCAATACCATTCATTATAACCTTGTATGATCCCATTGCATATGACATGATTCTTAATTTCCTCAATAGTATCAACTTTCAAATTGTTACCACAATTTCTACATGGACAATATAACCTATCTGTAGGTAGTTTCCTATGTTCCTCAACAAATCTGATGAATTCATCAAGACCTTTGGCAAACTCTGGACTGTAATGGTTCTTGATAGACATCCAACTTCGATCCATTTTCTAGATCACATTAAAATTAATTATAAAAGTGTACCACCTATCAAAATGGTTATTGTTGATACTATAAGTTATAAGTTATTATTGATAGGAAGTTAATTAGTTTTATACTAAAGTGTACCACCTATGCCATTTTTGAATATTTAATCTCACTAGTAACTGTATAATGTTTGTTTAGTTTTCAAGAAAGTTTCAGCAGCATTTCCCCTAAGTTCTCCAAGTACATCGATGTAAATGGCAAATAACCACCCACATATGTACCCAGAGAACAAATGAGGAAATACTAATAAAATTTTCTTCAAAACTAAACATACAGATACACTTACATCCTAAGTGAGATTAAATATCCAAAAAAAGTCGCAGACCATGGAATATCCTAATGAGTAAATTTTGAACGAGTTTCTAAGTTGATACATAAATGTATTGTTGTCATATTTATATATTAAGTTAAACATCATGCATCGGTGATCTCATCTATAAACCCTAAAGTATCAATCTGAGACTACACAATGTATACCCTCATATTTCTGGAATGTATACAATGATTACATATATATGTGATTGATAACAAAATGTAGATATGAAAGAATACATATTTTTATTATTGGTTGATTTACTAGTCAAATAAAATGAAAAAATAATGTAACTGACCTGAGCCACAGAGATGAAAATGAGATAAGACCATGGGCAATGGAAGGCGCACAGGTGGCAAAGAGAAAGAGGATGATCGTCGAGCGTCGGAGCTACTATGAGTAGGAGGATGACTATCGTAAACGACATGGGTAAATCCAGAATACTTCCATAGATAAACATTCATTATATGTACTGAATTGAGAAGAATCAATTAGGCACTCTTGACAAATATATTCAAATAAATAAGTTAAACCAAATAGTTAAATGAATGAAACAAAGAAACTTATCAATTTGCGGTAAAAAATTTCATCTCATTCCCTATGTATAAGAGTAAAGAGGAAAATATAAGATTGTTTCATAACCCAATAAGAACAGGGAACGAAATGAGGATGATGCGCAGGCGTCATTCATTGATGACATACTTTATAATATAGAGGCATTGGAGGAGCATCACTGATTGGGGCAAGGGGTTTGGGGATTGATCATAGTGTGGTTGTTGTTCTGTGATATCGGAATTCAATTATCAACAATGTTGATAGTAACAAAGTAGGTTGGCTACAGATGGATTTTAACCTAAGAATACTAGCTAGCTCTGCCTAATTGGGCTTTGACAAGTCATCTTGGCATTTGAGCAGCCAGCTGCTGGGCATGGTATGCTATCTCATCTTCTCAACTACAACCATTCACTCTACACCAACTTGTTCAGTCACTCACACCCATCATCGTTATTCCCCAATCCAACTAGCTAGCTAGCTAAGTGGTGCCTTCTTCCTCTATTCGCCCCGTGTCATGGAAGGCCTCTGGAGCGAATTCCACCCATCGGAACCCTCCTCCTCCTCGTTATCGCCACCAGCACACTCACATTCCTATCCTCGTCGGAGAATAGATGACCTTACCTCTACGGTGGTGCCTACATTAGGTCGAATATGAAAAAGAAGGTGGCGACCTTACCTCTGCATTCAGGTGCTTTCGGGTGGCGGTGGTGGCGGCGAGGCTTTCCTCGTGGGCACAACAGCAAGGGGTGGTTTGCAGACCTACACGACAGTAGTAGGTGCCCTTCTCTACTCTCCCGAAAGTGGCGGCGTGAAGGATCCTTACAACAGCGGCATGGGCAACTTCTTGCTAGCTTCACGCGATTGCTAAATGAAAAAATAGGTTCCAATAACACTTAGTAACCGGACCTCTAAGGTCGGTTCTAAGTAAAACACCAACCCAACATCTTAAGTGGTGCCCGGACCACCTGTAAGGTCGGGTCACTTAAAAAACTGACCTTATAGAATTATGCTACAAGGTCGGTTATTTTTAGAAAACCAACCCAAGAGGTCCAAAGCGGTGCCCACATTTTTTGTTGACATATAAGGTCGGTTATTTGGAAAAACTGACCTTATAGATCAAGACGCGAAGCCAAAATTGAGAAAATGTTTGTCGCAAGAAACTTAATGGGTCAGTTTTTATGATAAAACCGATGCAATAGTGTATTAGGTCAGTTATTCTAGTAAAAATGACGCTAAGGGTGGTGACGTTATTAGCCAAAAATGTAGTAGTGGTTGGTGAGAATTGTGTGTAATGATAAATTGATTAAAATGGATGTTAATAATAGGAAATATCTTTTCAAGATTTAGACCCGACAAGAGGAATCCAAGATGAACATTTAATACTCTCTAACAAAGGTAAGTGGGCCATGCATTTGAATTCATATTATATATACTAGACTGATAGACTAATTATCTTGTTCATTATAACCCATTAGACATGTGGTCTAATGAACATTATTCTCTACTACAATAAAATTATTGTCACAGATGGCTCATGCCTATATTTTATAAACTATTAAGTTTCAAGTTGTCAGTTATGCATAAATGTTAGAAATCAGCATGTGAATCATTAGAACTCAGAATATATGCCCAAAATTTGATTCAGTATGTTATTTCCTTGCTATCATCTAGAATTTAGAATATCTTTCACCATATCAGATCAGTATACAACAATTTAGAATTTGGACTCATCATTGAATGGCAATATCAGAATTTACCCCCATTTATAGTTTCTTATGTTATACCATGATTTAGATTTCTATATAATGTCAATATAGAATGTAGAATATAGAATGCCAGAACAAAATACATACTTCAAAATTCATCTCAGATGATTGAGGTATAGAATTAGAATAGAACCAGAATAAGAAATAGAGCAAGAATTGAAAAGAACAGAAAATGACACCAGAACATTAATTATTATATAATAAGTCCTCACTGAATAGAAGTATTGTGGTATACAGAACAGAAGACTTTCATGCCACAGAAGGTGCTTGCACCATAGAAGGCACATTGTGCCATAGAAGACACCTCGGTGTCACCAGAAGGCTTTCATGCCACAGAAGGTGCATTGCACCATAGAAGGCACATAGTGCCACAGTAGAGGGATTATTGTATTATAGTTACCATAGAAAGATAAAATATGTAAATAAAAGATATTCCTTTCAGTTAGAGATTCATAGTTTTCATACTTTAGTTATGTTCATTTATATTATTAGAATCCATTGCCACTTACTCTAACAACTAGTTTTCCAATGCATGGTTGGGGATGAGATGTCCGCAGGTGAGAGGAGCAGATGTAACACCCAGAGATTTGGAGCACAAGAATAGAGCAGGATAAGGTCTGGTGGGGGTGCCAACTATAAGAGGATTCTCAGATTTATATCTTCAATTATGTGTTTTCATTTTTATATCTTTACAATACAAACTATGTCTCAATATAGTAAGTTAATTTTCCATGTGATGACCATTATGTTTTCTTTTGTAAGAAAAATCATGAGGCTATTTAATATTTTAGTTTGTGTGATTGATTATATTGTTATTATGAATGCCAGTATTTTGTAATGCCCCCTTGAGTGCACAAGTTATGGATAACTCAGTGTTGTTTCCGCTATGTGCATGTGTGTGCTTAGGGAAGGCTTTACACTACTACAACCTTCAATTTATGCATAATTATCCTTAACCTTAAAATTACATATTTTATACACTTAAATAGGTTAAGAAATGATATAAGCATTCAATTTGTCTTTAATTACCATAAGAACTCTAGTTAACATATTTCACTACTAACTATTACAAATACCTATAAGTCAAATGAATTCATCTTATTGTTTTTTACTGTAATACATATCATTATTTACATAAAATTGTGCAAATTAGGATTTTCTTGACAAAAATACTTATAATTTCTATATATCACTAAATTGGTTTTCATTTCTATAATATGTTCACCTTGTTTCCACAAAACATGTGTTTTGGTTCTAGGAGGCTACAAAAGGGACACTTAAAGAGGTGATGATATGAAGCAATACATGGTTAGGTTTATCTTGAGTGCGAGTCATTAAAAATCCTCCTTTTCTTAATAAGTTTCATCCTTGAAATTGAAAACAACTTTAGTGAACATGGAACATATCCTATTCTGACTCGACATGGATACCTCAATTTTATGGTGCCTCCATAACATTTAATCATTGATACTTTTTTCTATTCAACTTTTGTATTTTATAGTCCATGATCTTTACTAGTGATCCATCATGCGGTACAACAAAATCTTTGTATACATTAGTTTTAGAGTTTTTTTAGGATGTTATTTCTTTACCATAAATGTATGGAAGATACCTTTGACCTTTTTCAATTAGGTTGTAACTCAAATAAATAGGAGACACTATCAACTCCAATTCCATTATTGGTTTAGATCCTAAGCTTTTGGAATTTTGGTACCCTTCTTTTAGAACCTATGAACTTCCTTCTAGGATGATAATTTTCAAGAACATGTGATCACCATCTTTAAAAACAAAGCCACATGACTTTATTAGCATATTTGTTATGCTTTTCTTGTCCAGAATTTGATTGTTGTTTAATAACTGCAATCTTTGTAGTGATCTAGTGTGCAATGTAATTGTCCAACAACTACTTCTCTCCTATATCATACAAATATATTTGTGATCTATAATTTCTACCATGAAGTGATCATATGGTGGCATTCTTAAATTCCATTTATGCTAGTTATTTATTAAAATTTAATCAATCTTAGGTGCACATCATGACTTCTAGGAAATTGTAGTATAAATCATCTTACGTATCATCTAGTAATGTATCGTTATTTTGGATTCCCATCTCTTTGATGGTGGAAAATTTAACAAACTTCACATTGCTTCCCATGGTATAGCGATGTCCATCTCAGAATACAGATATAAAGTGAGATAAATAATATGATATAGAAGATAATGGGACACTTTGTAGCCCCACTATCTCACCAACGTATATTTATGCACACATTCTACAAAATATTTTCTTAAGAGAATTAACTATACGTTATTGGTAGATATACATTAGTTGATAAACATGGTTTCCATGTTGAAATAGTCATAATTGTGTAATATTTTATTTTTTAGTGAATGTACTATTCTATAATTGCATAATGAGTACATGAGTATAATTTGATTATAATTTGTCACTTGAGATGATATTTTGACTATTTAGGGTTTTAATACGAAATACATACATTTGAAAGAAATATAATATTTGATTGATCAAAGTGAAACTGCAAGTGCAACGTGTTTAGTGAATCCATTTATTCACTCAGTTGTTCTAACGTATGTCCAATTTAGTAGTATACCATTTAAGTAAAATACAAAATGGTATGAACTCAATATAAGAGAAAGACTTAATCATAAAATTCAATAGTGGATGCTCGGAGCACCATAGAACTTTTCCCTTGAGGCATGTAGTGGGAAGGGTGAAATTAAATGTTTATTTTAGGATATAGGAGGATATATCCTAAACAAATATAGGAACTATCACACACAAAATTCTATGTAATAAAGGTACTTTAGGTAGTATAGAGTACCCAAAAATAACTAGCTAGGAATGGTTGGTACAAAGTTAGTTCTATAGTAGTATTCAACATATACCAGAGATCCTAATGACATGTAGACCATTTTTAGTTGTAGTGAATAGCCTTTGGATCCACTACTTTTGTCTATACATTTCACCCTATTACTTATGGAAAACATTTAGATTGAGTCTAAAGCCAAGGTCCCAATCTATAGGTTTTGTTAAGTCATCTTTCAGAAATATGTGACAACCTCACTATAGGCAATTTAGCACAGTTAATAGAGCTAAGGTTTGCAGGTCCTACTAATGATAAGCCGTAAAGTGGGAACATTCTATTGGTCCTTGCGATGAACATTGGTCCTTGTGATGGTCATATGGTGAATAGTAAGCATAAAGAGACATGATGTGATGAGATCACACTTAAGGTGAATTAATATGTTCTGGTTATGAGTTAAGCCCTATTTTTGTTGGTCTTGTTTAGAGGTTATACGTTGTAACTTTGGTGGTACAATCTAAGTGAATTTAGGGGCAAAATAAAAGAGAATATCAGTAATTTCAATCCAATCATTTTATTTCAACGACAACAATTTGTCAATTTATTTGGTCAGTATAGTTGTCAGCTTAGTTATCAAGAAAAACTTGAAAGTGTAAAAATATGAAATCTGAATAAGATCTCAAACCGTGCTTACTTCACAATAAGACTTACTTTGTTATTTTTCATAGATCTTATCTAATCGCTTTGAACTATATCACTGCTAGTTTCTATGTTATCTGATGTATGGGATACACTACATATTTTAGTGTTTTAGAATTTTTGATAGATATACCTAGTATCTTACCCCTATACTAACAAATATCCTAGGTTAACTATATCTTATGAATATGTATATGATATACATAAATTCTTCCAAAGAGATAGATATTAGAATAGTTCAAATTAGTCAGTCCCTATAAATCTTTCTACAAGTGCATTTTTTTTAAATAACTCGACATCATTAAAAAAAAGGCCATACGACATCTACAAGATAAAGATCTCTCATCAACTAACCAAGCAGCGACTCCTTTTGCGAAAAGACATAGTACAAGACTCAGATTGGGATGTGATAGGCAAATTTCTGCACCGTCCACCTCTAGTGGTGGCTGTCTAAAATAGGTATCTGGGATGGAATTCATCAATCTACAAGAGCCTATGAGTCTATCAGGAAAGGAGTTTGCATAGCTGCCAATAGAGATCACTATCTCATCCATGGTAGAGGCCACTGAACAATTAGAGATCTCGACCCAAACTACAACAAGAAAAAGAGCATCTTGTTGTTAACAACATAAAGAAAAAAGCACCAAGAAAAAAACAAAAGTTGAGGCCAAGCAAGAAGCTGCCTAAGCTCACAGCACGCTCACACAGACAAATACTCAAACAGCTTGGGTGCAACACCCCAGATATCTGGGAAGGGGGCAAAAAGCCCCACTTGCGCATACTCAGAGGAGAAAGGGCCTGCGAGGATTGAAGGTGGGAGGTAGAAAGCTCCAGATAACCCCACCACCACTCCCAAGCACCCATGTGAGCAGGGGATGAGAGCATCCTACCAAAGAACGTAACCCAGTTTCTCTCCCTCTGTCGGTGTATCAAGGAGTCGCACAACCTCACCGTCCATCCATAGGAGCACCCAAAGCCCCGACCTGCAACCTGACCCAGACAGGAAGAAAGGGACTCGACCAGCAGCCCGCTGCCATCTAATGCTCGCCACCACCCGTCGCCATCCTGCGTTTTAAAGTCTTGCAACCTTATATCTTTAGAAAAGTGTGTTTTCATACTAGTGAACATGTGGAATTTGGAATATTATATGAGTATTCATTTGATTTTAATAACTATGTATCTAGTTAATGGAATCTATATTTTGTTGTTTATATTTATTTATTTCATGTGGTAGTGATGGTATTACAGAATAAAGTAAAAAGAATTATATGAGTGCAAGTTTCGTTTCTCTTAATATCTTATTTATGCCCTAAACATGTAACATAGTTTTGTTTGTGAAATTAGGGTAAATAAAGATCAAATAGACATTACCCATCATCAATCCACTTCTCGTTATTGATCACAAGGTATGATACCACCAGCCTTCTCAAGTCACTATTGACCAAACCTATTCTCTTGTACTAAGAGGTCACTCAGTCCTCTTACAAAATCACATGTGTTTTGTTCACCTACCGTAGAAATTTACTAATGACTTTCTGAGTCACAATTATCATTTTAAACCCAAATGAAATTTAAAAATGTTATAACAAGTGTTTACAACAAAGTTTGGTGTTTTCAAGATCTTTAAATGTTTATCAAATCATTCCTGAATTAGGACTTTCTTATTCTTGATTTTGTCCAAATCAACGCTCAATGTTTTACATATCAATATGATTTTAACATTTATTATTTTAATATTTAAACAAATAAAATTATATTTAACATCTAAAAACTATATCTGACTACAGATGTTGTTCAATTCTTTTATCTTTCATTTATTTCCATTTTATTTTATATAATTACTTCAATTAACTACTTAAGTTCCTATTTACTGCATATATTAAATTGTACTTAGTATTATAGTAACTTGTACTTAGCAAATTGTAGGTCTTAATTATGTAATTAGCATATTTGATCTCTTCCTTTTTTTCTTTATCACTCACACAAACTGATTTTCCCACATGAGTCATTTAAGTAACATGTTGTACCCAATGATGAGTCATCACTCATAGTCCCCAACAGTAAACTGCATTTATCAGGTGTGTTCCGAATGGACACATAGTTGTTTTGTAGTAGAGTTATCCTTTTACAATCAAATATCTTCTATAGCTTGTATGCTCGGGCCTTTTGGATTGAAACGATTTGTAATCTATACAATTCACATATATTACTTTTTATTATATATTATCAACTTGTTTTGCATATAATGATGTTTGATGATGTAAGGAAATTTGGCATCCATAAAAGCTTATTATTTGGTATATTTTTCCTAATATGGATTATTTTTTATGTTCATTATTCATGAATTTATTAATCTAAAAAATATGTGAGTGGGAAAAATATAACAACAATTTGTGTATGTTAGGTATTTGGTATTATCATATTTTTTTCTCTTTCAAAATCATGGTTTGACTACCACTTAGTATAGTGTGAATTGGACACCTAGATTGTGGTTAGTCACAATATGGGAGTCTAGTTCACACCTACCCTATGGAATAAAACTATTCATCCATCATGTGTAAACTAAAAGTCATACTTTCTCTAAATCCCAATCATTAGATCTATCCATATCATTTTTCCTTAATGTTCCAACTCCACATACAATCCACCTCCATTAATCCAGATCCACTTGATCTATTGCTACAATGTCACTAATTACATATTGGGACTCTTCTATGTTCCCTTATGGGATTAAAGAAAAAGTCTCATGTACCTATATTTGGAGATAAAGGAGATCCTTAAGAAGATTATTGAAACTCCATCTCTCTCCTAGTCATTTGTTACTCAACCTCTCAAATTGTACTTCATTATTTTTGTGAATTCATGTATATTTCTCTTGTTGTCCCCTTACCCGTCTTTATAGATAATAGGGCCATGCACTCTATTTGGAGTTCTCTATGAATCTACATGTTTATGTTAGAATCCACTAATATGATAATAGATCAAATATCCATGTTTTTCATTTTTTCTTATTCATCTTTAGTGTATGCAATTAGCATGCTTATATGATGAACAAGGAAGTTCATAGTAGAAAATGTGATTCGATTAAGTAAAGAACAATAAGTGATTTTTGCAAAACTTGAGAGTGCTATCTACCACATTTTTTTTGAATTTTGACCTAAGAGTTGGGAAATGAACAAGAGTAGACATCAACTTGACAATCAATACACTATTAGGTAATTTAGTCAAACACACTTTGGTGTGTCCCATATAATATATCCTTAGTCTTATATGGAGCCTTAGTCTATCTTTACCCATTTTAGATCAACCCCATTTATCCATATCTTTGTACAAGTTCTTAAACTACCATTTAGGTTACTCTCTAGTTTTCTCTCCATATCGTATTCCTAAGTAATTAAACTAGAACAACAAGAAACTTTTTCTTTCCCTTGAAATGTATACCTTGTAATTATTTTAATTTCTCTTTTTTGAAAATAATTTAATAAAGTTATTAATCCATCCAAGCCACATTGAATAATTGCAATGATAGTGTCTTGTACATATCAGAGCCCATCATCGAGAAGCTAATAAAAATTGAAAAGAGTATGATCCAGATTTAGGAATAAAACATCGTTCCACATTGTTATGTAGTAGTAATCTTATTAATTTCCAATTTTGTTGCAATCACTACATTCACAACCAGATTTTGGTCTTGTGAAGCCAAATCTTATCATAGATGGTACTGGAGAGCACTGATTAGGTGTAGGAACACCCATCACACAATGCGATATTTTTCATTCGGACATCATCATCAATATCCCTATGGAAAGATTAATGGATTAATGGGTGGTTTCTTGAAGAGTGCATTGGTCCAGGTCTCAAGCAAAGGACGGTCCTCGATTGGTCCAGGCAACTTGATAATTGGTTTATCCCAAACATAAGAGGAACTAGACCTTTGATTGATATCTCTGTTCTATGATCAAAATTGACTGAGATTGCTACAAATTCACATATATAAATGCTTTCATGCCTAAGGGAGCATGGGACATATGCAGGACTAAATATTCAGAACTAAACTGGACAAAGTGGATGTCGAGTACCAAGGCTCCACCATGATTCCTCGTGGTAAGTTGGAAAGAAATGCATCACAAATTGCTTATTGAGGATTAACTTCAGAAGAAAAAAAAAAGGTTTGAATTAGCCTCTAGATGCGACCTATGCAAGGCAACAATTGAAACAAACACCACCTGTTGTGGGAATACTGCTTAACAAAACAAAACGAGGAATATAGCAACACAACATAGTAACATCCATGTGGCTAGATAAGAAGTCACCATAAGATATGAAGACAAAAGAAAGAAACTCACAATAGTTACTACAATTAGCCATATTTGGTATGCTCGACTCTAAAGATATTTGAGGGAATACAACCCACAGTGAAGGCAGTGTGGAAAAAAATTTGATTGACATAGATATCCTATTGTAAAGATATGTTTCTTCTTTAGAATCTATATCCATTTGTAACTACCTATATGATTGGTTTTTTGAGGAATGAATGAGAAGAGTAGCACACACACTGATAAAAAAAACACTACATCTATAGAGAAATAGTTCAATTATTTTCAAAAATAACAGTTATTTGTCTAGTGGGTAAATGTTAGTACAAAGTAAAACTAGTAGAGAAAAAACCATTTTTGAATCCTAGAAGATGAACTCTTGTTATCACTATTTCTAGAAAAAATAGTTTACACTACAATCATGGTACCAAAGTAGATGGTATACTTTCTAGTCATAAGTGAACCTATCTTTTTTAACAATGATTGTCTCCCACACATGGTACTTATCTTTATAGTTAAACATCCTTATAAAAAAAGGAAAATTCTACTAAAAACATAAATGCAAAAATATTGAAAATATATTATTAATAATTGTAATTTTATGCGGGGATCATGCATGAGGAATGATATAACTTGTGCAATATACCCATATATAGCAAGACATGAACATTCTACTAGAAAAATAAATGCAAAAAAATGAAAAATATATTATTAATAAATGTAAATTTATACGGGGATCATGCATTAGTAATGATATAACTTGTATAATATACCCATATATATTAAGATAAAAAATAACTTACATTTACTTATTTCAAATTGGGAATAAATCTAATATTAATAATATAACTAGTTTATAACGCCAAATATATTGTGTTACATGGCATAAAAGAATTCTCTTACAACCTTAATATTTCAAACAATAAATGAAATATACTTATTTTGAATATAAAATTTTTGTATCAGACCATAAAGATAAACAGCATTTGTTTGGTAGTATTCTTGTAAAAAAGAGATAATTACTAACATCTAAATGATTTATCATTGTAGTTAGCATCTACTTGAGTAAACTCATGCTTTTCAGTTGTATTTATACAAATAAAATATTTTCTAATATGAAAATGTGTTATTCTAATAAATAAATAAAGTCCTATACATATATGAAAAAAGATAAATAATGAAAATTTATGGGATATAGTCTTCTTGACGGATACCCACTACAAAGTGCTTTTGTATATACTTTAAGTCATTCCATTTTTAGTTAATGAGTATTGTTTAATGATTGTATTTTGGTTATACAGGTTTGGTGAAAAAAACTTTTTTCAACAACTAACCAAAATTCAGTTCTATAGTCTTCTTAAATTAGTATTCTCTAGAAATAGATTTCTCTTTAATGGACTTTTACAAATACAATATTTTGATACCTATATAGTAAATAACATTTATTGATAAAAGAATAGAATATGTTAGTTTGTAAGAATAATAATTCAAAATTTCATATATAAAACTTGTAATACATATTGACGTAAATAAATTTGTAAGAACAAGTCTAGTATTGATGCGTAGTACCATTGTATATTGTATAAAACAAACTCTTTTCTATAAGCCATATACAACACATCAGATCTGGTTGTCTCTGTTCTGACCCAAATTAATAAAAATATAAAAATTATTTTATTGAATGTTATGAACCACTGGACAATTGATTTAAATGTAGCTGAACGAAAGAGATTCAAATATCTTAATAGAGGCACACAATGTGCCCTTTTTATTTAAAAAAAACAATTTGTATGGTCATCAAAATGTGATGTTTTTCAAGTAAATGTAAAAATGACTAACTTACAGATAATGCAATCTGATGTAAAATCCGAATGTAGAATGATATACTAAAATCCTATCACCTCCATATATTGACCTATCATGTCCTTCTATGCATCCCACCCTAAATCATTTCCTACAAACCAAACATGGCTTTAGGGTTAGAAGATATATATTTAAAGAGAATTTTCAAAAGTATTGTTATCTAAATATTAATACTTGGAAACCAAAATCAATATGTTTCGAATTTCCATAATTAAAAATAAGTTAGGAGGTTTAAATAAGGATTCTAAAAATGTGAAGTTCATAATTTTTAGAGGGGGAAAAGTCATTGAAATGTGGATTTTTTTTTAAAGCATAAGTAAGTAATATCGTGACACAGTTCCAATCATCTTATCAGAGGATATGGGAGGTAGGGAATCACTCATTAAACTAGTGGCACTTTGATACCATGTGACATTCTGTGGTATTTTATGCCAAAAAAATCCGCACACCGTTTGATTTCAGTGGTAATAGTTTAAATATATAATTATTTGGGTGATTATATGGGTGGTAAGAGTTTTAGTTTAAATGTAGTCTTATTTGGGTGAGTAAATGGGTGGTTAGAGTTTTCTTCTATGAAATTCAAGACATCTTTATTTAACCTTCTCTCCTCATGTAGTCTAAAACATTGACTACAAACATACTAGAATTACTAAAAAGAGAAGTGGTGTGACTACTACCCTTACAATTATTGCGGGAATGAAAAAATGATATTGTAAATAACATTATAATATTGACTATAAGAAAAGGTTCTACAATTTTGTTGCTGTTGGGGGTAATTATCTTGAATATATCAACCATTTCTTGATTTTCCGATTGCCTGAAAGGAACAAAAGAAACATCTTGTTTTTTTTGTCTTAAAAAATTTCTGATCTCTAGTAGACCTCTCAGTAGGATTCGAACCCAGATGAAGTTCTGACCATTTGTCAGAGAAAAAAGAACGAATTGATCTTTTAGGATTCCCAGGAAATTCTTCAGTTTCTCCCAGAAGCAGATGATTATTCATCTGCTTCTCATGTTCTGTGAATAGCCGAGACATTGAGGAAGATCCAAAACGACATTTCGGGAATCGATCTGATTCTATTTCTGTTCGTTATCCAGTTGAGGCATTATTGATTCATCCAAACCCCTAAGGGACAGAATTGGTGGGCAAGTGGGGGCGCAAAGGGTAATGACAACATCTTTGGTTTTTAGGTGTTGCTTAACTAGGCATCAACATCACCGTGCAGTATGTGGTTTATATAGATAATATCCTTATACCAGATTTCTCAGAGGAACATACTGATGTTCAACTTCCACGAATCAAGCGTGGAGTGTCATCGTTTCTTTAATGTTTAGATTCTACTATTGTGCTACAGTCAGATTATACCAACACTTTCTTCACTAGTACATAACCGACCTTTAGTGTCGGCTATTTAAGGCCTTTAGTGTTAGTTTTAATGCGACACCTATGTGGGCGCCGCTAAAAGACCAACTGTTCGACGTCGGTTCTCAAATCGACGCCACAATCCTTCGCGCGCCACCAAAAATACGCCAGCAGGGGGTATATGCGTCGGTTATTAACTTTGAAACCGACGCCATAAACCTTCGCGCCATAAAAAGGGCACCATCTGGGGCACTATTAGCGTCGGTTTATTAGTGATAACTGACACTATCTCACCCGCTGCCATGGTCATACTGGCCTGCTGCCACGGTCGTGCTGGCCAGCACGACCGTGGTGTCTGGTCTGCTGCCACGACCGAGGTGGCCAGCACGGTCGTGGTGTCTGGCCCGCTGCCACGACCGTGCTGGCCAGCACGACTGTGGTGTCTGGCCTCATTAGGGACATCGACGTTAGTTACTAGTAGGGAAACTAATGCCAGAACCATCAGCGTCAGTTTATTATTGACAACTGATGCCACATCACATGCATTAGGCGTCGGTTATAATTATTTATCTAACGTTGTAATCATTTATCATCGGTTTTAAATAAATAACTGACGCCTATTTCATGTTTTTTTTCTTATCAGTCTGTAGGCCTGCTGTGGCTGGTCGCAGGACGAGAAACCTGCAGTTCAGTTATGAACTGCAGGTTTTACGACATCCATTGATATCAGCCAACAACAGGCCACAAACCTACAAAATTAACAACATTAATTTTCACACATTTAGCAACCTGTAGTTCCATTTGATTTTCACACATGTAGAAACATTCATGTAGTAATTTGCAGTTCCATTCATTTTTACATTCACACATGTAGAAACATTCATATAACAGTCAGCAGTTTCATTCATTTTTACATTCACACATGTATAAACATTCATACACATGTAGAAACATTCAGACATGTAACATTCACACATATTATAATTCAGAAATTTATTTACAAAATATCATTCTTAAGTCATTATTCGCTATCAACATCCCAATTATATGTTAAAACCCCCACTACTTGTTTGGTTGTTGCCCATTCTTCTCTTACATCATTTAATTCTTCTGTCGTATAGGGAGCATGTACATCTGGTAAGGCCTTTCCTGTAGTGTGGTCAGTTTTAAACACCTGCAAAGAGAATTATGTATATATAATTAATAATATATAAATAAGATTGATATATTTCATATTATCTAATGAGACTATATATAATACCTCAAGAATGGTATCGATGTCCACTGTGGCATATTTGATAATCATGTGCATAAATCACATCACATAGTATGCACCTGCCCATCCGTTGTCTTGTGTAGTATACTATAAATTGAAACATACAAAATATTAAAAAATACAACTAATTAAGCATTGTTCACATAAATAATATATACATTACAGTCGGGAACTTACTTCCATGTTCTTCCAAATCATTTGCTGGTTCTTTTTCTTGGAGACCTTTCCTCCAGCCTTTTTGAACTCATATAAACCCCTACATGTTAATGTAATACAGTGCATTGCATAATTAAATAGTAATGTAATGACATATTTTAACGGATATGAAAATGAAATATTTCTCACCAGAATAATGTCATTTTCATTTTGTGTCCATATTTTGAATTCAATTTAGTCCCCTTAGGATCTAGATAATAGACAGTGAACGTCTCGGGGACAATAACTAGTAACTCCTAATGCATACCACTAGAGGTAAAAAAGTTAAAAATTAATAACTCAAAATCCTCAATAAAAATGTAATTTTATTAAGTCCAAATTATAAGCAAAGTAAACTTACTCCACATTGAATGGAGCTATTATCACCGTCTTATTATTTTGATCAAAATTTGTAAAAGCATCACAGCAGTATTGTTGAACTGACAGAGGGTCTTTAGCTACTAGACTAATCAAAGATGGAATAAAAAATCCTACATGTTCGAATGAAAAATTTGCACATATCTTGTCTAAGTAGCTGCAAAACATGTATTACGTATGCATTAATAAATAAGAAACTAGATCACCAGATCCAACACAAGGTAGATGGATGTATAAAGAAGATCTCGCCTTATCCATAGCTCTATCACAGATGTATTCAGCCAATCATATCGAAACAACTCCAAAATATCTTATATAAATAATTTGCTTTCGTATGATTGACCTGTAGCATCCGCATCTATAGAAATAGTTATAGGGAAATTTATATCATGTTCGCCTAACCATATTACCATACCCCTACAATTAGGACCTAACGGGACAGTTAGGTCCTATGGAACCCAACATGGTAATGTAGGAGGTAGAGGTGGAGGCCTAGATGCTCTGGGTGTCTTCTTTTTAACCTGCATATATATATATATATAATTTTAGATCAATTGACATCATATACACCAACTAACAATTTAACGTAATGTAAATTTACCATACAGTTTCAGTATAGAGGACATCCGCTTTTGGCCATAATATCACTCCGCCTTCTGCCTCACCAAGCGTTTCACAATCTGGGTGGGCATATGGAAATGGAAGATCCATCTAATTGGGGAATATACGTACCGGGCTCACACAAACCCAACCAACTGGTAATGGAGACCCATGAAACATTTCCCCTGGTAGGGATGGGTAAGCCGACGCCTCTGCAACGACAAATTCTTTACTTTTTAGACGGCATGGCTTCAACCCCTACAAATGTTTGTGTAAAGAATGTTATATACTTATATACATATCATCTTGAAAACATATCATCTTGAAAAGACTAGTTATTATGTCATAAAAATACTTACAGCGGATGTGCTAGGTGGGGGTCTACGTGATTACTCCCAACCTCTGTAGTAGGAGTAGAGCGGGACGCCATAGGTACTGTCTGCTGAGTGGCAGTCAGAGACGTTTGCCACTTGCTCATTGCTTCTTCGAGTTTCCTATCAACTATCTTATCTACCTATACATGGATAAAAGAAATGTTAGCTTCTGATTATTGAATTCTCTTTTACAGTAACATTATAAAGAAAGAATAGGTTACCTCTTCTTGTGAAAAATCCGCTTTTCGGACATGTTTGCGCTGGGATGGCCCAAAGAACGCTTTGATGCCCACACCAGTGCCTACAGCCCTAACACGTCCAGGATGCTCTGGGTTACCCAGAGCAATTGTCAATTCATCCCTTGTGCCCTCAGGGATGAACTTGCCTTGTTTCCTCAGCTCGTGCAGCTCCCGCTAATCACCAAAACAAAAATTTGTAATTAAGTAAACACCACAAAAAATCAATATTCGAATGATTGCTCTAAGAGTTGTATTTTACCATTTTTGCAGCCACCTCAGTAGTTGTGGGCATCCTTATTTCTCCCTTCTTATTTTTCCTCCCAGCTATCCAAACATCATGGTGAGACAGAGGTGTGGTACCTATAGTAGAGGACTCCTGAGTAGCAACAAACTGAGCAGTAGACTTAGCTTGTAGTCTTTGGCGAATGCTTGCGTACCCCTTTGGACCCATTGTGTGGTCATGCACATTCAGTGCACGCCTTGCTTTTTGCACCTCGCTGAGGGCCTAGTTAGTATGCACATTAATGATTTGGTTAGTAACACTAAATGTTAATCTTGAATAGGTGAATACAACATATATTAATTAAATTGGAAGTGACGCCTAATACCTTGAATTCATCAGTTTGTCTTGAAGCAACAAATGTGTCCCATTCTTCTTGGTCCAGGAAGTTCCACTGTTCAGTGGATGTCTTCTTCCTCTTGTCTCCCACTTTTATGTATTCTCGGGTGAGATTTGTCCTATAGTTCCTTAAGACTCTCTCACAACGTTGCATCACACATTTACGATGAAGCTTTTCATCCAATTCAAATATACTCTGCAAAATAGAGTTTCTATTAACTAGTATCCAAAAAATTAGTAATCTATAAAATAAAATTGCAAATTAATAATAACTCATGCATAAATCCTTCCATATTACGTCTTTCTTCCCCTTAGGAACTGTATGCCTAGAATCTATCTTACAACCGCAATGGCTACGAGTAACATACCCAAGATATGAAACAAACGAATTGCGATTCACTCCAGTTGCATTTCCTGCATTATCAAAATCCACAACAAGTTTGGTCCATTGCCCCTTTGTGCTATTAACTTCTTCATCATAGTGATGCCCCTTTCTTGTCAACTTTTTGGTGTTGCTCATCAAGTGCCTCAAGTGCTTCAGAGGGTACATGTGCATCATCAACCTAAAATTTGACAAAATAAACACACTTACAGGATATAACTATAAATGGACATATAGATATAAATATATGATATATTTTTAAAACTTACATTGTGAGGCGGCGCATTGATGTCCTCACCCTCACAGTAATCATCAGCACGGTCATCAGGAGAATGCTCAACTATCTGAAAGTTCACATTCACATTGTAAAGTTCACATTGTAAAGTAATTCACATTGTAAAGCTTACATTGTAAAGTTCACATTCACATTGTAAAGTTCACATTGTAAAGTAATTCACATTGTAAAATTCACATTGTAAAGTTCACATTCACATTGTAAAGTAATTCACATTGTAAAGTTCACATTCAGAAAAATAAAACATATAAAAAATATAAACATGCCTCTAGTATTGCGATTTTTTATCAATTAACAATCCTTCAATGTGATTTCCGTGCACATACAAGTCATCATTAGCTTCAATATTTGCTAGTGTTGGCAACCCAACTGAGAATGGACTGGAGTCATCATACTTATCATAGTACTCTTCTTCATCTATAGGATCTTCAATGAACTGTCTTTTACCATGAAGAACAACTGATCATTTATCATTTGTAGGATCATCGATATAAAATACTTGTTTCACTTGTGATGTCAATATGAATGGTTCACCCTTCTCGCCAATCTTTTCAAAGTTCACTAAAGTGAAACCCAATTCATCCACTATAACTCCTTTGGTGTTATCAACCCAATTACGTTTGAAGAGCAGAACTTTGAAATCTATGTAGTCAAACTCCCATATGTCTTCAATGACACCGTAATATGACATTTTAGCTTCATGTGGACTCTTATCCTTTACACTTGCAAAAAACATAGTCGACACTTGAAGGGTGACCCCACTATTTTGGACGACACTCTTATCATCTTGGCGCTTTGTGTAATATGTGAATCCATTAATGTCATGCCCTTCATAAGACATAACATTCAATTTTGGTTTAAAGGTGAGGCATTTGATAGTTTTAGTAATATCATCTGGTGTTTGAGATAGTTGATGTAAGACTTTATCTTCAAACCACTTAATAAATGTCTTGTTATTCTCTCTAGCAAGCCACATTGTATTGGATCGAGGATATTGTCTCTTGATGAAATTGGTGTGCTCCTCGATATCAACACTCACTTCGTCCATGTTATGTAAAATATACAAGTGACCTTGTTCCAACTACTCACGGCTGATTACTTTCACCCATGATCCCAAAATTCCTTTGCCAAATTGCTCCTCAATATTCTTGTCATTACCACTGAGAAAGTCATTGCAAAAATTCATAACCTCTCTCGCCGCATAACCCTCAATAATACTCCCTTCAGGCCGATAACGGTTTCGAACATCACCTTTAAAAACGCTCATGTATCGTTCAAAGGGATACATCCAATGCAAGAAAACTAGTCCCAACATTTTCACTTCCCTAGTCAAGTGGACAGAAAGATGTACCATGATATCAAAGAACGACGGAGGAAAATACATCTCAAGCTGACATAGGGTAACAACCACTTCTCTTTGCAAATTATCGAGAGTATCAGGGTCAATAACTTTGCTGCACATATTGTTGAAAAAGAAACAAAGTCTGGTGATTGCAAATCTTACATGCTTCAGTAATATAGATTGAATTGCCACAGGAAATATTTGTTGCATTAGAGTGTCACAATCATGACATTTAAGACCTATCAACTTCAAATCTTTCATTGATACCAATCTTCAGATGTTGGATGAGTAACCCTGTGGCACCTTAACATTTACCAAACATTCACAAAAAACTTTCTTCTCCTTTCTGGACAATGGGTAACAAGCGGGAGGTAAGTATGTTCTCTGATTTCCCATTTCACATGATTCTGTTAATTCTGACCTTATTCCCATTTCACGTAGGTTCAGTCTGGATTTTATCCCAACTTTAGTCTTACCTGGTATATTCAACAAAGTACCAATGACACTATCACAAATATTTTTCTCAACGTGCTTGACATTGATACAATGCCTGACTGTCAAAGAACTCCAATAAGGAAGATCCCAAAATATTGACTTCTTCTTGTATAAAGATTTGTCACTCTGTGTGGCCATACATTGTGATCTCTTACCAAATTCATTGACAAAGTCTTTTACTCTTTCATAAACAACCTCCCCTGGTATAGGTTTAGGTGCACTCCGCTCCTCATTCAATCCATTGAATGCTTTGTGCTTCCTATGATACAGATGGAATTTTGTAAGAAACCTTCGATGATCGAGATATACAGTCTTACCACCATGTTTTAGTCTTGTGTTGAATCAGTGTTCTCTTCACATATATGACACGCTTTAGCTCATTTGACACTATATCCAGACAAATTCCCATATGCTAGAAAGTCATTAATAGTGCAAAACAACATAGCATGCAAATGAACTGTCTCTCTTCGTGAAGTGTCATAGGTCATCACACCTTCAACCCAGAGTTTCTTTAAGTCATCAATCAGAAGTTCAAGATAAACATCGATATCATTTCAGGTTGTTTAGGGCCCGATATCAACAACAACCCCATTACATACTTATTTTTCATACACAACTAGAGAGAAAGATTGTATATAACAAGCATGACTGGCCAAGTGCTATGTTGGCTGCTCAATGTCCCGTACGGATTCATCCCATTTGTACAAAGCCCAAGTCTTAGATTCCTGACTTCTTCACCAAATTCAGGGTACAATAGATCAATCTTCTTCCACTGTGGGGAATCAGACGCATGTCGTAGGATCCCATCATTATTTTTCTTAACATCTACATGCCACCTCAAATTCTTCGCATCTATCGGATTGGAAAACAAGCGTTGAAACCGTGATATTATAGGTAGATACCACATCACCTTGGCAGGAGAACTAGTTTTGGACTCCCCCGAAGTCGTCAATTTATACCGTGATGCACCACATTTTGGACAATCTTTCAAATCCACATAGTCCTTTTGAAATAATACACAATCATTTGGGCATGCGTGTATCTTCTTGGCATCCATTCCAATTGGGCACAACAATTTCTTTACCTGGTATGTTTAGATTGGTAGGTCGTTTCCTTCAAGAAGCATTTCTTTCAACAAAGACAACAATGACGTGAAGCTTTTGTCGCTCCATCTATTATTAGTTTTCAGCTTATACAATCTCAACACAGCGCTAAGCTTCGTAAACTTAGAACAACCTGTGTATAATGATATCTCAGCATCATGCACAATGTTTCTAAAAATGGGAGGTGGATCGGTGTGCTCTACCCCACAACTATCCAGCATCACATCAACGATGTCTACTGGAACTGGTTCATTCACATCTACGTCATCAGAGGCAATTTCTTCTTCCATACAAGCACTGCTATCGACATCCACTAGTTTTGGGTTTGAAATCTCTCCATGTCAGTGCCATTCTGTATAGCGTTGTATAATCCCGTTGCACATGCCATGACTTTTGATTTCGTCACCAGTGCTGACTTTCAAGTTGTTACCGCATTGCCTACATGGACAGTAGAACCTATCTCCAGGTTGTTTCCTATGTTTCTCGGTAAATCTAATAAACTGGTCAAGACCAGATATAAACTCTGGGGTGCAGTGATTGTGAATGGACATCCATGATCTATCCATTCTATGATCCAAGAGAAAACAAGTATATATTACAACAAGATTAGGGTATAGGGTTAACAGATTAGAGTTTTTGCATGGTAAAACTTTAGGCCAACAAATACATGTGGTGTCATTCTCATATATAATAAATGTGTACCACCTATCCCATTCTTGAACACCTAATCTCACTAGTAAGTGTATAATGTGTATTGGGTTTTCAAGAAAATTTTGGCAGCATTTCCCAGCTACTCTCCAAGTATATATGTACTTAGAGAATAAATGGGGAAATGCTACGGAAATTTTCTTGAAAACTAAATACACATTATACACTTACATCCTAAGTGAGATTAGGTGTTCAAGAACAGTCCCAAACTGGGGACTATCTAAGATTTACTCCTAATGAGTAAATCTTGGACGGGTTTCTAGGCCAACAAATACATGTGTTGTCATTCTATAACATTGATTTCAACATTTCGAGTGTTCATGCATGTTCATCATCAAGATAAAGATTACACATCAATTAGTATGACCTAGAGATAGAGAGATTCATAATTGATTTCAAAATTTCAAACTAGCTCATGCATTATCATCAATCTACATCATACAATAGGGATCATGTAGATGTTAGGGCGACACATCACTACAAAACCAGAGATTTAACATTAGGATTTTAATATCTTACATAGATTGATCACAAGATTTCAGCTATATACTTAATTCAAGATTATGGTGAAATGTGTATTAGGGTTTTAATATCTTATTTCAACATGCATCAAAATTTACAGAATTAGGTCAAGCATTAGCATTCAATTACAAATGTATCTTCTTCTTCGTGCTCCCTCCTTACCAAATGGATAAAAGCAAGGCCACGACCATGTGGGCTGGCCACGGCCGTGGCTGTGTTGGCCTACCACGGTCGTGCTGGCCAGGCTGGTCCTCCACCTCTTCTTCTTCCTCCTGCTCCCTCTCCTTACCAAATGGATTAAAGCAAGGCCACTACTGTGTAGGCTGGCCACGGCCGTGGCTGTGTTGGCCTACCACGGTCGTACTTGCCAGCACGGTCGTGGCCAGCCCACACGGTCGTGGCCTTGCTTTAATCCATTTGATAAGGAGAGGGAGCAGGAGGAAGAAGAAGAGGTGGAGGACCAACCCACACGGTCGCTAGTGCTGGTGCATGTGGTGAAATCCCACGAGGAGCAGGGTACTTGCTTGAGGGCGGAGGAAGAAGAGCGGGAGCAGGTACCTTCAGGCAACCAGCAAGGAGAGCAGGGCAACCAGCGGCAGGAGGAGCAGGAGACCGCTGGCGAGGAGAGCAGCAACAACGATGTCAGCGAGGAGTGCAGCAGCAGCAGAGGTGCCGACGGTGAGCAGAGAAGGAGAGGTAGGCGGCGGCGGTGGTGAGCAGCTGCAGCGGCAGCAGGCGGCGGCGACGCAGTAGGGGTCGGGAACCGGAGCAAAATCGATCGATGAAACAGAAGAAAGGGGAAGAGTCCACTGTGTGTGGGGTCTATTAAGTTACTAAAAGGCGTCAGTTATCCATAACACCTGACACCTTTATTATTAAGCGTCGATTATCCAAAGACAACCGACATTAATTGGACATTCCTTTACCCTAATTTTTTTGGTGGGGACGGCGCAAGCACCCTTATCACGTCGGTTATGCTAAGAAAATCGACGCCCATATTGGAACTTTTGGCGCAAATTTTATCTTCATTCAGCGTCGGTTATTAGGTAAAACACCGACGTTGTATATGATACTTTGGTGCAATTTTTTTTTCTCTAAAAAATTGGATTTCGCTGGCTACTTTAGGCGTCGGTTTCGTTTCTTCAACCGATACTGAATGAAAAGTGATACCCGTGTCTGGCTGGTCTTCAAATATAGACGTCGGATGTCCTTATTAACCGACGTTTAATGTTAACAATGTCAGTTTTACTAAAAACCGACGCCTCTAAAAGCGACGTTGAACGATATTTCTGTAGTAATACTTGTAGTAGGCATTTCAAGACATTTCAAGAGCTAGAAGAATAACAACAATTTCAGAATTGATAATGGATCTCGTATCCATGTGTCTACCCCACGCTTTGAGCCATGATCCATTTTCATGTCTACAACTGCACTTAGGCTCGCTTTATCTCCATGAACAAAAACATAAAAGTTTAGTTTGACCAAATCCTAGAGAGGAAGAGTCCAATACAAGGTGGTTGGTTATCCTCGTGGAGTAGGAATCAAATCATCTATTGACCAAGAAATGTCAATCGCTCTCGTCATAGATACTAGAGTCAACATTGAACTTCTTGTTCTCAAATGTCTCTATGTTTCCGGTCATCCCAAGTAACTAACAACCTGCGTAGGTGGTCTGGTGAAATACGTACATAACATAGAGAATACTTGTCTAGTGATGGTATAGTACACTTCTGGTTATATATATGAGCCATTATATTATGATGTACTATATAAGCATTGTTAAATAGGCAATATACATTATTCATACTTTGAATTTGACACGCGACGTGCATGTTAGGCCTTATTTGGTTGCATGCCGTATCATTTCCAAACGTGTGTTATAAAACAGGAATTGCAAAAACAAGAAAGTAACCCAACGTCAACCGTCTGGTTACTTGTGTTTTGAACGACATTTGTTTGATTATTTTTGTTTGGTTGAAAGAACTCTAGCGATACAGTGACACGTAGTGACTTTACTGCCGTAACTTTTAAACAGGAGGTGAGGTGGAAGAAGCAGCGCACAGCAGGTGACGACATTTTACTGAATACTTCTCACAAGAATCTTCGGTAGAAAATGGACCTCGCCTGATTTGGGCGCAGTCCACTTTCAGTCATTCAGTACGCACATGAAAAGGGCAGTGCGGTTTCAGTTGTAACCAAGGGTCAAAACCACCCAATCAAACTTATTGAATTGCAACACATGTTGAGTTCTAACTGCTCACCTTGGAACGCAGCCCAACCAGGCAGGCCCTTATCTAGCTTTACAAAAGTTGGCTCTTAAGAGTTAGGCTAGCCTATGTAGGTGGTCCAATGAAATACATACACAACACAGAGCATACTTGTGTAGTCATGGTATATACACTTGTAATTATTTTTATGAACCATTTATTATGATGAAAACTAGATAAACATTGTGAAATATAGGCAATATGTTTTATTCGTTTCTTAAATTTGATTCCAAGCGAGATGCATATTATCCAGCTTTACAAAGGAATGTGGTCCTGCATTTGTATGGACAATGGGTATGCTATGTTGCAAGAAATCATATTGTACTTATATGCCTTTTATTTCATTTGTTTCTTACTCGAAGCATTTATCAACCGATGACCCAAGCAAAATGGGTCAAACTAGCTGAAGTCATTTTGATCTTCATGCAGTTGTCAACTAACGTTCAAAACATCACAACCTAGGACGGACTGCTCGGCTAGCTAGATTAGCTAGCAATATACATGCATGGATACACTAGACTACCAGAGTTGTCTAGTACCCCTGTACTTAGGGGTGAGCAGAATTTGGTTAATAACCGATTAACCGAATGGTTAATTTCGAATGGTTAATTTTTTTTAGACTATTTGGTTAATTCGGTTAATTTAGTTAATTTAATTCGGTTAATCGGTTAAATGGTTAATTTTATGGTTAAAGATATTTTTGGTATGGTTAACCAAATTAACCGAATAGTTATAATTTATTCTTAAATAATATCCTACACACGTATATATACATATATAGTTGTACTTTTATTTCAAAAAACTTCCCCATATACATAGTAATCAAGTTTTCACAATCCATACAACATTATATTTCCAGAAATACCACTATAATATAACAATTGTTCAAAATTCAATGAGTATTTCAAATAACATTATTACACATGTATTATTTGGTTAACCAAATTAACCGACCGAATTAACCGTTAACCGATTGGACAATAACCGAATTAACAGACACAATTCGGTTAGGTTAATGGTTAAAATCTCAAACCACAAATTAACCATTTAACCGAACCGAATTACCCGTAACCGACCGAATTAACCGATTGCTCATCCCTACCTGTACTAGAAACCTCGACATTTCAAGTGGAATAGCAGTGTCATAGGTACATTTATTTTACAAAAACGTCTGTACGCTGTGACTAACGTGACTAGACCATGGGTATCTGTGCGTGCAGGCTTCTACATCTAAGGCCACTAAGTTGAGTGGAAAACACTTGTACATGTCTGTCCTAACAGGGTCATTGTGGGTCTGAAGAACGATTTTGATGGAGAGTTGCATGTATTTATCCTTACATCTTTCTGATGACTGGTAATATTCAATTTTGTAGATATTTCATGTCTTAATTTGCTTCTAATCTCCTCTTCCATACTTGGTTACGTTAACTTCTCAGTTTTCTACTCTCTCTCACACACACACACACACACACACACATATATATATATATATATATATATATATATATATATATATATATATATATATATATGGTATATCTTCGCTACCCGTGCGGGTAACTAAGATTCGCTACCCGTGCATCAATTTTGTAATGGGATGACACATATATGTAATGAGACAACCAAATTTGTAATGAGACAACCGAAATTGTAATACAAAAACTCGTTTTGTATTACAGCGTTATTACAGTAATAAATATATATTTATTACTGTAAGAGCGCTGTAATACAAAACGAGTCTTTGTATTACAATTTCGGTCGTCTCATTACAAATTTGGATTGTCTCATTACAAATGCATAACTTCCCATTACAAAACTGATGCACGGGTAGCGAATCTTAGTTATCCGCACGGGTAGCGAAGATATACCCATATATATATATATATATATATATATATATATATATATATATATATATATATATATATATATATATATATATATATATATATATATATATATATATATATATATATAATATCGAGTTTATTGATGCAGCTATACACCTCAATTTAGATCCGTATGATCATTGATCCTAGATCTTCTTGGGAAAAAAGTTAATGGCGAAACCACCTCCGTCAATTGTGGACCCCTCCCCACTCTGATCACTGAAAACAAACATGCATCTTTCTCTCTCTCCTCACATATTTTCACGAGCATCTTCCAAAATCATCAGCCATTACTTCCCTCTTCTTATTTTACATGCTCGTTGTTTCGTCTTCTTCCAGTAGTAAAGCACTTGGTGTTTCTACCAACTGGAAAGGCTTCTAACACTCCTAATCCCCAGAATTTCTACCCTCTCAGCCTAGGCAGGCCTTGCGCGTATCGTCCACCTCTTGCCTCTTCTTTCATGTCTTCTGGATAACCATACCGCTACTTTCGTCTGCCTGACGTCGCAGGTGGGGGTATTCGTGCCTCGCTTCCAATTGCACGACGGTGTAAAATTGTAGAACAACACTTTTTTTTTTTTTTTGAGGAAAAGAACAACACTTTTCATTGTGGCTTATGTCAGATAATTGTTAACCCAAAGAAACATTCTTGGAGGTTCACAGACACATTGGAGGAAAGATCGCAGCAGTGAACGACCGCTGAATTAGTTGAATATTTATGTATGGCATGATCTGTCGCTGAGAGCTGATACATGCAATATACTTTGAATGTAATAGGAGCTGGAGAACAAGAAGGAAAGGTAGATACCCACCTGCCAAAAGAAGGAAAAAACAAAGCCTGTAGGTGATTGCGGATGCCAAGGAGAACATCATCAACACTCTAGCCCTAGGCCTTGTGATGTCATCCCGGTGGCAGGAGTGTGGTTTCCAACGCAAATTGTGAATTATATCGTCACAGCAGTTGAGGTCGTGAAGGAGGGCATTGCCTGCTAGTCGTCAAGTATGAGCACCTCGTCCCTGATCAGGCGTAGTTGTGGTCGGTCAGGACAGGGCAGAGTCCTTCCACAATGTGGGGTCGACACACAGAGATGATATCATCAAACGGTCAAAGAGAAGCTCTACAAGGTCGCCGAAGTGTGTTGCCCAACCTCAGTCAAAACCGACTGAAGGGAGCATTGTTGGTATCTCTTCTGCCTGCCAAATAGAATCTTCCGTCTGCGAACATGTATCAAGAACTGTGCTTGTAAAACAACAAAAGTCATGCTCATGTAGGTTGTAACTCATCTTTGTAGGTTGTTCATAGGTCATTGAATTGGTTATTTGAAAGAAATAAAGGGCTTCCATTTCGAAATACATATACCTACGGATGAACCACTTACCATCTGAAACATTCCAAATTGGGATAAAAAGTTGCAATATGTATCACATTATATATGATTATATATGATAGTTATATTGGGTATGTTGCCCCCGATATGGTCCTGGATGTAATGAAAATTTATTATAGAAAATTATTGTAGAAGCGTTATCGATAAGCGTATAAACCCAAAGAAGAAACACCAAATTTAACGTAGAAAACTCTTCCCAAGACAGGGAGAGAAAAATTATGGGGCAATACCGGCCAACAAGTATTATATAATTAAGATTACAACTTACAATGTCTGGATTTAATTACCCTTAAATCCAGGTAGCCTTCCCCACACGAGAAAAAGATGTGGAAGAAGAGAATCACACCCGGTGTGTACAAAACCTCCCTCTTTACTAGATCTCCTCATGAGGCCAATGACATTGTTGAGGGCTTCTTGATTCCGTTGTGAGTGATGACTAGGTCGGACTGTTGCCTCTATGGCAACACTATGTCTGTAATCGCCAACTGCTACTTTGTTTCAAAGCAAAGTCACTAGCTCTCTCTTATCAACCAAGAGAGTTGCTCTGTTAGTGCACCCAATGTATCATCGACTGTCAACCACTACTTCACTTCAAGACAAAGTCGTTGACCCTCTCTTATTCAACAAAGAGAGCTCCTCCAATTGTTCTTTTTCTCTGGATCTTCTACCACAAAAGGCACCAACAAGCAACTAGAGGGATCACACCTCAACCAGTGGGATGGTTTCAATGGCCTCCCCCATGGCCCCTATTTATAGGTCTTTTTATGGTATGTGATTGCAAATAGGAATCATTATCTAACTCTGAGTCCAACTTCATGTTGCACATAGGGAACCATCTTCTTTCCTTTCAGATTTGACTCCTATTAGGATTGGTAGCATAGGCCAACACCAACTCAAGTCCAAATCCAACTAGGACATGGGTCAGAATCCTATTCCTTTCTCAATAATCTCCCCCTCTGTCCCATGAGGGAGACATTGTCTTCAGTCGTCATATGGAGTATCTTGAGGGCCACACCACCACATGTGATGGATCCATTATCTTCAAACATGCCATCATCTTGTCATTTTCATCCATCTAAATGAAGTCTTGCCCTGACTTCACTTTGCCAAACAACTGAGAACAAGTATCCTGGAGTGTCGCTTCTCTCTCCATACCCATACCTAGAACTTTGTTGGCTCTCCCTGACTGGTAGGTCAAGCCATCCACTTGTTTCTGACCTTCTGTACCAAGGCTTAAAAACCCTCTGATGATGTCCTTCCCATAATGGATGTAACATCTGAACATCCATTTTGTTGTCCTTCTTCGCTCACCCTATAACTACTCTTGTTCTTTAGTGCTCTCTGGCCCTTGGGAATCTCTACAAGCTTATAGGTATCATTCTTCTACAAAGAAAACATCTATTCTTGCATCACCTGATGCCACCATGTTCTGTCACTATGAGTATGTGACTCATGATAAGTCTCTAGCTCCCCCTGATTAATCAGGAGAATATACTGAGATGTCAGATATGTGGATGAACGATGACAAACTCTATTAGACCTCCTTAGTTGTTGCTCTGAAGACTCTACCTGGTGATGATCTTGCTCCCCTTATCCCAAAGTTTTTGATTGTGAGTCTGAATCACTCATTTGTACATCTGGAACTAGAATACTCAATGTACTATAATTTTGATGCTCAAGTATATTCTGTTTCTCTTCTTCATCATTTGAAGACTACACCTAGAAAGAAGTTGAAGCATTCTCATACTCATCATCAGAGGAACTGTCACCTAATTGTAAGGACCCTGACTTCCGTTTAGGGTTTACCATGTTTGCTTTTCTTAACCCTGATGCTTTGTTGCTTGCTAATCACCTTTTGTGGTGATTAGGGTTTGTTGGTGCTTTGTTGAGAGTTGGAGTTGCTAATTGCAAATAACCCAAGTCTAGGGTTTGTGGGCAAGTTTGTCACCTTGAGTGGTGTTCCTCCCTCTCTTTGTTTCCTCTTGTGTTGAGAGGAAGGTTTGGGCTCGTTGCTTGAGTTCCTTTGGGCTTGGTTGAGCTTGTTGGGCCTTGTGGTGCCTTGCCTTTGCTTAGTTGAACCTTATGTCGGGCAAGAGGGTTCTTGTGTCGCCCAGGCTGTGTCGCCTAGGGTTGTGTCGCCCATGGTGGTGATGTGTCGTCCAGGTGTGTCGCCCATGGATCTTTGACCATCTTTGACCTTGTTTGTGTCACCACTAGTGGACACTTGGTGTGTGATGCTTGCATGTGGCAAGGGCCTTAGACATGTGTTTTGGGCATGGTTGAGTGGTGTCTTTGCACATGGACAAATGTCCCTAGGTGGGCGACACCTTACTTTGCTCTACCTTGTTTTCTCCTCCATCCCTTTCTATATATGTGTTTCCTTTTCCTTGCTAAGGATACCTTTAGTTCCTTAGTCTTCCTCTCCTTGGTGCACGACACACTCTTTTCCCTTGCAAGCTTGGTGGTCGATCCTTGCCTTGGAGTCTCCTTCTTCCTCTAGTGGTGGTCGAACCCTAGAGTGCCTTGCTCTCCTTCTTCCTTGGTGGTGCGTGGAGTTTGGATCTAGGAGCTTGGAGCTTGCTTAAGGCGGGTTACATAACTCCTAACCCTAACTACATTACCTTCTTTCTATGTTCGTATATGTTGCTATGATCTTGTCGACTATATGAGTTGCTAGTTAGTTCCTTGCTTAAGTTGTTCTTGTTGGCCAAACCATGTGTTCTAGGGTTTCTTGGTGAGCAATACTCCCTTCTCTCCTAGGTCTTGAGGAGTGAGCTTGAGTTCTAGTATCATGAGCAACACTCCTCTCTCGTTTAAGTTGAGAGGTGAGCTTGTGTTCTAGTAGCTTGAGCAACACCCTCCTCTCACCATGGACTTGAAGGGTGAGCTTGGTGGTAGTTGTGGACCTCGTTTAGGGTTGTTCCTTGTGTTGCTCGATTGGTTATAAGAGATGTGCAAGACCCCTCTCTCATTTAAGTTGAGAGGTGAGCCATCCTCTTGATCCATTAGGGTTTGGTGCCCTTGTGCTTGAGGTTGACGACGATCTTGTAGAGTTGCATCTTGGCTGTTATGATTTTGAGGGAGGTGCTGCCCGATACCTCTTGACCTAGGGCCTTGGACGACATGTTGTGGTGGTTGTGATGGACGATACCCCTGGTCCCTGACCTTGTGACGGGCGTCACACTACCGTTCTTGCTTTGTGACGGCCGATAGGCCATGGATAGGTTGGTTGAACGACAAGTTCCTTGCTGGTTGTCTGAGTTGCACCCTTAGGCGTTGCCTCTTGTGGAGTGCCCTGTCCGACACACATGACTTAGATGTAGCTTGGTGTCATTGTGCTTTAAGGTATGGACGTTGCTAGCTAGTTCTGTAATAAGCATCACCCTTGGCCTTGGCTCTGTGTGTGTCAGCCAACAGCACGACACTGGTTGGGTGTTGCACGACACCATGTTTCCCGATACACCTGACCTAAGGAGGTAGCCTTGTGGCCGTTGCCATGAAGCACGACACCCCGTTGCATGATATGCTTCTTTGGTTACCTACACGCTTGGTTGACGTTACCCTTGGTGCTGACACAGCGTTGCACGATACATCAGTGCACGACACTGGTGAGTGCACGATATGCCTGACGCAGCGTTGCATGGTGCGCCCTTGTGTTGGACGATAGGCACTGGTGTGCCTGGCCGATATGTGCTGGCCGTTATGGGTTGGACGATAGATGAGGGTGCTCTGCCCGATATCACATGTGGTGAGGGTGGTGGGTGCTTTTAGTGAGGATCATGTCCCTTATGGAAACGATATGTTAGATGTTATTCTTGCTATCACGTTTAGTTATGTTGGTGACCCTTAATATGCTTGATGGTAATCGTTATGGTAGAGCTTATCCATGTAACTTAATATGACTTTACATATGTATGTGATCATCTTAACATTATGTATAATGATGAGCAAATGGTAAGCATATAAGATGCTTTGCATAATGATATGACCCATGTCTAAGGTCATAAGTTCATGCATGATTGATAAAGCGTATAAGCATCAATGTCACCCGATGTTGATAATATGAACTTCTAAGCTATTCATGATGATTATGTATACTAACCATGCAGGTCTCACACAGATGCATAGACAGGTAAAGGGCTATGAGGTAAATTTGATTGAGTAACTCTACTATGATGATTACTCTTGATAATGAGATAATATGTATGATATATTTGACTAAAGTGCTTGGGATTGCTATCCCATGTTGATGATGTAAGCCTTGAGAGGTAGTGGAACTATGTGATAAGGGATTGAGATCCCATGGCAATGTGATGATCCTTGAGATGGATCTAGATGATTGGCAAGAGGCCAAGTGCTAACATGTAATGTTGGATCCTTGTGATGGATCAGGATGATGTTGATTACAATAAAAGCATAATAATGAGTTTTATGTTGTTTATTCTTGTTATAGTTTACATGTTATACAACTTGGTTGAATCTTGCAATCCACTTAAAATATACTAATTAATCACAGTGGAACAATTCATGTAGTTTGCCCTGGCCATAGATCCATCATCGTCAGTAGCTGGTGATGGTGAAACAGGTTCTCCTGCGGGTTAACCTGGAAGCGCATATTATTGAATATGTATGGTTTCTCCTAGCCTTAAATAGAGAGGGAATCGAGTGCAGCTACGGTTGCAGACTCGGATACATATATATATAGAGCATGGTGAACAGGCCCATGGCTCAGAGTGATAGAGCATGAATGCGTTCATGGCTCAGAGCACGGTGAACATGCCAGTGGCTCAGATATACTAGCGCTGTGACCTGTACCGAGGCGAGCTAGAGGAAGGGTAGCCTATGGAGTTGACCCTGTGGCTGAGGCCACTTAAGCATGAGACTGTGGTCCTGCTTTGGTTCTTGTGCACTGACCACGAGGTGGGAGGTCGTGGAGTCCGGCTCTTTCATTGACCTTGTATGGCACCGGCTTGTGTTTCGCAACCGATGGTTGGATTTGAGCAGTACGGCTCACTTCCTCAGGGTATAATAATACATAATCCAGAAGTATAGTATTTTCTTCTTAAGGCAAAACACGAAACATTGGTTGAGGCCTTGCTTGAGTATTTAATCTTGCTATACTTTGCAGTTACTTATACGTTCTTGTGTTATGCGGTAGAACCTTATAAATCTTATCTTACTAATCATGTTCCATAAAGAAATAATTGGATATATGCCTTCTGTACATCTGGTAAGCTTGACGGTATGAATAGTTTTACTTTATAAACTGCTCTTGTTATACTCCTTATCAGTTATCTACTGTTGTTGCTTTATCTTTCTGAGGTTTTGTTGTTTCGGTGGGGAGTTATGTTTATCGTTGGGACTGTGTGTCTCACCCTGCTGGTTTACACCCTTTTTAGGTGGTCGAGCTAGGCGTGGTTGTGGTCGCGGAGTTGCGGCCGAGCAGAAAGACGAGCAGTAGAAGGCAAACGATGGATATGTTGTTGTTTTGGATGTTTTGTAGTAGAGTCTAGAGTCATCCCTGTACTCTCAGGTCCTTGGGAGCATTTTGACGTTGTTTCACGATGTATAGTTGTTGATTCTTTGTATATCCTGCTGCTGGCCGGATGTGGGCCTTTATGCATATATAAACAGGTGATGAACTCATGTGTTGGTTAGACAGTTGTTGCTCTATGCTGTGGACATGTATCAAGGCTTGTAAATGTTTATATAACCTGTTTCCTTGCAGAATGTGGACTTAAATGTAATAGTTTCTCAGTTTACCAGCTTTCCGCAATCGATTTTAATTAAATCGTGTTTTTTATAATCTGTGGTTATGGTGATTTCCGCACGTTTTCGCGTAACACCTCACTGTCTGTGTGATAGTGGGATGTGTTGCCACAAGTTTTGGTATCAGAGCTCTAGGTTCGCTGAGTCTACAGGGATTTAGGACTAGGTTGTGTCTGTTCTTGTGAGTTTTCTAGATTTTCTCACAATCATCTTCTTCCCTCAGCAGAAGAAAAGCCAAGATGTCTGGAAACCATGAAGAACATGCTGCTGAGCATAGCGATGTTGCATCAGTTGATGGAGCTATAGGGAAGGCACATGAAGATCGGGTGCCTGAGGTCCCCCAACCTGACCCAGCCATTCTTGAACACCATGCCTATCAACAGCTTATGGGGTAGATAATGGCTACGATGAATCTCATGGTAGAGAGATTGCCAGTGCCTCCGCCGAGAGCATAGGCTCCCCATGGTGAAAAATTGGGTCTTGGGAAGACCTTTGAGCGGCTTCGCCGAGTCGGAGCTTCGGACTATGCTGGAACGGCTGATCTAGCGGATGCAGATCTGTGGCTGACAAGCCTTGAGAAGGCTTTCCAGATCCTCGACATCCCTGAAGCAGACAAAGTAAAAGACGTTGTCTACCTTCTGAAAGGTAGTGCTGGTCACTGGTGGACCATCAAGGAGGAGAAGCGACCTGGTGAGGTGATTGGTTGGGAGGTTTTCCGGCATGAGTTCGTCAACAGATACTTCCCGAAGACGTATCTGGATGACAAGATTAGTCAGTTTGAGAGCCTGTGACAAGGAATGATGAACATCACCGAGTACGAGGCCAAGTTCATGGATCTGTTGAGGTTTTGTCCTCACATGGCAACGACAGACGAAGAGCAGATCATACATTTCGAGAAAGGTCTAAGTGCTGAGCTGACGACACCTGTGTCTGCGCTGGAGAACCGTGAGCAGTTTGCTACATTTGTGGAATCCGTCCAGAGGATTGAACGATCAGTAAGAGAAAAGAGAGAGTCTATGTCTAAGAAGAGACCTTCTCAGTTTCAGGGATAGAGGTATGGTGGCTTCAAGAAGCCCAGGTTTTCAACACCGTCAGTGATGAGAGGTTCCAGTGCGACGTCGCATTGGTCTCCGAGTAAGGGAAGAGGTTATGTTTCTTCACCGTCAAAGGCACATAGTACAGATTCTGTGGCAGTAACAGGGCCATCTAGGCCACAATTTGAAATTAAGACATGATATATATGCGGTCAGACGGGACATTTCAAGTCGAGCTGCCCAAGCTGAGATGTTGAAGTGACACAACAGCCGAGGCAGAATCATCAAGGGTCAGATAGACAACAACCCAGTGGTAGCAGAGGGCGAGGACGCGGTCAAGCGTCACAAGCAGGATCGTCTGCTCAAGGAAGCAGAGGACGTGGACAGCAAGCAACGACTCGATTCTATGCTATGAGTCAGCCAGAGGCGATAGTCAACCCACGAGTGGTGACAGGTCAGATGGAGTTATTTTATTCTGATATGTCTTCTTCTTGCTTTATATCTGTTCTGGTTGACCGGGGTGCTACACACTCTTTTATCGCCTATAGTATGCTTGAGAACTGTCGTTTACCTGTTAGCTGTAAGAAAGATAGCTTGTTCTTAGAAACCCCTCTTGTTGGTTCCTCGATGCTTCGAAAAGAGTGTCCATCTTGTGTCTTGTCTTTTTCGGGACACAGCATCCAAGTGGATCTTATACCACTTGATATGCATGGTTTTGATGTTATCCTTGGGATGGATACCTTAGAGAAGTATAAGGTTTTTTTTATTGTGGTTCCAAACAGGCAGTGTTTGATGATGATGGAGAGAAGTGGATCTTCCAGGGAGATAGGAAGATTCTTCCGACGTGTCTAGTATTAGCTATGGTGGCTGAGAAGTTGTTATGACAAGGATGTGAGGCGTTCCTAGCTCACGTTGTGGATACCGTGATGTCTAGCAAGGTGAAAGGTCCTAGTCTCGAGGAGGTGTCAGTTGTCTGAGAGTTTGTCGATGTGTTTCCTAATGAGTTCCCTGGTGTTCCTCCACCCTGAGAGATTGATTTTGAGATCAATCTGGTTCCAGGAATGCATCCAGTTGCACAGACACCGTATATGATGGCTCCAGTAGAGATGGCAGAGCTTAAGAAGCAGTTGCAAGAGCTGTTGGAGAAAGGTTTCATCTGACCGAGTACGTTGCCTTGAGGTGCTCCAGTGTTGTTTGTCAAGAAGAAGGATGGATCGATGCGGTTATGTATAGATTACCGACAGTTGAATAAGGTTACGATCAAGAACAAGTACCTGTTGCCGAGGATAGATGATATGTTCAATCAGTTGTGTGGTGCTGTAGTGTTTTCAAAGATCGATCTACGGTCAGGATATCATCAGTTAAGGATTAAGGCGGATGACATACCAAAGTCATCTTTTAGGACGAGGTATGGTCATTTCGAATTCGTGGTTATGCCGTTTGGGCTAACCAATGCACCTGTTGCTTTCATGGATTTGATGAACAGAGTGTTCCGTCTGTTCCTAGATCAGTTTGTTGTAGTCTTTATAGATGACATCTTGATCTACAGTCAGAACAGGCAAGAGCATGAGCACCATCTTTGTAACATCCCTGACCTGGGTTATGAGTCAACCCTAGGTGTTTTGCCTAAATATGTAATTAAATCTTCGTGATTAACTCTGAGCATGTAATTAAGTTTTTTCAGAAACGTATATTTCAGTATTTGCTCCTTTTTATTTAAAGTTGTAGCATTGTTTTGATATACAGGGACCTATGTGCAATTTACCCAGTTAAAAGGGTTAGCTTGCAAATTACACATGTTGAGATGTTCCTCTCATGTTGAGACATCATGAGAGTCTTCTTGGTAAAGTTTGAGGGATTTCCCAAGCCAGGGCACCAAGGTGCAGCTGTGGAAGCAATCCCGGTGCTTGAAACCCTAGTTTGGGGTAAAATGAAATTTACCCAAATTAAGGGATACAAATTGTGAAATATATCATCTAATGTATCTTTTTAGACTCTTGCCATCATTAAGAGAAGAAATGATGAGGAAGTCACCTCAATTGAATTATCAGGTTATGAGATATGCCTTGTGATTGAATAATCAGGGTATATGTGTAATATCTCTTTATGTATGTACCTCATTATTAGCTTGCTCTCCTTTACCTTCTTTTCCTAAGACCTTAAGAGAAGGTTTGTCCTTAGAATAAAGAGGAAGGGACGATCAAGTAAAGAAGGAGGGACCTAGTTGGAATTATGGACAACTTATGAACTAATGTTGAAAATCCTACCCCATGTATATAAGCTCTCCTTCCCTTAGTTGCAAGGGAACCTATCCTTCGTTTCCTTACTGTTTCATTTCACCAAAGACGACCAAGGACTGCCTTGGAGCTAAGGAGGACGACCAAGGGGTGCAAGGTAGGTTTAAACCCCTCTTCTTGCCTAATTCCATGGTTAGAACTCGTATTCAAGGTCAACTTCATGGCTAACTCTCGAAATCCTATCTTTCTAGCCATCTTTCCTTGACCTTCCTTGGAAGTTTTCACCTTGGCCAACCTGTGGGAACTCAAGGACGCCATTAGAGCTTGGAGCTTGAAAGCTTGGAGCTCAAGAAGCAAGCTTTAGGCGGGTTTTATAACTCTAAACCCATGCTTTACTACACACATCTTTTATATGCGGATAGATGATAGTCCTTCATGTATCTTGTTGTTCTTTGCTATTTTGCAAGCAAACCCGTGGGATATCTGTACTGTTCTTGAGCTAGGAGATGAAGGCGTGATTTCCAAGAAAAACCCACCACTTTTCACTTCCTTAAACGGTCTCAAAAGTTTGCTCTCACGGTCTCAAGACCGCGAGGTGACCAAACGGTCTCGAGACCGCGACATGGAAAACGGTTAAGCAATCTGTTCCTAATTATATAGGCTAATTACCCTCAAAAGTTGGGAGGCTAACTCCAAGGGAATCGGGAGATATGACCTTTTTAAGTGACAACTTTAAATGAATTTATTACTGATTTTCAAACGGTCTGAAATTTCCTTTTTGGGCAAACTGTCCCAAGACCGTGTAAGGTCGTTGACTAAGCATTGACCATATGAAATTATTGTTCACAATTATGTTAATTAACAACTCACCAAGTTTTATGGTCTAATTCCAAATGGGCTAAGAGTTAAAGGGTGAATACTAGGGTTAACCCTAGGTAAAAATCAGTACTGAAATTATGGTGACCTAATTAGGGTTTTTAGGGTTGATTGACCTAAACGGTCTCAAGACCATTTGGGGGTCACCAAACGGTCTCAAGACCGCGAGGGCAATCAACCAAGACCGTTTGGAGGTCTGGGGTCAAGGATAGTTGACCAATTGAAGGTACAATTACACCAAATTACATTGCAATTAAATATTGATATAATCATCAACTCAATTTGTTCAACCTTGATGAATTTCCACTAGAATACAAAATTGGATGGGCAAACGGTCTCAAGACCGTTTGGAACTCATCCAAACGGTCTCAAGACCGAGAGGACAATCACCCAAGACCGTTTGAAGGTCTAGGGTTGAGTAATTTGACCAATTGAGGACCCAATTGCAAATAAGTTATCAATTTAATCAAAATTCTGTTTTGTGGCTCAATCATGGTTCAACCCCTATCAAATCACCTTAGATTTTGATGAAATCTTGGGCAAACGGTCTCAAGACCATGTGGGGCTCACCCACATGACCTCAAGACCGTTTGGGCCAAGTTTGAGCCCAATTGGAGCTCAATGGAAGGGTTCAACCTTGTGTTGATGCACATTGTTGAGTATTGATGGGTGAACATTGATAGACCCTAATTGAATCGATTTCAATCCTAATTGGTCAACAATTGAGGGTCAATTGAATGACCAATTGGTTAAGCATAACCTTAATTGACCCAATCCATAGGTGGTCAACATAGCTTTGACCTTTTGAAGGCTTCAACATCGTTTGACACCATCGATTGCTTTATTGATTTTGTTGATGGACCAAACGGTTGAGACATTGAGAGCCTCGCGGTCTCAAGACCGTGAGAGGGCTCGCGGTCTCAAGACCGTGAGGGGGCTCACGGTCTCAAGACCGAGAGGAGGCTCATGGTCTAAATACCGTGAAGGGCCTCACAGTCCTGAGGTCAAGATGGGCAAACGGTCAACGTCTCTTCGCGGTCTCAACATCAATTTGATCTTCGCGGTCTCAACATCAACTTGAACCAATGAGAGGGCTTCACGGTCTTGAAGCCTAAGGGGGCTCGTAGTCTTGAAGTTAGAAGGAGGCTCGCAGTCTTGGAAAGTCAAAGTGGGCAAACGGTCAACACTTTCAACCGATCTCAACTCAATTGATGATTAATGATTGAAATCAATCAATGTAATTCTAAGTTGACTTCTTTCAATCAATTAATAATATAAATGGTCCAATGTTGCCCAAATCAAACCCTAATGATAATCTAGAATAGTAAGGGTTTATTTGACTAAGGTTTTTGACCATAATGATGATCAATGGGGTGAATTACCAAAATACCCCTGAAGGGTCAATTGAGTTATACCTTGCTCAATTCAAACTCTGATTACATGAGAATGATGTTTTTAGTCATAATGACTCTATCCAACTTGATCTAGTCTAATGTTATCATCAACCATTAGTATGATGAAAGAGAGATCACTTTAGAGAGAGAAAGTACTCTAGAGAGAGAAAGTACCCTAGAGAGAGAAAGTAACTCTAATCACATAATGGTGATGTTTTTGGCTATGTTAGCCTATGATGACTCAATCCAACCTGTTTTAGAGTGATGTTGACATCACCTAACATTATGATGAGAGAGAAAGTACTTCTAGAGAGAGAAAGTACCCTTTTTAAGTGGAAACTCAAGTAAAGCATCTCCAATGCACATAAGTGAGCATAATTAGGGTATGGTCCACCTGTGTGAGGTCATAGAAACCCTAATTATAATAAATGATGAACCTTTACCTAATCTAAGGGTATCAGTAATGATGTTATTCATACATAATGATGTTATGAGTTCAATTCACCTTAATGTGAATAGTAAACCCTAATTCAAGGGTGATGACATATAATATGAACAGTAAACCCTAATTATAGGGTAATGGCATGCTTTTGAGTATTAAACTCTATTTGATATGAATTAGAGATTAAACTCTTATGACAAGAGTAGGAAGTATATTCCTTAATCTTATTACCTTTATCAGTTGTATTAACCATGCAGGTTCTGATATGAAGGTAATCATATCCAGGTATGGATGTTGATGTTCTATTCATTAAAGGCATGTTGTTAGCCTTATGAATAAGAAAAGTAACTTGATGCCTTTTCAATGGCATCCTATGATGATAATGAGTTGTGAAAGCCATGAATACCATCAAGGACATGCTTTAGAGATGACTTGTGATGAGGATAATGAGGAATGATGATTGACATGAGTTAGGCATATTACATTTAGTATTCTTCTCTTATAACTGTTATGCTACTATTATTATTTGAAGAACAATGTATGATGTTAAAGAATACTGAATGTACCTAACTAATCAAGTATAATGAAGAGCCCTGATCATAGATCCATCATTTTCAGAGATTAAGTGATGGTGAAACAGGTTTTCCTCAGGGAACTCCTGGAGCACATACTTTTGAGTATGTGGGGTACATGGATGTGTAGAACCTTACATCCTAGTGTAGGAAAGTGATGTAGATGTGTAATCCATCCATCCTTCACTATAATTCCATACCGTATCAGTGGTAGGTAAACATGAAACCTCCTGATGACGAAGAAAGTATAGATATCCGTATCAGTGGTAGGTAAACATGAAACCTCCTGATGACGAAGAGAGTACAGAACGCCACTATGACTCTAGAATAGCGAAGGACCAGTTTACCCTGGTGAGCTATAGTAGTAGAGACACAAGATGTCCTACAAGTGATCCTCTTACTGACTGAGGAAGGTGAAGGTCATGAGAATCCGGCTCTCTTAATGACCTATGTATGATACTGATGTGACTTCTCAGCGATCAGTTGGAGTATGAGTGGTATGCCTCATCTCCACAGGGCATAATGTTGTTTGTAAAACATAATCAACCATGTAGTATAACTTGTTAGAGATGACTCCAAGTTAGTTGATTGATGTTACCTTACAATAATGTTTATATTCTCCACATCTCCTAAATTATAGAGATCTTGTTATACCTGCAAGTGTTATAGAATACTTTGAAGTCTTTACTGCTTAAAAGATTCTTTGATGTTATAATAAAGCTTCTGGCGAAGAGTTATAACTCTCGCTGGGACAATTATGTATAATTGTCTCACCCCGTAGACTTCAACTTTTTAGGTGGACGTCGGAGATGAAGGAACCAGTCTCAGCAGCAGCAGCACCAGGGGCAGCAGTAATCTCAGGTGGAGATTTGTCCTGCCATGTGGTGTAGTTAGAGTCAGTCCTATGTGTCCTCTGTACTCTCAGGTCTTGGAGTCTTTTGTTTAGTGATCTTGAGATTTTGTATCTTGATGTATATAATTACTCAAGAAGTAATGATCCTGAGATGTAAACAGCTTATCTCTCTTTATGAAAGAAGTTTTATGGATCCAAGTTCTTATCTCGAAAAGTTTTAATTTCCCATGATTTTTGTCTTCCGCTGATTACCGATTCGCTTCCGCTAAGTTTTAATCGTGTTTATGTCATCGTTTGGAGATCAGAGCCCACAATTAGTGGTATCAGAGCTCCAGGTTCAGTTGAGTCTACAGAGGCATAGGACTTAGGATGTCGAGTCTACCTTTAGTACTCCTTCCTCATCTAATAGAATCTTCTGCTCCTCAGGAGAAGGAGATACATAAGAATGTCAGAACATCGTGATGAGCATGTGGTAGAGAGTAGTGCTAGTGCACCTCGAGGCGGTGCAAGAGTTCCAAGAATAGAACAACCTGCACCTGAGTCACCAAGAGAGCTACCCCAGTTCGACCCAGCTGACATGAGTGATCCAGCTGTACAGACGATGTTCGGGCAGTTCATGACTGCCATGACACATATAACTGATAGGATGCCCATTCCTACACCTAGGGCACCTGTCCAGCCTGAAGCGCAAGGTATTGGTAAGACATTCGAACGACTTCATCGTGTCGGAGCTACCGAATACTTCAGAACTGCCGACCCTGCAGATGCTGACTTATGGTTGATAGAGTTGGAGAAGGCTTTCAGGATTCTTATGATTCCGGAAGTTGAGAAGGTTAGACATGTTGTCTATCTTCTCAAAGGCAGTGCTGGTCACTGGTGGAACATGGAAGAGCAGAAGAGACCTGGAGTAGAGTTCTCATGGGAAGAGTTTCGTCGGGAATTTATCAATAGATATTTTCCAAAGACCTTCCTAGATGAGAAGATCTCTCAGTTTGAGAAACTAAGGCAGAGTATGATGAACATTAGTGAGTATGAAGCTAAGTTCATGGAGTTGTTGCGGTTCTGTCCGCACATGGCTGCTACGGATGAGGAAAGAATTAGAAGATTAGAAAAGGGTTTGAATTCTGATATGTCAACCCATGTGTCTGCCTTAGAAAACAGAGAGAGATTCTCTACCTTCGTTGAGTCAGTCCGAAGGATAGAGAGATCTGTGGTTGAGAAAAGACAAACCCATAAAAGATATCCACAGTTCCAGGGTTCTTCATCTAGGGATTCCAAGAGACCTAGATTATCTGCACCTAACCCTCCACCACCCAGATCGAGTTTTCAAACTCAATGGACACCAAGCAGAGGTAGAGGATGGAGTCAACCGCTTCAAGGGGCGCACAGTTCTGCATCAGTGTCAGTTACTGGACCACCCAGACCACATCAACAGGAGAAGAGTTGCTACAACTGTGGTAAGGTGGGACACTTGATGAAGGATTGTCGTTCTAGGCCTGTCAGTGTGACACAACAAACCCCGAGACAGAATCAACAGGGATCTCAGAATAGACAATGTCAAGGAGCAGCTCGAGGACGTGGACAAGCGTCTCAAGCTGGATCATCAGCACCACCTCAACACCAGGCGACTGCGAGGTTCTATGCTATGAACCCACCTGAGGCAGTGGTCAATCCACGGGTAGTGGCAGGTCAGATGAAACTTTTATATTCTGATATGTCTACATCCTGTATTGTATCCGTTCTGATTGATCCGGGTGCTACGCACTCTTTCATCACTCGTGGAGTGATTCGTAACTGCAATGTGACTGTTAGTCATAAGGCAGATAGTTTGTTGTTAGAGACTCCGTTGAGTGGGTCTGCCGTTTTGCAGGAGGTATGTTCTCCCTGCATCCTTTTCTTTTCTGACCATCGCATTCAAGTGGATCTTATACCACTTGATATGCAGGGATTTGATATAATCCTTGGGATGGATACCTTAGAAAGGTATAGAGTTGTCTTGGATTGTGAGTCCAAGTTGGCTGTGTTTGCTGATGAAAGCAACACATGGATATTTCAAGGTGAAAGAAAGATTCTGCCCACCTGTCTTGTGTCAGCTATGGTTGCTGATAAGCTGTTGAGGCAAGGATGTTATGCATTCTTAGCCCATGTGGTAGATGTTACCAAGGAAAGGACCAATCCTACTGAAGTTCCCATAGTCAGGGAATTCGAGGATGTGTTTCCTGAAGAACTTCCTGGTATACCACCACCTCGGGAGATTGATTTTGAAATTAATCTGATCCCAGATACGAAACCCATAGCACAAACTCCGTATAGAATGGCGCCTGCCGAAATGGCAGAACTCAAGAAACAGCTTCAAGAGCTACTTGAGAGAGGTTTTATCCGACCAAGTACTTCACCTTGGGGTGCTCCGGTCTTGTTTGTTAAAAAGAAAGATGGGTCAATGCGGTTATGCATTGATTACAGACAACTCGATAAAGTAACAATAAAGAATAAGTATCCTCTGCCAAGGATTGATGATCTCTTTGACCAATTGCGTGGTGCAACAGTCTTTTCAAAGATAGACTTGAGGTCTGGATATCACCAACTTCGTATTAAGGATAGTGACATATCCAAGTCTGCCTTTAGGACAAGATATGGTCACTATGAGTTCACGGTTATGTCGTTTGGACTAACCAATGCACCAGCTGCATTTATGGAACTCATGAATAGAGTTTTTTGACCTTTCCTTGATCAGTGTGTTGTCATCTTCATAGATGACATTCTGATTTATAGTAAGGATGCTCAGCAGCATGAGCAGCATCTTCGCCAAGCTTTGACCTTGCTAAGAGAACATAAGCTGTACGCTAAGTTTAGCAAGTGTGAGTTCTGGCTGCCGGAGGTATCTTTTCTTGGACATGTAATATCTGCCTCGGGAATTCGTGTTGACCCTACAAAGGTAGAATCTGTTCTACAATGGGAACAACCAAAGACACCGACGGATATTCGAAGTTTCTTGGGGTTAGCTGGCTATTATCGAAGGTTCATTAAGAACTTTAGTTCTATAGCTTTACCTTTGACCAAGTTAACCCGGAAAGATGTTCCTTTTTCTTGGAGTGATAAGTGTCAATAATCTTTCCAGTTGCTGAAGGAGAGGTTGACAAGTGCACCTGTGCTAGTGCTACCTGAACAAGGAAAAGGATATATAGTTTTCTGTGATGCTTCCAAGAACGGACTAGGATGTGTGTTGATGCAGGATAAACAAGTGATTTCTTTTGCTTCCCGACAGCTTAAGAAACACGAGGAGAATTATCCAACACACGATCTGGAGTTAGCTGTTGTGGTTCATGCTTTGAAGATCTGGAGGCACTATCTCTACGGAGAAACATTCCAGATTTTCACAGACCACAAAAACCTTAAGTATATCTTCTCTCAGCATGAGCTCAACATGAGGCAACGTCGCTGGATGGAATTAATCAAGGACTACGACTGTACAATTGATTACCATCCAGGCAAGGCCAATGTTGTTGCAGATGCCTTGAGTAGGAAATCAGCAACATCAACCATGAATAGAGCACAACTAAACTCTTTAGTATGCTCTAGAAGAGATATGCTTATCTCTTTAAGGCAAGACAATGTACAGTTGAAGGTGTCATTGTTAACCGGTTTGTTAGCTGAGATGCATATTAAACCTACTCTAAGGGAGCAGATTAAAGAGGCACAGCTAGGCGATGCTGCAGTTCAACATATAAGATCTGAGTATGGAAATGAGAAGCAAGATGGTTTTCATGACTCAGAAGATCAAGTAGCTTGTTATAATGGAAGGATGATAGTGCCGGATGTAGACAACTTGAGGAAGTTAGTCCTGGAAGAAGCCCATTCTTCCATGTATGCTATGCATCCAGGGAGCACCAATATGTATCGGAATTTGAAGGATCTGTATTGGTGGCCTGGGATGAAAAAGGATGTTGCAGAGTTTGTTCTGAGGTGTCCCGTGTGTCAGCAAGTTAAAGTTGAACACCAGAAGCCTGCAGGAACAATGCAACCTTTACCCATATCACAGTGGAAGTGGGACCATGTGACCATGGACTTTGTTGTTGGCCTACCCAGGATAAGCAAAGGACATGATTCCATTTGGGTAATTGTTGATAGGTTGACTAAGACAGCACATTTCTTACCTGTCAAAACAACCTATTCTGCTGAAAGGTTATCAGAGTTGTATGTTCAAGAGATAGTGCGTTTGCACGGAGTTCGTGTCACAATAGTTTCTGACAGAGGTCCTCAGTTTACAAGTCGTTTTTGGGAACAGTTGCAAAGAGCCTTAGGCACCAAGCTAAGGTTTAGTACAGCCTTTCATCCACAGACTGATGGACAGTCAGAAAGGACCATACAAACCTTAGAAGACCTGTTGTGAGCATGTGTTCTCCAGTTCACCGGAAGATGGGATCTACACCTAAGCTTGATAGAGTTTGCCTATAACAATAGCTATCAGCATAGTATTGATATGGCACCTTATGAAGCCTTATATGGTAGACGTTGTAGATCACCCTTGTGTTGGTTTGAGACTGGTGAGCACCAGTTGTTAGGTCCTGACCTGGTGCAGCAAACCACAGAAAAGATTAAAGTAATACAACATAAGATTAAGACTGCTCAGGATAGGCAGAAATCTTATGCTGACAAACGTCGTAGACCCTTAGAGTTCCAGGTTGGAGACAGAGTGTATCTTAAGGTCTCACCTTGGAAAGGGGTCCTTCGTTTTGGAAGGAAAGGAAAGTTATCTCCTAGATATATGGGGCCTTATCTAATCATTGAACGGATTGGAAAGGTAGCATATAAACTAGAGCTTCCCCCAGAATTACAGAGGTTACATCCTGTGTTTCACATTTCTATGCTGAAGAAATGTCACCCAGACACCGAGTCAGTTCTACAACCTATGGAGGTAGAACTGAATGATGACATATCCTATGAGGAGGGACCAGTGTCAATCCTTGATAAACGAATTAAAAAGCTAAAGAAGAAAGATATAAGTCTTGTGAAAGTCCTCTGGAACCATCGTGGTATTGAAGAAGCCACTTGGGAGTTAGAGGATGAGATGAGAAGGAAGTATCCTGCCCTTTTCTCGTAGTATGTTTTATCGATTTCGAGGGCGAAATCCTTGTAAGGGGTGGATAATTTGTAACATCCCTGACCTGGGTTATGAGTCAACCCTATGTGTTTTGCCTAAATATGTAATTAAATCTTCGTGATTAACTCTGAGCATGTAATTAAGTTTCTCAGAAACGTATATTTCAGTATTTGCTCCTTTTTATTTAAAGTTGTAGCATTGTTTTGATATACATGGACCTATGTGCAATTTACCCATTTAAAAGGGTTAGCTTGCAAATTGCACATGTTGAGATGTTCCTCTAATGTTGAGACATCATGAGAGTCTTCTTGGTAAAGTTTGAGGGATTTCCCAAGCCAGGGCACCAAGGTGCAGCTGTGGAAGCAATCCCGGTGCTTGAAACCCTAGTTTGGGGTAAAATGCAATTTACCCAAATTAAGGGATACAAATTGTGAAATATATCATATAATGTATCTTTTTAGACTCTTGCCATCATTAAGAGAAGAAATGATGAGGAAGTCACCTCAATTGAATTATCAAGTTATGAGATATGCCTTGTGATTGAATAATCAGGGTATATGTGTAATATCTCTTTATGTATGTACCTCATTATTAGCTTGCTCTCCTTTACCTTCTTTTCCTAAGACCTTAAGAGAAGGTTTGTCCTTAGAATAGAGAGGAAGGGACGATCAAGTAAAGAAGGAGGGACCTAGTTGGAATTATGGACAACTTATGAACTAATGTTGAAAATCCTACCCCATGTATATAAGCTCTCCTTCCCTTAGTTGCAAGGGAACCTACCCTTCGTTTCTTTACTGTTTCATTTCACCAAAGACGACCAAGGACTGCCTTGGAGCTAAGGAGGACGACCAAGGGGTGCAAGGTAGGTTTAAACCCCTCTTCTTGCCTAATTCCATGGTTAGAACTCGTATTCAAGGTCAGCTTCATGGCTAACTCTCAAAATCCTATCTTTCTAGCCATCTTTCCTTGACCTTCCTTGGAATTTTTCACCTTGGCCAACCTGTGGGAACTCAAGGACGCCATTAGAGTTTGGAGCTTGAAAGCTTGGAGCTCAAGAAGCAAGCTTTAGGCGGGTTTTATAACTCTAAACCCATGCTTTACTACACACATCTTTTATATGCGGTTAGATGATAGTCCTTCATGTATCTTGCTGTTCTTTGCTATTTTGCAAGAAAACCCGTGGGATATCTGTACTGTTCTTGAGATAGGAGATGAAGGCGTGATTTCCAAGAAAAACCCACCGCTTTTCACTTCCTTAAACGGTCTCAAAAGTTTGCTCTCACGGTCTCAAGACCGCGAGGTGAGCAAACGGTCTCGAGACCGCGACAGGGCAAACGGTCTCCAAGACCGTTTGTCCCCGTTGACCGAGCGTGGACCGTATAAGAAATCTGTTCCTACTTATATAGGCTAATTACCCTCAAAAGTTGGGAGGCTAACTCCAAGGGAATCGGGAGATATGACCTTTTTAAGTGACAACTTTAAATGCATTTATTACTGATTTTCAAACGGTCTGAAATTGCCTTTTTGGGAAAACGGTCCCAAGACCGTGTAAGGTCGTTGACTAAGCATTGACCATATGAAATTATTGTTCAAAATTATGTTATTTAACAACTCACCAAGTTTTATGGTCTAATTCCAAACGGGATAAGAGTTAAAGGGTGAATACTAGGGTTAACCCTAGGTAAAAATCAGTACTGAAATTATGGTGACCTAATTAGGGTTTTTAGGGTTGATTGACCTAAACGGTCTCAAGACCGTTTGGGGGTCACCAAACGGTCTCAAGACCGCGAGGGCAATCAACCAAGACCGTTTGGAGGTCTGGGATCAAGGATAGTTGACCAATTGAAGGTACAATTACACCAAATTACATTGCAATTAAATATTGATATAATCATCAACTCAATTTGTTCAACCTTGATGAATTTCCACTAGAATCCAAAATTGGATGGGCAAACGGTCTCAAGACCGTTTGGAACTCATCCAAACGGTCTCAAGACCGAGAGGACAATCACCCAAGACCGTTTGAAGGTCTAGGGTTGAGTAATTTGACCAATTGAGGACCCAATTGCAAATAAGTTATCAATTTAATCAAAATTCTGTTTTGTGGCTCAATCATGGTTCAACCCCTATCAAATCACCTTAGATTTTGATGAAATCTTGGGCAAACGGTCTCAAGACCATGTGGGGTTCACCCACATGACCTCAAGACCGTTTGGGCCAAGTTTGAGCCCAATTGGAGCTCAATGGAAGGGTTCAACCTTGTGTTGATGCACATTGTTGAGTATTGATGGGTGAACATTGATAGACCCTAATTGAATCGATTTCAATCCTAATTGGTCAACAATTGAGGGTCAATTGAATGACCAATTGGTTAAGCATAACCTTAATTGACCCAATCCATAGGTGGTCAACATAGCTTTGACCTTTTGAAGGCTTCAACATCGTTTGACACCATCGATTGCTTTATTGATTTTGTTGATGGACCAAACGGTTGAGACCTTGAGAGCCTCGCGGTCTCAAGACCGTGAGAGGGCTCGCGGTCTCAAGACTGTGAGGGGGCTCATGGTCTCAAGACCGAGAGGAGGCTCACGGTCTCAAGACCGTGAAGGGCCTCGCGGTCCTGAGGTCAAGATGGGAAAACGGTCAACGTCTCTTCGCGGTCTCAACATCAATTTGATCTTCGCGGTCTCAACATCAACTTGAACCAATGAGAGGGCTTCGCTGTCTTGAAGCCTAAGGGGGCTTGCGGTCTTGAAGTTAGAAGGAGGCTCGCGGTCTTGGAAAGTCAAAGTGGGCAAACGGTCAACACTTTCAACCGATCTCAACTCAATTGATGATTAATGATTGAAATCAATCAATGTAATTCCAAGTTGACTTCTTTCAATCAATTCATAATATAAATGGTCCAATGTTGCCCAAATCAAACCCTAATGATAATCTAGAATAGTAAGGGGTTATTTGACTAAGGTTTTTGACCATAATGATGATCAATGGGGTGAATTACCAAAATACCCCTGAAGGGTCAATTGAGTTATACCTTGCTCAATTCAAACTCTGATTACATGAGAATGATGTTTTTAGTCATAATGACTCTATCCAACTTGATCTAGTCTAATGTTATCATCAACCATTAGTATGATGAAAGAGAGAGCACTTTAGAGAGAGAAAGTACTCTAGAGAGAGAAAGTACCCTAGAGAGAGAAAGTAACTCTAATCACATAATGGTGATGTTTTTGGCTATGTTAGCCTATGATGACTCAATCCAACCTGTTTTAGAGTGATGTTGACATCACCTAACATTATGATGAGAGAGAAAGTACTTCTAGAGAGAGAAAGTACCCTTTTTAAGTGGAAACTCAAGTAAAGCATCTCCAATGCACATAAGTGAGCATAATTAGGGTATGGTCCACCTGTGTGAGGTCATAGAAACCCTAATTATAATAAATGATGAACCTTTACCTAATCTAAGGGCATCAGTAATGATGTTATTCATACATAATGATGTTATGAGTTCAATTCACCTTAATGTGAATAGTAAACCCTAATTCAAGGGTGATGACATATAATATGAACAGTAAACCCTAATTATAGGGTAATGGCATGCTTTTGAGTATTAAACTCTATTTGATATGAATTAGAGATTAAACTCTTATGACAAGAGTAGGAAGTATATTCCTTAATCTTATTACCTTTATCAGTTGTATTAACCATGCAGGTTCTGATATGAAGGTAATCATATCCAGGTATGGATGTTGATGTTCTATTCATTAAAGGCATGTTGTTAGCCTTATGAATAAGAAAAGTAACTTGATACCTTGTCAATGGCATCCTATGATGATAATGAGTTGTGAAAGCCATGAATACCATCAAGGACATGCTTTAGAGATGACTTGTGATGAGGATAATGAGGAATGATGATTGACATGAGTTAGGCATATTACATTTAGTATTCTTCTCTTATAACTGTTATGCTACTGTTATTATTTGAAGAACAATGTATGATGTTAAAGAATACTGAATGTACCTAACTAATCAAGTATAATGAAGAGCCCTGATCATAGATCCATCATTGTCAAAGATTAAGTGATGGTGAAATAGGTTTTCCTCAGGGAACTCCTGGAGCACATACTTTTGAGTATGTGGGGTACATGGATGTGTAGAACCTTACATCCTAGTGTAGGAATGTGATGTAGATGTGTAATCCATCCATCCTTCACTATAAATCCATACCGTATCAGTGGTAGGTAAACATGAAACCTCCTGATGACGAAGAAAGTATAGATATCCATATCAGTGGTAGGTAAACATGAAACCTCCTGATGACGAAGAGAGTACAGAACGCCACTGTGACTCTAGAATAGCGAAGGACCAGTTTACCCTGGTGAGCTATAGTAGTAGAGACACGAGATGTCCTACAAGTGATCCTCTTACTTACTAAGGAAGGTGAAGGTCATGAGAATCCGGCTCTCTTAATGACCTATGTATGATACTGATGTGACTTCTCAGTGATCAGTTGGAGTATGAGTGGTATGCCTCATCTCCACATGGCATAATGTTGTTTGTAAAACATAATCAACCATGTAGTATAACTTGTTAGAGATGACTCCAAGTTAGTTGATTGATGTTACCTTACAATAATGTTTATATTCTCCACATCTCCTAAATTATAGAGATCTTGTTATACCTGCAACTGTTATAGAATACTTTGAAGGCTTTACTGCTTAAAATATTCTTTGATGTTATAATAAAGCTTCTGGCGAAGAGTTATAACTCTCGCTGGGACAATTATGTATAATTGTCTCACCCCGTAGACTTCAACTTTTTAGGTGGACGTCGGAGACGAAGGAACCAGCCTACAGGTGACCAGTCTCAGCAGCAGCAGCACCAGGGGCAGCAGTAATCTCAGGTGGAGATTTGTCCTGCCATGTGGTGTAGTTAGAGTCAGTCCTATGTGTCCTCTGTACTCTCAGGTCTTGGAGTCTTTTGTTTAGTGATCTTGAGATTTTGTATCTTGATGTATATAATTACTCAAGAAGTAATGATCCTGAGATGTAAACAGCTTATCTCTCTTTATGAAAGAAGTTTTATGGATCCAAGTTCTTATCTCGAAAAGTTTTAATTTCCCATGATTTTTGTCTTCCGCTGATTACCGATTCGCTTCCGCTAAGTTTTAATCGTGTTTATGTCATCGTTTGGAGATCAGAGCCCACAATCTTCGACGAGCGTTGACTCTTCTTTGCCAACATCAGCTATATGCCAAGTTCAATAAGTGTGAGTTTTGGTTAGAAGAAGTAACTTTCTTGGGTCATGTGATATCTGCTGAAGGAGTCAAAGTGGACCCGAAGAAGGTGGAATCCATTGCAGAATGGGAACAGCCGAAGACACCGACAGAAGTTCGTAGTTTTCTGGGTTTAGCAGGATACTACCGGAGGTTTATCAAGGACTTCAGTGTGATTGCGTTGCCGATGACGAAGTTGACAAGAAAAGATGTACCTTTTGTCTAGGATGATCATTGCCAGCAAGCTTTCCAGAGTCTGAAGGAAAGGTTGACCAGTGCTCTAGTGTTAATCTTGCCAGAGCCTGGGAAGGGCTATGTTGTCTTCTGTGATGCTTCCAAGAAAGGTTTGGGTTGTGTGCTGATGCAGGAAGATCATGTGGTTTCTTTTGCTTCACGACAGCTTAAGAAACACAAGGAGAACTATCTGATACATGATTTGGAGTTGGAAGCAGTGGTGCATGCGTTAAAGATTTGGAGACACTATCTTTACGGGGAAGTGTGTCAAATCTTTACGGATCATAAGAATCTGAAGTACATCTTTTTGCAGCATGAGTTGGACATGCGACAACGTCGATGGATGGAGTTAATCAATGATTACGACTGCACCATCGAGTATCATCCTGGTAAGGCGAATGTGGTAGCTGATGTGCTTAGCCGAAAGTCTTCTTCTTCTTCTTCTTCTTCTTCAAAGAAGGCACAGTTGAGTTCCCTAGTATGCCATAGACGGGATATGCTTGTTTCCTTACGGTAGATGAATGTGCAGATGGAAGTTTCATTGTTAGTTGGACTTTTAGCACAGATGCAAGTCAAGCCTACGCTGAGAAAATAGATCAAAGATGCACAGCAAACAGATGATGCGGTACAGTTGATCAGATCAGTGTTCGGTAGCGAAAAGCGTGATGGGTTCCATGAGTCCGAGGATGGGCTAGTTTGCTATTGTGATAGGATGGTGGTTCCCGATGCTGATGATGTGAGGAAGTTAGTGCTCGAGGAAGCACACACATCGATTTATGTTATGCATCCAGGAGTCACCAAGATGTATCATAGTCTGAAGGACTTGTATTGGTGGCTCGGCTTGAAGAAGGATGTAGTTGAGTTTGTGGCTAGGTGTGCGGTGTGTCAACAAGTCAAGGCTGAGCATCAAAAGCTGGCAGGTACGTTGCAACCCCTACCATACCGCAATGGAAATGAGATCATATAACCATAGATTTCGTAGTTGGTCTACCCAGGACAACTAGGAATCATGATTCCATTTGGGTGATAGTGGACAGATTGATGAAGTCTGCCCATTTCATACCAGTAAAGACAACATATACAGCCGAGAAGCTCACTCGAGTATATGTGGATGAGATAGTACGTTTGCATGGTGTGCCAACAACGATAGTTTTTGACAGAGGTCCTCAATTCACGAGTTGTTTCTGGGAACAGTTTCACAGAGCGTTGGGAACACAGTTGAGGTTCAGTACCGCCTTCCACCCACAGACAGATGGACAGTATGAGAGGACTATTCAGATTCTAGAGGATCTCCTTCGAGCTTGTGTCTTGGAGTTCCTAGGAAGTTGGGACGTACACCTCAGTTTGATAGAGTTTGCTTACAACAACAGTTATCAGCAGAGCATTGACATGGCTCCTTATGAGGCTTTATATGGCAGGAAGTGCAGATCTCCTTTGTGTTGGTATGAGTCTGGTGAATATCAACTTTTGGGTCTTGAGTTAGTGCAACAGACGAAAGAAAAGATCAAGGTAATACAACAACAGTTGAAAGCGGCACAGGACAGGAAAATGTCTTATGTAGACAATCGCCGAAGACCTTTGGAATTCCAGATAGGAGACAAAGTGTATCTTAAAGTCTCGCCGTGGAAAGGTGTGCTAAGGTTTGGCCAGAAGGGTAAGCAAGCAAATAGATATATGGGGCCTTACCTGGTCATAGCACATGTTGGCAAGGTAGCTTACGAGTTGGAGCTGCCGCCATAGTTACACAAGTTACATCCAGTGTTCCATGGCAGTATGCTGAAGAAAAGTCATCCAGATTCAGGAACAGTGATACAGCCAGTTGAAGTTGAGCTTGATGAAGATGTGACCTACGAGGAAGGTCATGTGGCGATCCTTGATAGAAGGGTTAAGAAGCTGAAGAGGAAGGATCTGGTTCTTGTGAAGGTTCTTTGGCATCACCGTGGCATTGAGGAAGCCACGTGGGAGCTGGAGGAAGAGATGAGGAGGAAGTATCCCTCACTTTTCTCTTCGGATTTCGGGGACGAAATCCCTTTGTAGGGGGTTAGCTTGTAAGGACCCTGACCTCCATTTAGGGTTTACCCTGTTTGCTTTTCTTAACCCTGATGCTTTGTTGCTTGCTAATCACCTTTTGTGGTGATTAGGGTTTGTTGGTTCTTTGTTGAGAGTTGGAGGTGCTACTTGCAAAGAACCCAAGTTTAGGGTTTGTGGGCAAGTTTGTCACCTTGAGTGGTGTTCCTCCCTCTCTTTGTTTCCTCTTGTGTTGAGAGGAAGGTTTGGGCTCGTTGCTTGAGTTCCTTTGGGCTTGGTTGAGCTTGTTGGGCCTTGTGGTGCCTTGCCTTTGCTTGGTTGAACCTTGTGTCGGGCAAGAGGGTGCTTGTGTCTCCCAGGCTGTGTCGCCCAGGGTTGTGTCACCCATGGTGGTGGTGTGTCGTCCAGGTGTGTCGCCCATGGATCTTTGACCATCTTTGACCTTGTTTGTCTCACCACTAGTGGACACTTGGTGCATGATGCTTGTATGGGGCAAGGGCCTTAGACATGTGTTTTGGGCATGGTTGAGTGGTGGCTTTGCACATGGACAAGTGTCCCTAGGTGGGTGACACCTTGCTTTGCTCTACCTTGTTTTCTCCTCCATCCCTTTATATATATGTGTTTCCTTTTCCTTGCTAAGGATCCCTTTAGTTCCTTAGTCTTCCTCTCCTTGGTGCACGACACACTCTTTTCCCTTGCAAGCTTGGTGGTCGATCCTTGCCTTGGAGTCTCCTTCTTCCTCTAGTGGTAATCGAACCCTAGAGTGCCTTGATCTCCTTCTTCCTTGGTGGTGCGTGGAGTTTTGAGCTAGGAGCTTGGAGCTTGCTTAAGGAGGGTTACATAACTCCTAACCCTAACTACATTACCTTCTTTCTGTGTTCTTATATGTTGCTATGATCATGTCGGCTATATGAGTTGCTAGTTAGTTCCTTGCTTAAGTTGTTCTTGTTGGCCGAACCATGTGTTCTAGGGTTTCTTGGTGAGCAATACTCCCTTCTCTCCTAGGTCTTGAGGAGTGAGCTTGAGTTCTAGTATCATGAGAAACACTCCTCTCTCGTTTAAGTTGAGAGGTGAGCTTGTGTTCTAGTAGCTTGAGCAACACCCTCCTCTCACCATGGACTTGAAGGGTGAGCTTGGTGGTAGTTGTAGACCTCGTTTAGGGTTGTTCCTTGTGTTGCCCGATTGGTGATAAGAGATGTGCAAGACCCCTCTCTCGTTTAAGTTGAGAGGTGATCCATCCTCTTGATCCATTAGGGTTTGGTGCCCTTGTGCTTGAGGTTGACGACGATCTTGTGGAGTTGCATCTTGGTTGTTATGATTTTGGGGGAGGTGCTGCCCAATACCTCTTGACCTAGGGCCTTGTACGACATGTTGTGGTGGTTGTGATGGACGATACCCCTGGTCCCTGACCTTGTGACGGGCGTCACACTACCGTTCTTGCTTTGTGACGGCCGATAGGCCATGGATAGGTTGGCTGAACGACAGGTTCCCTACTGGTTGTCTGAGTTGCACCCTTAGGCGTTGCCTCTTGTGGAGTGCCCTGCCTGACACACATGACTTAGATGTAGCTTGGTGTGATTGTGCTTTAAGGTATGGACGTTGCTAGCTAGTTCTGTAATGAGTGTCACCCTTGGCCTTATCTCTGTGTCTGTCGGCCAACAGTACGACACTAGTTGGGCGTTGCACGACACCTTGTTGCCCGATACACCTGACCTAAGGAGGTAGCCTTGTAGCTATTGCCATGTAGCACGACAACCCGTTGCTCGATATGCTTCTTTCGTTAGCTGCACGCTTGGTTGACGTTACCCTTGGTGCTGACACAACGTTGCACGATACCTCAGTGCACGACACTGGTGAGTGCACGATATGCCTGACGTAGCGTTGCATGGTGCGCCCTTGTGCTGGCCGATAGGCACTGGTGTGCCTGGACGATATGTGCTGACCATTATGGGTTGGACAATAGATGAGGGTGCCCTGCCCGATATCACCTGTGGTGAGGGTGGTGGGTGCTTTTAGTGAGGATAATGTCCCTTATGGAAATGATATGTTAGATGTTGTTCTTGCTATCATGTTTAGTTATGTTGGTGACCCTTAATATGCTTGATGGTAATCGTTATGGTAGAGCTTATCCATGTAACTTAATATGACTTTACATATGTATGTGATCATCTTAACATTATTTATAATGATGAGCAAATGGTAAGCATATAAGATGCTTTGCATAATGATATGACCCATGTCTAAGGTAATAAGTTCAGGCATGATTGATAAAGTGTATAAGCATCAATGTCACCTGATGTTGATAATATGAACTTCTAAGCTATTCATGATGATTATGTATACTAACCATGCAGGTCTCACACAGATGCATAGTCAGGTAAAGGGCTATGAGGTAAATATGTTGAGTAACTCTGCTATGATGATTACTCTTGATAATGAGATAATATGTATGATATATTTGACTAAAGTGCTTGGGATTGCTATCCCATGTTGATGATGTAAGCCTTGAGAGGCAGTGGCACTATGTGATAAGGGATTGAGATCCCATGGTAATGTGATGATCCTTGAGATGGATCTAGATGATTGGCAAGAGGCCAAGTGCTAACATGTAATGTTGGATCCTTGTGATGGATCAGGATGATGTTGATTACAATAAAAGCATAATAATGAGTTTTATGTTGTTTATTCTTGTTATAGTTTGCATGTTATACAACTTGGTTGAATCTTGCAATCCACTTAAAATATACTAATTAATCACAGTGGAACAATTCATGTAGTTTGCCCTGGCCATAGATCCATCATCGTCAGTAGATGGTGATGGTGAAATAGGTTCTCCTGCGGGTTAACCTGGAAGCGCATATTGTTGAATATGTGTGGTTTCTCCTAGCCTTAAATAGAGAGGGAATCGAGTGTAGCTACGGTTGCAGACTCGGATACATATAATATGGAGCTAGGTGAACAGGCCCATGGCTCAGAGTGATAGAGAATGAATGTGTTCATGGCTCAAATCACAGTGAACAGGCCCGTGGCTCATATATACTAGCGTCGTGACCTGTACCGAGGCAGGCTAGAGGAAGGGTAGCCTATGGAGCTGACCCTGTGGATGAGGCCACTTAAGCATGAGACTGTGGTCCTTCTTTGGTTCTCGTGCACTGACCACGAGGTGGGAGGTCGTGGAGTCTGGCTCTTCCATTGACCTTGTATGGCACCGGCTTGGATTTCGCAACCGAAGGTTGGATTTGAGCGGTACGACTCACTTCCTCAGGGCATAATAATACGTAATCCAACCGTATAGTATTTTTTGCTTAAGGCAAAACACAAAACATTGGTTGAGGCCTTGCTTGAGTAGTTAATCTTGCTATACTTTGCAGTTACTTATATGTTCTTGTGTTATGCGGTAGAACCTTATAAATCTTATCTTGCTAATCATTTTCCATAAAGAAATAATTGGATATATGCCTTCCGTACATATGGTAAGCTTGACGGTATGAATAGTTTTACTTTATAAACTGCTCTTGTTATACTCCTTATCAGTTATCTGATGTTGTTGCTTTATCTTTTTGAGGTTTTGTAGTTTCGGTGGGGAGTTATGTTTCTCGCTGGGACTGTGTGTCTCACCCCGCTGGTTTACACCCTTTTTAGTTGGTCGAGATAGGCGTGGTTGTGGTCGCGGAGTTGCGGTCGAGCAGCAAGACGAGCAGTAGAAGGCAAGCGATGGATATGCTGCTGTTTTGGATGTTTTGTAGTAGAGTCTAGAGTCATCCCTGTACTCTCAGGTCCTTGGGAGCGTTTTGACTTTGTTTCACGATGTATAGCTGTTGATCCTTTGTATATCTTGCTGCTGGCCAGATGTGGGCCTTTATGTATATATAAATAGGTGATGAACTCATGTGTTGGTTAGACAGTTGTTGCTCTAAGCTGTGGACACATATCAAGGCTTGTAAATGTTTATATAACCTATTTCCTTGCAGGATGTGGACTTAAATGTAATAGTTTCTCAGTTTACCAGCTTTCTGCAATCAGTTTTAATTAACTCATGTTTTTTATAATCTGTGGTTATAGTGATTTCCACACGTTTTCGCGTAACACCTCGCTGTCTGTGTGATAGTGGGATGTGTTGCCACACTAATCCTCCAACATCTACATCATCACTCTCATACTTTGTAACTGTCTAACTTTTATAGAATGTCACATCCTTGTATCTGCTCATGGTCTTTTTCACAGGGTCTAATAACCTATAGACAAATTGTTGATCTCCATAGCCAAGAAAGATACACGACACCACTTTATCATCCAAGTTTTCCATCTTTTCCGTTGGAACATGTTCATAAGCCTTGCACCGAAATACTCACAGATGAGCATAGGATGCATTCTTGCCGGTCCATACCTTCTCAACCATATCAAACCCCAAAGGAACTGATAGAGATCAATTAATCAGATAGCAGGCAATACACGCTACCTCGCCCTAAAATATCTTTGGCAACTTTGCAGTCTTCAACATGCATCTATCTTTCTCCACTATAGTATGGCTCATCCTCTCAGTTGTACCATTGTGTTGTGGTGTGATGGGCTCTGTCCTTACATGTTGTATTCTGTGTTGTACATAGTAATCCTGGAACTCCCTGAAGGTGTACTCTCCTCCATTGTCTGTGAAGAGACACTTCATCTTTTTCTCCATCTCTCACTCCACCATGGCATGAAATTTCTGAGAATATTGAAATATCTGATCCTTGGTCTTTAGCAAGTAGACCACACTTTCCTAGATGCATCATCAATGAATGTGAAAAAATACCTATTGCCACCCAGTGAAGCTACCTCAAATAAACTGCAGACATCTGATTGAACCAGCTGTAGAAGTCGTGACTTCACCTTTGATCTTGTCTTGAAAGAAACATGTCTATGCTATCATGTCTAACATGCATCACATGAACTAAGACTAGTGTCCTTGTCACAAGGAATCAATCTCTATTTTTATAAAATCTTCAAACCTTTCTCGGTCAAGTGTCCTAGCCATTTGTGCCATAGACTTTCTGGTGATCCTCAACTGCATATATATGACCTCCTTTGAGTACCTTAAGCTGAGTCTTGTACAATGTGTGATACAATTTTCCCCGTATAATAACCAATGACCCCTTGGTGATCTTGCATTTTGCACCACCAAAATTTATATGACAACCTTCTCTATCAAAAATAAACCAGATATCAAACTCAGCCGCAGATCTGGAATTTGACGAACATTCTTCAGTGTGAGCATGCAACTAACACTTGTTTGAAGACAAATGTCTCTAATCCTGATAATTTTACAGAAGCTGGAATTTCCCATGTTCACCCTCTAAAATCTCCCCTCTGGTATGAAGTGAAAAATCCCTTAGTCTATGAAGTATGATAAAAAGTTGCAATATCTGCCACCCACGTAGAATCATCATCCCCAGCATGCAAACACTACTCTTGGACTATTAAGACCATATCGTCGTCATCATCCCTATCATCTAAGATTGTTGTTGCAGTACTCTTGTCGTCATCTTGTTTGTATTTTGGCTTCAAGCCCATGTTTTGTTTTCCAAACCTTACAATCCATTTTGAAGTGACATGGCTTGCCGTAATGGAAGCACCCTCTACTACTCTTCGACTTGGATCTACCACAAGACTTGTCATGGTTCTAGGACTCACCACGACTCTTGGATCTGCCACGGTCTCTCACTCTATCAACGCCTCTATTCTCTGTGAAGTGCACCAATGATCCGATGTCGCTTGACACTCGTCATCGAGTCTCTTCATCCAATAGACAACTCTTCACCTTATCAAGTGTCAACTTGCCTTCCTGTGTAGAATTGTTGACTGTCATTACGAGTGTATCCCAACTGTCAAGTAATGATCCCAGAAGAAGTGTAGCATGGATTTCATCATCAAGAACCATCTTCATGGACCTCAATTGATTTTCAAGGCTTTGAAATTTATTCATATGCTCGGATATGATTATATTGTCTCGGTACTTGAGGTTCTCTAACTTTCTAATCAATAAAGCTTTATTTAGGGTAGTCTTCTGCTCATATAACTTCTTGATCTTCTCCTATCGATATTTGGCATTGGTCTCTTCTAAGACATAATGGAACACAAACATGTCAAGCCACTTTCAAACTTTTCCAAAAGTCTTCCTATTAAATTTCTTCATGTCTACATCAGATATACTCTTTGGCTTCTGTCTTTCTATCAAATCGTATAGATGTTTACAATAGAGAATATCATCCATCTTGAGTTTCTAAATCTATCAATTTGTGTTTGTCAACTTTATCATCGTCTCATCTTCATCCTTTCCCATTTGGACCAGTATCTACAACCTGGATCTAATACCATTTGTTGGGGATGTTGTACCGGTACGGTCTTGGATGTGATGAACACTTATTGTAGAAAAGTTATCGACAAGCATAAAAACCCAAAGAAAAACACAAGATTTAACATGGAAAACTCTCCCCAGGCAAGGAGAGAAAAACCACGAGGCATACTGGTCAACAAGCACTATGTAATTAAGATTAAAACTCACACTGCTCATATTTGATTACCCCTAAATCCTGGTAGTCCTCTCCATATGAGAACAAAGATGAGGAAGAAGAGAATCACACCTAGTGTGTATAAAACCTTGATCTTTACTTGATCTCCTCGTGAGTCCATTTTCATTGTTGGGGACTGCTTGATGTTGTTGTGACTTGTGACTGGGTCAGACTGTTGCTGCTATGGAAAAATTGCATCTGTAACCACCAACCACTACTTTACTTAAAGGTAAAGTCGTTCATCATCTATTATCAACCAAGAGAGTTGCTCTATCAGTGCACCCAATGTGTCATTGACTGTCATCCACTACTTCACTTCAAGGCATAGTCATTGACCCTCTCTTATTCAACCAAGAGAGCTCTTCCAGTTGTTCTTGTTCTCTGACTCTTCTACCGCAGAAGGCAACAACAAACAACTTGAGGGATCACACCTCAACTGGTGGGATGGACTCAATGGCCTCCCCCAGTGCCTCTATTTATTGGTCTTAATGGTATGTGGTTGCAACTAGGAATCCTTGTCCAACTATAAAGAGTGGGATCTGGTAGAGGGGCCACTCAATGGTAAAGACATAAGCCAAGAAATATTTTAGCAGCGGAAAACATAACTATTTACAAAGTTAAAAAAATGCCCATGTACACAACTTTCACACTCTAAGGTGGTACTTAAATTGAAAATGTTACATCTATATACACATAAGCCCTTATGCATAGGGTAACAAGGCTGTCTCAAGCTATCCTTATGTTCACCAATGAGCTCAAAATTATCCTGTGTCTCTTCCCTACAAAGCACCTAAATCTGGGTGGAGGGAACACCCAGAAAAATAGGAAATAAAAGAGTATAAGTCAGCAAAATCTGAGTATGTACAGTAGAAAAGTAACTGGGCATTAATTATTTCATAAGTAAAGTAAGATGTTCCCATAAAAAAGGGGGCCATTAAAGTTAGGTAAGTTTCAATGATAAGTAACAAGAGACGAAATTTCCAAAAGAATGAGGCATATAAATAAATAAGTGAAATAACACATCTTGCCATTAACCATTCACAATATCACAACAGTTATAATAATTCACATGTAGATATATTGGACTAAAGTAACTATAGTAGGACCATGACACCACTAAGTCATTGGCCTCAGTAAAATGGGTGGAAAATCACACCCTAGGTGGAAAAGCACGCCTCTGTATATATAAGGGTAGAAAAGCATACCCTAATAGTTATGCATAAGTGTCTACAATAGTTAAACTAGTCGAATTATCTAACATGCATAAATAGAGTGGCAAGTTACATCTTTCACAAATATGTGGCATGATTTAAGCACAAAAGCATATGGGGTCATTAACCCAATTCAACATGATAGTAATTTCAAAAGGACAATAATAAATCCAACTGAAAGTATATGAATTGTCCAACAAAATGGGATAAGAGCAAGTATTTCAAAAGATGCCTCATTATGGGAAAATTTAGTCATATAAATGCCCAGTTACAAATAGGGAGGAGTACATACCTTCAGTCATATCTATGTCAAATAAGTAATCGGCTAAGTCTAAACCAAGATTAATATCACCACCTAGGCATAAAATTGTACTTGGAGTTAATATTAAATCTTGTGCAATAGCTTAATCCCATTGGAATACTCATTATGTAAACTCAGAATTAGGTCATGTAGTTACACTATATCTCTGAAAGGCCTACTGATATCGAGGTATTAATTTTAATTATTCTAACGTTCAAACGCACAAAATACCATTTTACTAAATCAGATTGTCATGAAAATTCCAAAACAATGATTATACTTTCTGGTTTCCGAAAACACAACCATAAGCACTACTCTGACTTTCAGTTTTCTTGCACGGTAATACTAGATTAAACTTACTTAATAAAAAATTGCAAGCAGCGTTTCTTGCTTCTGATTTCTCAATTAGATTCACACTCAGTCGCACACTGCGATTCAAAATGAGAAAGCTAAGGTGCGATTCAGATGGCTACCGACTATTTTAGAATGCAAATTCAGAATTATCCTTCACTAATTTTAAACCTCAACTGCATCCATGGTTGGGTTACCAATACCCTATTGGCCTGAACTCAATGCCAAGCAGACCAGGGTCTGTGTTCAGAGTACTTCCATCATCAACTACCACAAAGTGTGCGATCATCAAACCAAACAGAATCACTCATTCGTTTATCCATCCTCACAAAACTGCAAGGGGAAGGGGATATTCATCTCTGGTTCAAGAATCATATTCCAGTCCCACGGCGGTTGACAAGTGCATCGGAACCGGAAAGACTGGCCATCTCAGCCTAACTAGATCACGACGCACGAGCAGGACCACAACCATGGTTTGAAGCCTCTCGGTTTGATTGGTAAACTATGAAAACCACGTCGGCTGATCTAATTACCGCATAGTTCAAGTGCTTTAACCAGAAGGGTCGGAGTTCACAGAGCCATTACCACTACCGGTGATAATGACCTAGGCAGGCGGCTGGATTTTAGGGAGAGAATCGTGTGTGGAAAGAGAGTAGGCGTGCGTGGAACCACCGACAACCAGCATTACTGTTTCATCGCTAACAAGGTGGAAGCTTTGAAAGTGCAGCTATAGGCACAATGACCTGAAGACATGGAGGGGTTCTACTACGGTGGAAACAGGGGATCTTGTCGACCCATCTATTGAGGCAAAGACAGCACAAACGGACGACGAGGAACAACTAGTTAGGAGTCAGAGATGGTATTGTTACCTTTAATTGTTCTGAGGGTGAACGCAACGACACTCCTTCTTGCTTCCTCACCAGATATGACAGAAGCTCCGACGCGAGATGCCGCTTCGTTCCAAGGGAATTGATCAGATGAATCACTGGGGAGAGGGTCGCTACCCTCTTATGGGATGATCTCACGATGTATGGAGTTAAGAAGAGGGGATGCGAAGTGACTTCAGTGAGAACGATGGAAGGAAACCATGTAACTTTTGGGGTTCTGGTATTTAGATAATCGTAAGCCTTAAAATAGGGTTTTCTGTGGTCGCTATGCTCTCCTAAATTCGAAACCTGTGTAACCATCGGTAAATCAAGGTGACCTTTGCGACCAATCGGTGGAGGTCTACCCGTCTTCCCGTAACGCTTGTGTGCGGTTGTCCGTCGGAACGAAGGTAACGTAACGTCTCGTCCAACCCGCTTTACTCGTCTGACATAAAGTTTTAACATCTGGTAATTAAAGGTCAACCAGCGTGACCCATTATAGGGAGAATAAGACACGAGTTTTCTATAATTCCCATATAGTAGATTGACAATTAACCCATCATTGAACACGATTTTAGATCTCACCAGCAATATTTTAATTTTCTAGCCACTAATACTAACGGATGGTTGTTAAGTAGTCCACTAATTGGATAATACCTCTTTCTCCTTGTGATTAACATGGACTCGTGGTATTTTCTCCTCGGCAAATCTCTTCCTAGTTAAGAGGGTATATAGACTCAAATTCAACCCCACACTCAAGTTCAGATTTGATACTACCATTGATGTAAAACAAAAACAAATTTTATTTCCTTCAAGGTCACACTCAATAATAGTTATATAACTAGTTGATGACATAAGATTCAACTATTCTAGATTATTTCAGGGTCTACAATACTACTCCCAACAAATTAAAAGAATTAGAAGTTTAGTTGTATAGGAAAAGAAAATAGAGGGTGGTACCTAGATTTGGGGTCATTACAGCACACCACCCCTTAAAAAGATTTCACCCCCGAAATCTCAAGCAAGTAGTGAGGGGTTCAATTTTGATGTTAAATATTTATTTTAAATATATATTGTTTTTATTTTTTTCTTGGAGGTTAAGTACTCAAATAACAAATTTAATGTAATTCTATATTAATTGGATCCATTGTTTTACATTTAATCTTATATAAAAGGTGATATATTTCAATATTATATGTTCTTGGCTCCAATAAATCTTAATTTAAACTTATATATGGAAAAATCAATTTGATGTTAACTAAATTACAATTGGGATGAAATGTTGAGTGAAGTATCTAGATTTGGGTATGTTACAATAGCCCACCCCTTAAAGAGGATTGTGTCCCTGAAATCTACTCAACTATAGTCTAACTTACTAAGTTATATCTCCTAATTAAATCTTGGATTTTTTTGGGTTCACTTAAGTATCGATCATATCATAATTTATTTTAATCTTATATTACGTTTCTAAAGTGACACTATGCTGCTCCATATGTCATGCCTTCATTATTAAAGGTTTTGCTAAGAAAGTAACACCAATCCTAGAATTAAGATAACCTTATCATATTAGTCGTGGCTACCTACACCGTTATGGTAATTTTACTACTCACTTATTATGTCATGATGTTACATGCATTAAGTCTCAAGGTTTTACTAACATTTTTTCTTTCTTTTAACTAACATTCATGGTGGTCAAAATAGTATGGTTTATTCATTTATCCTAGTGAGGTGGTAGCTACATACATTTCATATTATTATCATGACTTACCCAAGAGTTACTTATTACAAAAACTATTTGTTTCAACTATTCATCTAATTAAGTTACAGCCCTAAGACTACAAGGATCTACCCCTTTAAAGGACCTATCTAACCATACAGAGAGTTGAGAGGGGTAGCTGACTTAATTATAGCTATTATATTTGTTCTTTTTCCTATTAAATCCTATATCACACTTATGTTTAGGGGCAAATGGTTGAACATGTGAGTCAAAAATTCCTTCGCTAAAGGTCTATCTACTACTAAAACTTTCTTGTGGTGGTGACTTGGTTCCAAAACCATCGATGAAATCTCAAAAAGTTTATTTTTTGTATTATTAATTTAATAATGAAAATAAGTTTGACGATGAAACCATGCGATGGAAATTTAAAATGGAACCAAAATCAATCTAAGAACTAAGTCAACCACTTTTTGTCACAGACAACATATACTATCACATTAACATCACTTCATCTTCACAAAAGGGGCTTCTCTACCCAAATTATCAAGCAATACTACAAGCATAGCCAAATTCTAGATGAGGGGATATATGTTTCTTCTAGCATGCAGTCACTTCTAGTAGGTCCTACTAGGCACGTCCTTCATTATTCCACCATTCTCTAAATCATGACTTAGGACATCACATCCCAAAACATCACTCATTTATAGGATAAAGCATCCATAATAAGAAGAGATTTGGGTCTCTACTTCCTAATGGGTTTACATCTATGGTGCCATTACAAGCCCAGATGAACTAGATAGCCTGACTACTTCTCATCTCGCACCTTAGGTTAACTAATTACACTGTGATGATAAGAGGGTGGTAAACTCTTTAATGATCAACCCTAGATGTACCTAGCTCACATAACCTCGGTGTCATTGTACATCCAAGGTTTCAAGAATCTATCCATTATAGCTTCCAAACATGATTATGCCTCTATATGTCCTCAAAAAATGACAATAAGTTTTCTCATGTGATCCAACTATGTGATCATTCTTATATAGGACAAGGGAGATATCCATCATTCCTACCTTATGGGGATATGAGGGATGAATTCCCTAGGATCAATATTTAAAACCTATATCTTCTTTCAACAAACCCTCATTTACGAGTTATTATAAGTTTATCTAGGATAGTATCCAATCCTTGGATGGCGAGTCTCGAGCATAAGATGTTGAAATAACTTCATGTTATAGGCAAGACAAGCGTAAACTTAGGAATCTAGTTCATATCTTCACATACTATCATAAAACATCTGAAAGTATAAAACTCATGTCAATATCCTAAGTTTTTGCCCATGCATTCTCATCCCACATAACGCGTGTATCATAGGCATGATAGAAATCAACAAAAGCAAAAGGGTTAATGACTTGTACTAGGTGACAAATAATTATGTGCGTTCAAGTCAACCTACTCTCCATACAAGATAAATTGTCCTTCCCCAAGGTGGGAGGTAGCAGCTACATCCTAGGAGAGTAGCCCTTTATGTATAGAGAGCTATACCTATAAGGAGAGGGTAGGATTGGTAAGACTGTACCCAATACTAGGTCATCAACATATTACATTTGGGATACATTTCTACTGCCAAATATGATAGGGGGTGAAACCCTAATTGGCAAACATGACTTAGGTTTAGGTATGAAAACTACCTCTAAAGGTCATCTACCTACTAATGAACCATCTAGGATAACATCAAATAGTCTAGTTACCGACTACTTAGGCTCTGATACCATTCTGTAAAGAGTAGGACCCGGTAGAGGGCCCACTCAATGGTAAAGACATAAACTAAGAAATATTTTAGCAGCGGAAAATATAACTATTTATAAAGTTAAAAAAATGCCCATGTACACAACTTTCTCACTCTAAGGTGGTACTTAAATTGAAAATGTTACATCTATATACACATAAGCCCTTATGCAGAGGGTAACAAGGCTGTCTCAAGCTATCCTTATGTTCACCAACGAGCTCATAATTATCCTACGTCTCTGCCATACAAAGCACCTAAATTTGGGTGGAGGGAACACCCAGAAAAATAGGAAATAAAAGAGTATAAGCCAGCAAAAGCTGAGTATGTACAATAGAAAATTAACTGGGCATTAATTATTTCATAAGTAAAGTAAGATGTTCCCATAAAAAAGGGGGCCAATAAAGTTAGGTAAGTTTCAATGAGAAGTAACAAGAGAAGAAATTTCTAAAAGAATGAGGCATATAAATAAACAAGTGAAATAACACATCTTGCTATCAACCATTCACAATATCACAACAATCATAATAATTCGCATGTAGATATATTGGACTAAAGTAACTATAGTAGAGCCATGACACCACTGAGTCATTGGCCTAAGTAAAATGGGTGGAAAAGCACACCCTAGGCAGAAAAACACGCCTCTGTATATATAAGGATAGAAAAGCATACCCCGGGTAGAAAAGCATACCCTAATGGTTACACATAACAGTCTACAATAGTTAAACTAGTAGAATTATCTAACATGCACAAATAGAGTGGCAAGTTACATCTTTCACATACATGTGGCATGATTTAAGAACAAAAGCAGATGGGGTCATTAACCCAATTCAACATGATAGTAATTTCAAAAGAATAATAATAAATCCAACTGAAAGTATATGAATTGTCCAACAAAATAGGATAAGAGTAAGTATTTTAAAAGATGCCTCATTATGGAAAAATTTAATCATATAAATGCCCAGTTATAAATAGGGAGGAGTACATACCTTCAGTCATGTCTAAGTCAAATAAGTAATCACCTAAGTCTGAACCAAGATTAATATCGCCACCTAGGCATCAAATGGTACTTGGAGTTAATATTAAACCTTGTGCAATAGCTTAATCCCATTGAAATACTCGTTATGTAAAATCAGAATTAGGTCATGTAGTTACACTATATCTCCAAAAGGCCTACTGATATCAAAGTATTAATTTTAGTTATTCTAACGTTCAAACGCACATATACCGTTTTACTAAATTAGACTGTCACGAAAATTCCAAAACAATGCTTATACTTTTTGGTTTCCAAAAATACACCCATAAGCACTACTCTAACTCTCGGTTTGCTTACACGATAATACTAGATTAAACTTACGTAATAAACAATTGCTAGTAGCGTTTCTTGTCTCTGATTTCTCAATTAGATTCACACTCTGTCGCACACTGCGATTCAAAACGAGAAAACTAAGGTGCGATTCAGATGGCTACCGGCTATTTCAAAATGCAAATTCAGAATTATCCTTCACTGACTTTAAACCACAATTGCATCCACGGTTGGGTTACCAATACCCTATTGGCCTGAACTCAATGCCAAGCAGACCAGGGTCTCTGTTCAGAGTACTTCCATCATCAACTACAGCAAAGCGTGTGATCATCAAACGAAACAGAATCACTCATTCGTTTATCCATCCTCACACCTGCAGGGGAAGGGGGTATTCACCTCTGGTTCCAGAATCATATTCCAGTCCCACGGCGGTTGGCAAGTGCATCGGTACCAGAAAGACTGGCCATATCGGCCTAACTAGATCACGACACATGAGCAGGACCACAACCATGGTTCGAAGCCTCTCCACGACGGCTGATCTAATTACCACGCAGTTCAAGTGTTTCAACCAGAAGGGTCGGCATTCACAGAGCCATTACCACTGCCGCGATAACGACCTAGGCAGGCGGCGGGATTTCAGGGATAGAATCGTATGTGGAAAGACAATAGGCGTGCGTGGAACCACCGACAACCAACATTAATGTTTCATCGCTAACAAGGTGGAAGCTTTGAAAGTGCAGCTATAGGCACGGCGACCTGAAGACAGAGAGGGGTTCCACTACGGTGAAAACAGGGGATCTCGTCGACCCATCTATTGGGGCAAAGACAGCACAAACGGACGGCGAGGAACAACTAGTTAGGAGTCGGAGATGGTTTTGTTACCTTTAATTGTTCTGAGGGTGAACGCAGCGGCGCTCTTTCTTGCTTCCTCACCGGAGACGACAGTAGCTATGACGTGAGATGTCGCTTCGTTCCAAGGGAATTGATCAGATGAATCACTGGGGAGAGGGTTGCTACCTGATTATGGGATGATCTCATGATGTATGGAGTTAAGAAGAGGGGCTGCGAAGTGACTTCAGTGAGAACGGATGAAGGAAACCAGGTAACTTTTGGGCATCTGGTATTTAGAGAACCGTAAGCCTTAAAATGGGGTTTTCTATTATCGCTATGCTCTCCTGAATTCGAAACCTGTGTAACCATCGGTAAATCATGGTGACCTGTGTGACCAGTCGGTGGAGGCCTACCCGTCTTCCCGTAACGCCTGTGTGCGGCTGTCCGTCGGGACGAAGGTAACGTAACGTCTCGTCCAGCCCGCGTTACTCGTATGACATAAAGTTTTAACATCCAGTAATTAAAGGTCAACCTGCGTAACTCATTATAGGAAAAATAAGACATGAGTTTTATATAATTCCCATATAGTAGATTGACGATTAACCCATCATTGAACATGATTTTAGATCTCACCAGCAATATTTTAATTTTCTAGCCACTAATACTAACGGATGGTTGTTAAGTAGTCCACTAATTGGATAATATCTTTCTCCTTATGATTATCATGGACTCTTGGTATTTTCTCCTCGACAAATCTCTTCCTAGTTATGAGAGTATATAGACTAAAATTTAACCCCAAGTTTAGATTTGATACTACCACTGATGTAAAATAAAAACAAATTTTATTTCCTTCAAGGTCACACTCAATAATAGTTATATAACTAGTTGATGACATAAGGTTCAATTATTCTAGATTATTTCAGGGTCTACAATACTACTCCCAACAAATTAAAAGAATAAGAAGTTTAGTTGTATAGGAAAAGAAAATAGAGGGTGGTACCTTGATTTGGGGTCGTTACACCAACTCCATATTGCAAATGTGGAACCATCTTCTTTCCTTTTAGATTTGACTCCTATAAAGATTGGTAGCACAAACCAACTCCTACTCAAGTCCAAATACAACTAGGACAAGGGATGGAATCCTATTCTTATCCCAACAAGTTAAACATGCATAAAGTTATTTTTCTCGCAATGGATCAAGAAAAATGATCCATGAGTTAATTTTTGTTGAACAACAAGAAGCGAGGTGCACTTCTTACTTTATGCTTTGATTGTCTATAGGTCGTTGCCCAGCAAGGTATCAGTTAGGGAAGTGTAAGATCTGTTTCAACCAAAGGTAGATGAGGAAGATGACTAGATGAGGAGGGAAGCGGCCCTGATGATGAAAAGGAAGAGAGAAGACAAAGTAAGGTAAGGGTTTGAGGTAAAGCGAGAGATCATATGAGCATGTGGGACATACGGAAGAGTGAGAAAATGGTAACCAAGAAAAATGGACATTGGCATCATTTTCCGCATAGGCACAGAAAGAGCGGTTGATTGTAATCCTACAGTTTAAAACTGGAATGTACATATGGGTTGGATACACTCAAGTGTATTCTATCTCATATATATATATATATATATATATATATATATAGAGAGAGAGAGAGAGAGAGAGAGTCAGGCTAGAATACACTCGAGTGTATTTAGAGCAGAATACACTCAAGTAAGTTTTCATGATGCAACATTTTTTTTCTAAAATCAAATCTATTAAACTTCTTAAACATTGTGTGAATAGCTCATATATAAAATTTGAGCCCATTTGGGCATTTATAGTTTACGTTATGAAGACCACAAAAATTATGCATTTCAAACTAGTTTCGTTCGTCAATTTTGTTACCCTCGGATGAGTGACTTACACTCATCCAAATGGGCTTAAAATTTGTATGTAGCCTAATTATAGTATGGCAATGAAGATCATTGGTTCAAATTTTGTTAAAAAATAGCCTTGATATGCAAACACCACTTGAGTGTAGTGTGCGATCTGTATACTCGAGTGTATTCTAGCCTGACTCTCTCTCTCTCTCTATCTATATATATATATATATATATATATATATATATATATATATATATATATATATATATATATATATATCTGTGTGTGTGTGTGTGTGTATGGCCATTCATTCTCTGCCCATACGTGTAACTAAAGTCAGTCACCAGTGCATCTATTTGTAATAGGAAGGCACATATTTGTAATGAGACATCTAACATTGTAATGAAATGACCAAAAATATAATATAAAGACTCATTTTGTAATACTTCATAAACGGTTGTCATAAATATCATTTTTACTATATTCAAAGGGAGAATGAAATGTCCACATTGTATTTACATAATGAGTCTTTACGTTATAATTTTAGTTGTCTCATTACGATTAGGTGCATTTTTATTACAAAATAGATATGCGGGTTACAAAGTCAGTTACTTGTGCAAGTAGTGAATATATAGTGTATATATATATGTATGTATGTATTTACGACCATTAATTCACTACCCGTGCGTGTAACTAAGGTTAGTTACCCATGCATCTATTTTATAATAGGAAGGCACCTAATTGAAATGAGACGATCAAAATTGTAATACGAAGACTTATTTTGTATAAATATATATATATATATATATATTCCAATTAGGCCTTGATTTAAAGATAAATACTAGTTTTCACTACGGGAGCAGGATGCCCTTCATCCCCATAAACGATGAAGACCACATCATCCTAGAGACCATATTGTCAGTATATCCATCAGTTTCTAACATCCCATGGATAGTCAAGCAAGCTCAGTGTGACCATCAGATGTTAAGAATTCATGGCTCACACCAGGCCTGCCATCCAACAACCATCAAATTAGAAAGACTGATGGTCCCTCAGAACATCCTCTGACCAGTCATCAGCCATCGGTCCCATGATCTGATAGTCTGATATGCCCAAAGAACTAATGGGTCGATGAGCCAAGGAATCGATGGTCTATTGAAGAGCATCACTTGAAGTGACAACCATTGGTTTCCTAAGATCCGATGCCCTAATTGGATTGAAGATACGACAAACCATCAAGAGGGAAATCGATGGTTCAGGTCAAAGCCTAAGATCTGATGGTCTGATTTTCCCAATATCAAGACTTAGCATGAGGAATATTGATGGTTCAAGTGTATATTCAAAAATCTGACAATCTTACAAAACAATCATTCAAGTTAGTTACGTGTGTTCCCCAAGACACATGCCCAGAGTTAGACTTGTAGAACAAGAAATAAGCACCCACTCCTGAGCTACAATTAGCACTCATGGGGCACCGAGAATGGGGCCGCCACCCTCTCTAGACGTAGGAGCTCAGTCGCAGCCGACTCCAACCATCCATCAACCACCATTTCCATTAGTTTGTGGAGGCCAAGTTTGAACATATGGAGGCATTCCCTGTCACCCGCCATGCTCTGCTCAGACCTCTTTATCCATAGAAGGAGGACAATGAGTAGACCTTCCGCAATGTAGTGATAGCTTCTAGAAGGAGAAGAACTTCATCAACCTTGATCGTTAGTGGTTCTAGTTGGTGTATCACCTTTCTTCTTCCCCTCAATCTATCTTCCTTCATCTCTTCCTTTCCTCCCACCATTCATCCACATGTCATGCAACACTTGTAAATCAATAATGCTACTCATCATCATGAGTTGCTAAACACATAGCTTGGGTTGGGAGTATCCACTAAGGCTCTCCCAACATGTATATACTTATGTCCACTGAATATATGCTATTAGAAATTATTATCTCTGCACTCTTGGTTCTAATGCTTCACTTGTATGGTTAGCTACCATCTTGTGATATTTGATTGTTAGTACTTCAAAAGAGTAGTATTACCCTTATCTTAGTGATATGGAGATGCATGAATACATGAATGTTGGAATGCTTAAGCTAATGATCATATGGTATTGTGATCATTTTTTTTCCATCTCAAGAGAGAGACAACCTAATAATCTAGATCTATCCTAAGCTCAAGAGAGGAGGGAATAGACATTTATGATGATGGCTTGTAAACTTGCTAAGGGTGTGCAATGGGTGGGAGTATTTCATGTTGGTGAAAGACCTTATATGGACAAATCCGATCCGAGTTCCCATCCATACTTGATATGCTATCATTTGATTTTACTTGCTCTCTTGTTTTGTTTCTTGTTTTATTTTACTTGTTTTCCTTTACATGTTTGTTGAAGTACCATCATTCCCAAAGGAAAACAAAACTTTATCTCACACTATGGTTGGTGTAACTAAGATAAGGTCTTATTTTCTTAACACATGCCACCCTTGTCCCTATAGATCGAACTTGATTTACTACATCGGACCCCATATAATAGTTGTGGGGGCCTGAGTGTCAAGTTTTTAATTTAGGAGTCTGACTACTCTAGATTTGTTCCTTTTTAGAACTGTGATTTATGCCGACCAACTTTTTGTTGTTGTTCCTGAGGATTAGGCAATTGGTACTATTAAGAATCCAAGTCTACTTAGCATACATTTGTGCTTCAAGTCTAGCAATATACTTGACGGCACTCCTTTTAGTCTGATAACTTTAACTATCTCAAATAGTTCATTTCACACATCCAGTTTTAACTTGACTATGCAAACAATTTTAGGTAGCCTAAAGAGAAGCGGACTGTAACTACTACCACCAGTGAACACCATGCCTCCTCATAGGGGAGGACATCATGGAGGCAACCACAATACAAGAGTTGCAGACCTTGATGAAGACCGTGAAGAATAACATGAAGAAGAACGTTCAAAAGAACTTGATGAAGAACATGATGATGGAGAGTGTCATGATGTTGAATATGAAGAAGACTGTATAGAGGAAGAGCACAAAGAAGATCACAAAGAAGAATGTCATGATGAAGGATGATATCATAGACATAGAAGGTACATGAAAAATCACAACAATGATGATGAGGATGATGACTGAGGGCCTTCCCTTTTTGAATTGGTCACTACCAAGGCCAACAAATCTAGATGCCCTATTGTCATCCCTAGGTTCAATGCTCCAAACTTCAAACTTAAGCCAATAGTAATATCCATGATCCAAAACAAAACCTTTGGGGTGATTCTCAAGATGATAACCCTTACCACGACCTAGATGTCTTTAAAAACATCTGTAACACCATCCACATGAATAGGGTGCCACAAGAGGTAATCTACTATAAGGTGTTTAACTTCTCCTTAGGGACAAGGCATTATCATGGTACCTTGTTTTACCTGACAATACCATTAATGGATGGACACCTTTGGCTTATGTTTTTGTCACCAAGCTCTACAGAGTTAAGAAAACCTTCAGGAATAGGGACAAGATCACTAGATTCATATAGAATCCAGGAGAAAAGTTGTATGAAGCTTGCAAAAGATTTCAAGAATATCACAAGGACTCCCCCCACCATAACTACTATAAAGGATTTCTAGTCACTAGCTTCTACAACAGGCTTACTTCAGTTGAAAGGACTTCACTAAATGTTGCTACAAAAAGAGACTTCCTTGGGTAACGACCCGAAGAAGACTATGAGGATCATCGAAAATATGGCAGCCTTACAAGCCGGTATGGATTATGATAGAGGAACAACAAAGAAGGTACCATTGTTGAGTCTAAAGCACTAGAGACCCTTACCGCTCAAATTCAAAAGACTTCATTATATTTGAAATAATTAAAGGACACCGGAAGCAAGGGAAAGGCAAAGCTGAAAAAGTCATGAAATGTGTTACGTGTGGAAAAGGGGCATGGTATTGACAATTGCATCAACACTCAACTCGAAGAGGATGACGATGAAGAAGAAACTAAAAATGTCTCTTATGCTAACTTCAAGAGATTGGATCATCTTGGTTTCTCCTATGGAAATAAGGATGCCAGTGAGAATGCTCATCAATTAAACAACCCACCTGAATGACTGTCAGGTTTTAGGAGAGGTATAAGACCATTTGTGTTCACCTACAACAAAACTTACCAGCAAAATAGAAACAACTACCAAGGTCGGGGTCAAGGCATAAATTAGAATACAAATTCAAGTGGGCCCAGTCAAGACCAAAGTCAAAATAAAAACACCAATCAAACTATGATATTTGAACCCTTTTTAGTTTGCAAAGAGACACGCATCATTGAATGAATAACTTACTTAGAGTGTTATTACCAACATTGTTGTTTTAAATGTTGTGATGACTCAGCTTGGGGCGTGACAACTCAGATGGCTTACATGCATACCCACCAGAAACAAATTGATCAACAACTGGGGTAATTGTTATAGATGATAAAGAACTTTGAAGGAAAGATACCTTCTAATACCAAAAGAGTAAATATGGTAACCCTACACTCTGAAAAAGTACTTGAAGAACAGTAAGGCAAGATCATCCAAGAAGGCATCCCTACTACTGAATCCAAACCGAAACCTAACATCGAAGTAGAAGAACCAGAGGTGGAGATAACTTCGAGGAAGACCAAGGGAAAAGAGAAGGAAAAAGGAAAGAAGATTGTGAAAGAAAGGAAATCTGATCCAGAGGAAGAAGCTTTCATCAATAGGGATCCTTATGCACCCAGAGTTGTCTTTCCCTATAAGCTTATCAAGTCTCTCTTAAAAAGGAGATAAAAAAAGTTGATGGAAGTTGTGAAGAAATTTCACATGGATATTCCATTTCTAGATTCCATCGAGAGACGTCGATGTATGCAAAGTTCTTCATTGATATAATTACTAAGAGAAGATGTGGTGACCATGTCAAAACTGTAAGACTTGCAAAGATTTCCAGGACCTTTGTCAGAGCAAAGATGTCGGTGGAGTAGAAAGACTTTGGTGCTTTCACAATCCCATTCAATGTGGGAGACAATGAAGTAAGGCAAGTGATGCAGACCTTAGAGAAATCATTAGCCTCATGCCTCATACATTGTCTCAGAGTTTAAGGACTGACAAACGTAGTAAAGAATGGAATAAAAATCTAGTTAACTATCATTCTTTCACTAAACCAATAGGGGTTGTAGAAGATGTCCCAATCAGGGTAGGATGATTCTTTATACCATGATGCATAGTCATGATCAATATTGTAGAAAACTTGACGTGCCCAATGATTTTGGAAGACCATTCCTCTCCATTAGTAGAGCATTGATAGATGTCAAAACTGGGAATACCATCAAGGTAGGAAATGATCACATCGATTTGCATTTTCAAGACTCCATGCGAGGACCATCTCTTTTATATTCGATCAATTTCATGGATAGCTACAAATAGTTTTGTAAAGAGGTACAAGAGGAGAACGCTATAGTGGATCCGCTCATGACATCCTTAAACAATCCTGATCCAAGTGTAGAATATCTCGAAGTTGTCGACATACTTGACTATCTAAATCAACTAGAGGAAGATGGCAGTGATAAAGCAGTCAAAATATATGAGAATGTAAAATATGCTTCCCTTGAGAAGAATCCAGAGGAAAAAGAAGCACCCAAACTGAAACTAAAACTCAAATAGCAACCCAAAGGGTTAACATATGAGTTCCTAGAAAATGATGAGAGGAATTGAGTGATCATAATTCTGCCTTGGCATAAGGCCAAGAAGATAAATTATTGAATGAAATCAAGATCCAAAGAAAGGCCATAGGGTATTTTGTAGAAGATATTAAGGGACTAAGATTAGTTCTTTGGATGCATTGGATAAATTTGGAAGAAATTGCTAAACCTCTGGCCCAATCTCAAAGCAAGTTGAATCAGATGCTAAGGGAGGTGGTCAAGAACAAGGTGATAAAACTGTGTTGCATGTATGATATACCCAATTAGTGACAGAAATTGGGTAAGCTCGATACACGTAGTGCCTAAAAAGTAGGAATGATAGTGGTAAAATGTGAAAAGGGAGATGAAGTATCTACACGAATCATGACGGGGTAAAGTATGTGCATAGACTATAGAAATCTCAATCCCGTTGCCACTACCATTAATAGATCAAGTCCTAGAACGGTTAGCTAATCACTCATATTTTTACTTTCTAGATGGATACTAAGGATTCTATCAAGTTCCTATATGCCCCGATGATCAATAGAAGACTACATTTATCGACATCTATGGCATTTATGCCTTTTGACAAATGTCATTCAACTTATGAAACTCACCTGCAACTTTCAAAAGGTGCATGATTTTGGTCTTTGTTGATTTTTTAGAAGATATCAGGGAAGGTTTAATAGATGACCTATCGGTCTATGGGATTGATTTAGATAATTGTTTAAGTAACTTATCCCAAATTCTAAAAAGATGTGAAGAGAAATAATTAGTATTAAACTGGGAGAAGTGTGACTTCATGGTGCATGAAGATGTTGTCTTGGACAAAAGATTTCTCAAAAAAGTATCAAAGTCTATCTTAGCAAGTTAGAATCCATGTCTAACCCCCACCTCCTAATTAAGTATTTGGGGTGAGAATTTTTCTAGGACACACATGTTATTGCAAAAGGTTTACCAAAAACTTCTCCAAGATTGCAAAACCCTTATCCAGTCTGCTCGTTAAAGACACAGCGTTCGACTTTATAGAGGAATGCCTTGAAGCTTTCAAGACTCTAAAAAATACCTTAACAATAGCTTCAGTCTTGCAAGCTCCAAGTTGGGAATTGCATTTCAATATAATGTGTGATGCAAGTGATTATGCTAATGGAGACTTGAACAAAAGAAGGATAAGAAGCACCATGAAGTTCATTATGCTAGCAAGACTTTGGTTGAAGCCCAGGTTAACTACACAAACACAAAAGAAGATAAGCTAGAAATAGTATTTGCTTTTGATAAATTTAGGTCATATTTGATAGGATTGAAATTCAAGGTGTACACGGAGCATGGTGCCATCGAATGTACTTAATGGAAAAAAAGAACACCAATCCCATACTCCTATGGTGGGCTCTATTGTCATAAGAATTCAACCATGAAATCATTGCAAAGAAATGGGCACAGAATGTCATTGTTGACCATTTGTTGAGAATCATAGTTACTAGAAAAACCCATGTTGCCTATCAATGACAATCATTCTGATAAAGATTTGATGATGGTAAGATTAGTTGAACCATCTTTGCCTTAGTTTCTGACATCTAGAATTTTTCAGCATGCCAACAACTTCCTCCTCACATCACCTACACCCAAAAGAAGAAACTATTTTCTGATTTGAAGAACTACTACTGGGATGATGTTCTTCTCTTTATGATATGTGTTGACAACTTATACCGCATATGTATTCCAAAAGAAGAAGTGCCCAAGATGCTCTATGAATTCCATCTTGTTGTTGGGTTTTAAGGGAGACAGAGAAGGCAGCGGAAACAAAAAATTTTCTCCCCCAACCCATACCGAGGAAACGCGTCAACGTCTATATAATAGGAAAGGATGGTTTGTGGAATCATACCTTGTCCCGAGGCTTTCTCGGCAACAATACCTCGCGCAGTGCGCGGTCTTTAACTCCGGTCTTGGACGGCGTCTATGCAGCTCCTGGTCGCACCGGGACTGATGACTCCTCCTCCTACCGGACTGTCGGATGACAGTTGTCCTCCTGAGCGGCAGTGACCTCCCGCCTCTGTAGTAGTCCACACGGACCACCTGGAACTCCACTCTCCTTGTCCCACAAGGAAGTGGAAGGAGTCGCACCCTCCTGTTGACGTACTAGTCGCCAACACACTCTCCTGCTACCAGTTGCAACTGCAGTTGTCCTTCCCTTGCTGCACCTCCCTTTTGCGGGAAGCACTTGCTCGGGATCTCTCACGGTTACCAAAACCAGAGAGAATGACAACTTCGCAAAGCAACCGGCTTGCATTGAGTTGTACTTTGAGAAGCCCCCAATACCCCTATATATATAGGCGGGTCATGGGACAGGGTTCTCTGTGCCCGACAATATGGGACTAAAGCAGGAGTAGAAGGGTTCGAGAATTTTCCACAAAAAGCAACCGGTTCGCAACTTGAAATTATCGGTTCACAACTGAACCGATCGGTTCGGCCATTGAGCTGATCGGTTGGACCTGAGCCGATCGTTTGGGGCACTCCAACCGATAGGTTGGTGCCCTGAACCGATCGGTTCATGGTCCTAATCCGGCTCAAAAAGACTTTCCTTGTTTCTTTCCAATTGGTATCAAATACCAATATTATTCCCAATCGAATTGGGAAATTTGAAACTAAAGGAAAATTCTTGCCGACATGACTTTTCCCAACTGATCTGTTGCACCAGTTGAGCCGATCAGTTCAACCCTTGATCCGGTCGTTTCAACCTGGGCATGAGCCGATCGGCCTGGACACTCCAGCCGACCGGTTCATCACATGAACCGATCGGTTGGGAGCACATGTTGGGCAAAATCAGTCAATTGCGATTTCAATCAATCCGATACTCCAATCAATGCGTCCAACACCTTGAACCATATGATATTGAGCTATTGACTGATTGAGTGTTTAATCGAACTACTAAACTACTTTAGTAATCAATCTAAACATTGCTTTGTGGACAAAACTCCTCTTCCAGGTTAAATCCTATGTGTGTGACCCTGCAGGTCCATTTCACATTGGCAGTGAAAGTCCATAACACTTATGACTTCACAAGCAAAGAGCGGTGCCTAGTCACACATCAGTGCTACCCAAGTGAAAGTAGAAAGTTGGAGAACAACTTTCATCCTACAATCCGTGAATGGTGTTACAGTGAATGTATAATTCCTTTGTCACTGATATCCCGAATGAACTCAAGGCATGGAACTGTCATCCTGTCAACGTTCATTCACTTTCTTGATCTCAGAGTAGATTGAAGGAGATATGTATGACATCAATATCACATACTGATTCACACATGCGTGCGCACGCCTATCTCAATCCTACTCATCAAGTGGACTTGGATATCAAACTCCCTCAGGAGGGACAAATCCCATATCTATCACTCACCCCTCAAAAGCCCCATGTGTCAAAGCCACCCAATCATCACCTTTATAACAACCCATGTTTCAGGACTGCGTTTGATGATGTCAAAGTGTACCCAACGACATGTGTTGAGTGTAGTGATTTCAGGTCAAAGAATCACACTCACCACCATCACTGTGAGTACTGACTGTGACTACCATCTCATGGTTCCATGTGTCAAACTCACGGTGGGTCTGTCCGGTACACTTGTTCTCTAACAAGTACCTATGTGTTTGGTTTGATATCTCTATATCATGACTAATGAGATTCTGTCATCAACCAACACCACAATCTAGTCTTGTGTGTCATTGTTGTCTATCTACCTTCCACAATGACATCCGACTAGGGACATAACAAGAATGTACAAACTCTTAGCATCCGTATGATCTCATCGTTCAGGTCCTCAACCTGAAGGCATACGTCATTGAGTACTGTCATTCTCTAGACATTCAATCTGTTCTATCACTATCTCATATGACTGAACCAGAATGAATTGGAAGCTTGCCTTTGATGTTTATCAAATCAATCTTAATGTATCCCACCAATCATCCCATGATTGGCTCTCAGGGCATACATACCAACAGACTCCCACTTGCACTGCGAGCCAATCACCCTTGAATCATATTCATAGTGATCTCTAAACATGTCCCACATGTCATTATGCTCTAGTGCCAACATAGTGAGTAATGGCAACACCTTGCCAAAGTCAGTATAAATTGCATGTCTCTCATCTCTTTGATGTACGTCACACGTATGAGATGGAGTTGTCGTAATATGCGATCTAGTATTCCTTTGCTAACCTTTAGCCACATTGCATGATCAAGGATTCCAGACTTGTCATCAATGAGTGGAATATAAGTTCATCTCATGAACCTTCAGATCCATATAGTATCCACTGCTGTTCTCTAACACACAGATACTCGGCATTTCCCTTTTAAATGGTTTTATTAGAACACTTCCAATTATCAACAAACTTTCACTTTTATACATCTTATGTATATCTTGCGATTAATTCTCTGTCTTTTTGGAAGTTCGCATCAATGTAACTCTTTACATCGAACTCTTCCTTATCTCCATAGAACTAGCACTTCACAAGCACTTATCAAGTTCTCATGGTATTCCAGTAACCCTTACTGGAAGCAGACAGACATCCACTCGTCATGTCTCACATACGAGTTATCAGGATGAGCACATCATATTGTCATGTCACACATACAAGATGATGAATGCATTTTATTCTTTCCATGTCAATACATGCAAGATAATGGGATGATTGCATACATGATAGATCCATATCTATTCTTAGTGTTCCCATTCTTCATAAGAATTAGACACTTGGCCTTGGGATATTAATATCCATATAACATGGACAAGTTTTCTCCCACTGAATCTGTGCATACTGAACCCTTCAGTACAGATTGCCAATGTATGCTCTCTCTTTTCAGGTCAAGAGGTTTTCGAGAACTATCTCTATAGATCTCTATTCCTATCACATAGGAAACATCTCTATCTTCCTTAAAGATAATTTCCACTTTTGGATTTCCATTCTAGAACATTTCCATTTCACATCAACATGTGGAATGTGAACACGCTCCCACTAAATCACAGATCCCTTCTTTATCTTTGACATGTCAGTCAAACCCTTTGACTATATCATCAAAGTAAAGATCCAATTCTGAGTTGCTTGTACTCAATCAATCACATTGATTAGTCCATTGTAACTTATAGACTTCATTTGCATTAGTGGATTCATAAACCTTATAGATTGTGTCACGTACACATCCTTGTTTTATTCCTCATAGGAATGTGGTTTTAGTATCCATATGCCAAATGTCTCAGTCATTAAGTTGCAATCAACAAGCATCATCCTTCTCAAAATGTTATCCATGTGTCTTAACACTTAAGAATCATTTGCACTTATGGATTTCATCCAATGAGTGCTACCATCAAGGTCATACCTTATGGTTCACATGGAAATCATTTAGGATGTAATGGTCTTATACCATAACTCAAAATATGATTCCTCATATTCATCTAGATAGTTGACTCATCATATGAACAACTCATCACATAGATAATTGAGGTGTATCTGTCAAGAATATAAGAATTCACAACTCTTGTGATTCTTAATATCCTTTATTAGTGTGGGGTATTCTTTTATTAATAAGAATTTAGTTATTTGATAATCATTCTCTAACTCCTTAGAGTATGATTCCTTCTTGATTTAGACATCACCATGCCTTAATCATGAGTTCACTATGATACACTATCATAATCACTCATAAGGATCTCAAACATTTGGTCCAAGTATTTCATTCATTGATCTCATCAAGAATTAATACTTTACCAAATTTGTACTTCATCTATGACAATCTTGAACACTTCAAGATGTTCATATTGGTATTTCTCTGAACACCATTTGAAGTATTAGCATTTGTTCCAATTGGTATGTAAATACATCACATGTATCATACCTAATAGGATAATCATTCTCCCACTACCTTTAGTGAAGATTGATTAATCATGTACAAGAGATTCATGTCTCTTACTGGTTCTCTAACCAAAAGAGTCTAGATTTATCCATCATATGGAAACTAGAAATGAATTTCTCATGATTGATGCTAATTTGATTGTTTGAGTTATCAATAACTTTAGGTATCATTTTATCTTATGCATACCATGTATCACAAGATAAACAAGGCATTGCCACAAAGATCATATCTTTGAGATTGAAACATCAACTTTATTAATTGCCATCATTGTCATACAATATGCAATAATAAAGTGTTTCTATCTATTGGCAATATATGAAATAGCAGTTCTCAACTCTATTTCGTGCCCTTTAGGCTGAAATAAACTGAAAGATACTCCTATCTATGGCAGCAACACTTGCTCCAATGATGGGTACTTCTTTCTTGGTCCTTTCACAAAGGCCATCACTTCTTTGCGGATATTGCATATCATATATGACATATCCATATCTTGGTATCATATACCTTAGATAAAGAAGCGGTTCATTTCATGATACCTTAGGTGGAGATTTCCATCCCCTCCTTCATCTTCTTTTGTTCTTCCAGATATAGAGGGCAATCCCTCATACACCCTTTCCCCATGTGCCTTGAGGCTGAAGATGGCTTGGACTGCTGGCTAGCATCAGAACACTTCTTTGCTTTGCCCTTGTCCTTGCCCTTAAGACTTACCTTTTCTTTGATCACATAAAAGATTATGGTTTGTCTTTCTTCATCTTTGCCCCTACTATCCTCAACATGTCTAACAACTCTGTCAACACTTGTCAAAGTTGTTCATGTTGTAGCTTATCATGAATTGTATGATTCTCGCAACATTTGTAGTATCATACCAATAGCCAACCCTTGGCTCAGAGGGAATCCTTCTCAATCAGGTTTTCCACATACCCAATCACATTGAGTGTGTGAATCCCTTACTGGATCTCCTTCTGTCATGACATACTAGGACAGTGTCTTAGAGACATCATATGTCTCATGTTGTCTCTGCAACTCACAATTCAGAGAACACAACATCAAGCACTCCTCATCAATGTCTTTCTCAGTATGCTTCCATAAGCATACTTTCAGCCATTTATGTGGTGGGATCGAGTTCATCTGGTTCTGGTATAACTAGGACTTGGAGCTTTCACTCTTTGAGAACACTTCTCACCATCCTAACCAGTCGTGGAATTATTCCCATTTAATTTGTTGGTCTCAAAGACCGATCGCAAATAAAGTGATTTGTTGATTAACCATTTATTTTAACAAAAGGAAATATATGCAATTTTTGTCCAAAAACTCATTTTTGACTTGTTTGATTGATTTGAAAAGTTGACGATAAAATTAGGCCTTTAATTAATTATCGCTCCCACTATTTTACTTCAAATTGATAGCCCTCACCATCAATTCGGAAGATTGCAGCGTACAACCTTCTAGTGGGCAAGATCCTAAAATCCTCTAAGTCATGAGTCAGCTTTGGCTGATCGCCCACAACTTAGATCTCTCAGGTAGGCAACTCTTGCCAATTGCATCATATGCAACTCTTGTTGAATGAACATGCACAACACCTTGCCATGAACATTCCTTGCCTCTGGGCTTAGACGCTCTAAGAATCACCAGTTAAGTCTAACCCAAAAGCCGACACGGTAAACATGCACCCTGCTTTGGCAGAACCTACATGTCTACCCTTCACACTTCCACAAGATAGACGGCGCACCACGCTTTGGCGTAACCTACGCTTGGTCGATCGAGCTTTTCATGTGTGCCGCTAATGGAAGGCATATAAAACTTAATATTTTAATGAGGGATTTGGTTTTATATACATATACATATCCAATCACCACAATACATAGTACGTATCATATACATGCTATATCCCACAGAAAACATGCACAAATGATAAAAGCGATGATTATGGCCATCCTAATGTGATTCCTCGAGCCAAGAGGAATCACGGTCATCTAGGTCAACATCACATGCAACCTGTACAAGATGAACATCTGTGCCTTGCCATCCGAGTTGATCAACTCATCACATGAATGATCTGTACTCTCCATCCGGTCGTCTGGGTGCCACCAGCCGATCGGTTGGCTCCTCCAACCAATCAGTTCGCCTGGTCATCGTGCATCTCGTCATGTCCGCCACCCGCTCGTCTCGCTCCTCGAACCGGTCATCAACCGATCGGTTCAATCCTTGAACCGACCGTCTGGAACGTCAACTGATCGGTTCACGCCTTGAACCGATCGTTTCAGCTGTCGTCTTGATGTCCGCCGGTCTTTGACATAACAGGAAATAAAAATCTATCCTATTTATTACATTTCTTTAAAAGGGAAACCCCGAGTTACATTCGGGGGGAGCAAAGGTAGTTAAGAATCTCGAATTATTTTGAGTTACATCGGGAATAAGAGAGGGAAGATCGGTGCGCAGACCGAGATGCAAGCAACCACAAACAACCACACACAGCTAGGGGTTTATAGGCCATAATCATGCTACACACATCCACCAAAAAACTCGTTTAAGGGCGACGACTATCGAGTGCATTAATAATACATATCATATATGTAATTAGGGATTTGTGGATTTAGGATTGGACATGCATAAAGCTGATATTATTCGCATCGTATGCAATAAATAAAGGCGACAAACCAAAATCGATCATATTGATATTCCTAAAATATAGAGCAGTTGACGTGGCTCTGATACCACTGTTGGGTTTTAAGGGAGATAGAGAAGGCAGCGGAAACAAAAAAATTTCTCCCCCAACCCATACCGAGGAAACGCGTCAACGTCTATATAATAGGAAAGGATGGTTTGTGGAATCATACCTTGTCCCGAGGCTTGCTCGGCGACAATACCTCACGCAATGCGCGGTCTTTAACTCCGGTCTTGGACGACGTCTGTGCAGCTCCTGGTCGCACCGGGACTGACGACTCCTCCTCCTACCGGACTGTCAGATGACAGTTGTCCTCCTGAGCGGCAGTGACCTCCCGCCTCTGTAGTAGTCCACACGGACCACCTGGAACTCCACTCTCCTTGTCCCACAAGGAAGTGGAAGGAGTCGCACCCTCCTGTTGACGTACTAGTCGCCAACACACTCTCTTGCTACCAGTTGCAACTGCAGTTGTCCTTCCCTTGCTGCACCTCCCTTTTGCGGGAAGCACTTGCTCGGGATCTCTCACGGTTACCAAAACCAGAGAGAACGACAACTTCGCAAAGCAACCAGCTTGCATTGAGTTGTACTTTGAGAAGGCCCCAATACCCCTATATATATAGGCGGGTCATGGGACAGGGTTCTCTGTGCCCGGCAATATGGGACTAAAGCAGGAGTAGAAGGGTTCGAGAATTTTCCACAAAAAGCAACCGGTTCGCAACTTGAAATGATCGGTTCACAACTGAACCGATCGGTTCGGCCATTTAGCCGATCGGTTGGACCTGAGCCGATCGTTTGGGGCACTCCAACCGATCGGTTGGTGCCCTGAACCGATCGGTTCATGGTCCTGATCCGGCTCAAAAAGACTTTCCTTGTTTCTTTCCAATTGGTATCGAATACCAATATTATTCCCAATCGAATTGGGCAATTTGAAACTAAAGGAAAATTCTTGCCGACATGACTTTTCCCAACTGATCCGTTGCACCAGTTGAGCCGATCGGTTCAACCCTTGATCCGGTCGTTTCAACCTGGGCATGAGCCGATCGGCCTGGACACTCCAGCCGACCGGTTCAGCAACCTCAGCCGACCGGTTCATCACATGAACCGATCGGTTGGGAGCACAGGTTGGGCAAAATCAGTCAATTGCGATTTCAATCAATCCGATACTCCAATCAATGCGTCCAACACCTTGAACCATATGATATTGAGCTATCGACTGATTGAGTGTTTAATCGAACTACTAAACTCCTTTAGTAATCAATCTAAACATTGCTTTGTGGACAAAACTCCTCTTCCAGGTTAAATCCTATGTGTGTGACCCTGTAGGTCCATTTCACGTTGGCAGTGAAAGTCCATAACACTTATGACTTCACAAGCAAAGAGCGGTGCCTAGTCACACATCAGTGCTACCCAAGTGAAAGTAGAAAGTTGGAGAACAACTTTCATCCTAAAATCCGTGAATGGTGTTACAGTGAATGTATAATTCCTTTGTCACTAATATCTCGAATGAACTCAAGGCATGGAACTGTCATCCTGTCAACGTTCATTCACTTTCTTGATCTCAGAGTAGATTGAAGGAGATATGTATGACATCAATATCACATACTGATTCACACATGCGTGCGCACGCCTATCTCAATCCTACTCATCAAGTGGCCTTGGATATCAAACTCCCTCAGGAGGGACAAATCCCATATCTATCACTCACCCCTCAAAAGCCCCATGTGTCAAAGCCACCCAATCATCACCTTTATAACAACCCATGTTTCAGGACTGTGTTTGATGATGTCAAAGTGTACCCAACGACATGTGTTGAGTGTAGTGATTTCAGGTCAAAGAATCACACTCACCACCATCACTGTGAGTATTGACTGTGACTACCATCTCATGGTTCCATGTGTCAAACTCACGGTGGGTCTGTCCGGTACACTTGTTCTCTAATAAGTGCCTATGTGTTTGGTTTTATATCTCTATATCATGACTAATGAGATTCTGTCATCAACCAACACCACAATCTAGTCTTGTGTGTCATTGTTGTCTATCTACCTTCCACAATGACATCCGACTAGGGACATAACAAGAATGTACAAACTCTTAGCATCCGTATGATCTCATCGTTCAGGTCCTCAACCTGAAGGCATACGTCATTGAGTACTGTCATTCTCTAGACATTCAATCTGTTCTATCACTATCTCATATGACTAAACCAGAATGAATTGGAAGCTTGCCTTTGATGTTTATCAAATCAATCTTAATGTATCCCACCAATCATCCCATGATTGGCTCTCAGGGCATACATACCAACACTTGCATCATATGGTAGCCACCTTGGTGGATAAAGAATAGTAGCAAGGTCTTACAATCTAGGTTTTACTAGCCCACATTGTTCAAAGATGCACATACATATGTAAAAACATGCAACGAATGTCAGAGGACATGATAATTTGTAGAGATAAAATGCCAATGTCTGAATGGATGTAATGGAAATTTTTGATGTCTGGGGAATTGACTACATAGGACGTTCCCATCATCATGTGGTAGCCTATACATCAGACTATGCATCCAGTTGGTAGAAGCAGTGCCTACTGTTGTGAAATACATGCACATAGTATTACAGCAGAAACAACACTTGTATCTATATGTATTCCCATAACAGTAAGATGACATCAACTACTATGTAATAGGAAGGATGATTTTAGCAAGTTATACATGGTCTTAGAGCAAGTCCAGCAACAAAACTCACGTTTTTGCAATTGCTGATAAGTTTCTCTTGGATGGTGGTTGTGCAGCTCCTGGTCTTCACCATGAACAACAGTCTGGGCAACCTCTATAGTGACTCTGGTGGATTCACCACAGACTGCAAGTTGACTTTACTCTCCGAGCAGCAGCCAAAGGACTCCTTCCTCTAGAGTAGTCTACACGGAGCAACTAGAACTCATGTCGTTCACCAAAAATGGATAAGGAGTTTCCAGTCTCGTTGGTGTACTAGTCACCAACCTGCTCTCCCACAATGGCAACTTCTGAGTTGTTCTCTCCCGTTGGCTATCCCTCCCTGTCGAGTAGGACTTGCCTGGACTCTCCTGGTTTCCACAACTAGAGAGGACAATAATTGTCAGAGGAATTGATTCTTAGTTCTTTGTGTTGTTTCTTGGGAAGCCCCCAATATCCCTCCATTTATAGCCAAGGTTAGGGTCAGGATTCCCAGTCTGCACGGGATTGTGTGAGAGAGGAAAGGACTGAAAGAAATTGAACTTTCACAACCTGCGATGACCAAAATGGAAGTTTTACACACCTAGACGGTCATCTGGTGTGCGAGATGGTCATCTCACACTACCAAATAGCCATTTGGCAGTTTCCTAGTCACACACAAATTTGGCAATTTTGATTCCAATTAATATACATATGAATTTTACTTACTCTCCGAGTATATGCAATCAAAACTATTTGGCAAAGCATCCTGAACCTTCATTCGACCCCAATTGAGTTGTCTCACTCAAGCGAGACACCCATCTCACTCACCTAGATGGCCATCTTGTGAGTTGAGATGAAAAGGTTGGTTCAAAGGAAGAATTTAGCCAAATTGATCTCTGATCAACCTGACCCCTAAACGGCTGTCTCAACTTCTTAAGATGTCCATCTGGATTTCCAAATGGTCATCTCACCAGGCGAGATGGTCGTTTGGCAGACATGGTCAGCGAATCAAGCAATCAGTTGCTTGAATTGAATACCTAAACACTTTAGTAATCAATCCAATTGTCTTTCAAGATCAAACTCCTCTTCTATATGAGTTCCTATATGTACGACCCTATAGGTCCCATATCACCTTGGCAGTGAATGTCCATAACTATCTTATGACATCACAAGAAAAAAGTAGTGCCTCGTCACACATCAGTGCTACCCAAGTGAATGGAAAGTTGGAGAACAACTTCAACCTAAAATTTGTGTAAGGTGTTGCAGTGATTGTATAATTCCTTTGTCTCTAGTATATAGGATCAACTCCAGGAATGGTTGGTCATCATCTCAACATTTAATCTATGTTTCTTGAACCAAGACTAGTCTGTCTGAGATAATGTGACCTCAATATCACATGTACATGCACATGCATTTCTCAGTGTCTCTTATCAAGTGGCCAAGATATCATAATCTAATCAGAGGGAAAAATCCCATATTGATCACTCACGGTCTATTCCCATGTGTCAAAGTCACCCAAACATCACTGTTATAACAACCCATGTTTTAGGACTACATTTGATGATGTCAAATCGTACCCAATGACATGTGACGAGTGCAGTGATTTCAGGACTAAGAATCACAATCACCACCTTCACTATGAGAGATGACCATGACCACAAAACCATGTGTCACTCTTAAGGTGGGTATGTCCAATACATTGTTCTCTAACATGTATCTGTGTGCTTGGTTTGATATTTCCATATCATGACTAATGAGATTTAGTCATCAACCAACTCACATTGTGATCTTATGTGTTATTGTTGTCTATCAACCTTCCATAATAACAAGCGATATGGGACATAATGAGAATATGTATGTGTACTCTTAACATCTGTATGATCTCATCCACAAGGATAGTAACTTGACAACATGCATCATTGAGTAATATAATTCTTTAGACATTCACTTTTTATCATAATTATCTCATAACTAAGTGAAACAAATGAATCGAAAGCTTTCCTTTAAATATATATATTATTATGAATCAAATCCTTTTAGTAATTATGTCATGTTAATCATCATATGATTGGCTCTATGATCATATCCTACCAACAGACTCCTACTTGCACTTAGAGCCAATCACCAATAGATCTCATCCTTAGTGATCTAAACATGTCCAACATGCTTCTACTGTGCTAATGCCTTTTGTGTGGGTTATCCACACTTTACATATAGTCGATATATTGCATGTTTCCTTGTCTCTTTGATGTATTATTTCTCATATGCGGTGGAACTATTGTAATATGGTATCTAATATTCTTTGTCTAACAATTAGCTCTATAATTGTCATGGTATCTCTACTGGGTCATTAACGGTTGGAACATCTAGAAGTTCATCATGTGAACCTTTTAGATCCATGAAGTATCACTCTGTGTTCACAATACAAGTATACCCATCTTCTGTTGCAGAATTAAATTAATGGCTACGAGTTCTGAACCTTTCCAACTAATCACATCCTTTTCTCTTTTAAATCAAAACATATTTTAATTTGTGATCACTTTTTTCATTTTATGGAAGCTTGCATCGATGTAACTTTATATACCCAACTCTTTCTATTATTAATATCATCATTGACTAGCAATCTTATCCTTAATTACTTCTCAAGTATTAATGGATATTTTTTTTTCAATAACCCTTATTGGATTTTAGTAATATCTTGTCATGTCCATACATATAAGATTGTATGGGACAAACACATTTATTGCACTCATGATATATTCTGGCCCATGGAATCCTATTCATGATGTTTCCATTCTTCACAAGAATAGGAATACAAGGTTCATGAGAGACTAATTTGGATTCTCTCTCATTGAATCTTTCCCATGTTGAATTCCTTCAACACTTTGCTATTGCATGTGCTTAAAACTTCCATTTTTGAAACTTTCAAGAACTATCCCATAGGTCTTATCCTTATCTTATAAGATATTTCATCTTATCCTTCAATACTGAAGGTGTTTTCATGCCAGTTCTCAACATTCAAAATATTGAGATGCTATACCTCATCATATGTGGAATATTCATATATGCTCGCACTAAATCTTTTCTAAACACATATTTCATGTTTTTTCTTGATTCAAGTCAAACTCTTTGGATGTCTTATCAAGTCATAAGATCCCATATCTACGGTTCTTGTTTCAATCCTAGATTGAATTTTGTAATTTACAAATTTAATTTGCATTCACAAAGTTATGAAACCTTTTAGGTTGTGTCACGTACACTTCCTCTAATGTATTCCAATTAAGTAATTTGGTTTCATTCTTCATATGCTAAATATTTTTTCAATTTTGACTACAACAACAAGCATGACAATTGGTAACGGAACTTCTACTTGTCCAAAAACTTGATCCTAAGTTGAAGAAATTCAACAAATATGTCCTTTTATGTTACCCATGTAGGTCTTTGCCATAAGGCCCTATTGCACCCTTAAATTATTACCCTTTTAGGTGGAGCTATCACGGTCCTACCTTGTTAGCTTACATGGATTTCATATAGCTCAGAAATAGCTTCTAGTTGACTAGTTGGGTCATCTTGTATGACCAACCCATCTAAATTGTTGGATTCACAATCCTCCAATCTCATATGTGGTACTAGAAATATTTCGTTCTCTATTATATGATGAACCTGTGATTCCACAACAACTTATGATTCTCATTGTTCTCATTATACCTCTTTCTTGGCCTCAAACACTTTGAGTATTACTTTTACTCCCACTGAATATTTAGGAACTCAGTTATCCTATTAACAAAACAATTTTGTTATTGGATAGGGATTAATAGTAACGTTCAACAATCATGGCTTATGGATAGACCTTCTCAAGAAACTACTTTCTCAAGGTGGGTTTCAATGCTTTACACCTATTGGGACATTCCCAAATTATATCATATATGATGTCTTACAAACCATTCATGTGGCACATTATTTTGTGATAGGTATATATTTGTGAGGATGTAAGAAGATTATATTTAATTGACAATTATATCATGACTCGTCATGGTATAATTCCTTCATTCTGACACATCATCATGCTCAGGTGGATTTGACTTGTGATACATTATCATAGTCTTTTCCAAAATGTTCTGAAGATAATGATGTAAAAGTATTTCAATGTTTGATCATAGCAAAGTATCTTAATACTTTCATCAATGTCACACTTCATTTACAATCACCTTGAACATTTTCAAGAGACTAATGCTTTCATTGTATTTGGTACATATCATCATATTACCAGTAAATGAAAATTAAATATTTGTTAATTACCTATAACATTCATTCCATAAGATTTTCATGCATAATATGCATAAGTTATAATGAAAGGTTTATCCACCCGCTACGTTTATAAAGGATTTCATGTCATATTGTGTGTATATAAGATTCACATGTTTTCTTAGGTCCAACAACCAAGGGAATCTATATCAACATCAATATGTATTCTAAGCATGCACTTCTCATATTCGTACAAGATGACTAATTCTAATGATAATCTTGAGTTATCAATTATAATTCTTTGATATAAATATTATAAGCATTCATATTTGGATTATTTTTCTTAAATATCACAAGATGTTTTAGGGCCAATGTCATATAAGATCATATCTTTGAAATAGAAGCATTTAATAACTCTTTGTTGATAATTATCCTTGTCTACACAAGATGCATAAAGAAAATGTTTCTATTCTAGTGGCATAATGAAATAGAAGTTCTAATAAATCTATTACATTTCCATTAGGATAAGATAAATTTAAACATAGAATAAGGCTTCCGCACACTTATTCTGCCTTGTCCGTCATTGTCCTTCCATGAAGGCCTTTACCTCTTTTCAGATTCTGCACATCATTATGTCAGATCTCTATTTGCTATCACATGCCAAATGAAGAAGTAATCAAATTTATCTTATAATGTTTATACTGGAAGAGGAGGCCTGAATGCCTTCCTTCTTCTTCTTTAGTTTCTCTATCTAGAGTGGGAAATTCCTTTTCCAATGTCCAGGATGGTGACAATGGTGGCAATCACCTCCTTTCTTTACATCACCTTTTTGCTTTGAGATTTGAAGACTTGGGCTTTTGGATAGCTTCAGAACCTTCCTTATCTTTACCTTTGCCTTTAGACTTCCCCTTTGTCTTGTTGTTCATCATCACAAACTTTGGCCTCTGTTTCTTCATTTGTGTCTCTACTATTCTCAACATGCCCAACAACTCTGTCAAAGGTTTGTTAAAGTCATTCATGTTGTAGTTCATGAAAAAATGATTATATGACTCTGGAAGGGACTACAAAATCATGTCAGTGTCCAACTCTTGGCCTAAGGGGAATTCCAGTCTAGAAAAGTTCTCCACGTACCCAATGAGCTTGAGCACATGAGGGTCTACTAGATCTCCTTCTTCCATGGTACAATTGAATAGCACCTTGGAGACATAGAATCTCTCTTGTCTTGCTTGATCTTGGAACATGTTCTTGAAATGTGTGACCATCTCAATTACATCCATATTCTCATGCTACCTCTTCAAATCATAGTTCATGGAACATAGCGTCAAACACTTGACATCCATGACATCTTCATTATGCTTCTTTTAAGCATCCCTGTCAACCTTTGGAGCATTTTGAGGTGGTTCCTCTGGTCTTGGAAATTCCAAGATATAGAGCTTGCGCTCTTGTGTGAGAACAATTCTCAGCATCTCAAACAATTCGTGGAAGTTGTTCCTAAAAGTTTATCCTTAATAAGGACCGATTGTAGACAAAAGTGATTGTTTGTGGTTGCCATTTGGTTCTACAAAAGAATTTGCAATTTTGTCAAAAACTCAGTTTGATTTTATTTAATTAAAATTTGCACAATAATAATTGGGTCTTTAATTAATTATCATTCTCATTATTTTTTTGAAATTGATAACCCTAAAGTATCAATTCAGAAAATTGCAACGAATAGTTTTCTAATGAGCCAAGATCCATATCTCATCAAGTCATGAGTCACCTTTGGTTGATCACCTACAACCTGACTATTTAGGTAGGAAAACTTGCTAATTACATCATATGCTACTCTTGGATAGATGACATGTGCAACTCCTTTGCATGATCATCTGCATGCTTCTGGGCTTGGGCTCTTCAAGTCAATAGTTAAGCCTAATCCAATAGACAATACAATAATAATGCACCTCCCTTTGGCAACACCTGCATTAATACCATCACACTTCCATGAGGTAGACGACACACCACACTTTGGCATAACTTAAACTTGGGTGAACAAGTTTTTCATGTGTATTTCTATTGGAAACCATCTTATACTTAATATGTTTGATTGAGGGGTTTTATATATATCATATATATACATATTTTTTATCTAATCACCACATATATAGTACATATAATATACATACTATATCCCACAATCTAAACATGCAACATAAATAAAAGGTGATGGTTATGGCCATGTCTACTTGTAATTCCTTGGAGACACAAGTAATTACTACTGCCTAGGTCAATCATCACATCACATGTATGAACCTACTGTTGGTGTATATTTGTGCTTGCCAATCTGGGAAGATTATTTCAACCCTTGAATCGCTCATCTCACCTCTTGGCCGGTCAGTTGGTCCTCCTGTCCAACCAATGTTTGCACTCCTTCCAAACGGTCGATTGGGCCTTCAGGGATGGTCGTCTGGCCTCATGTCCAACTGATGTCTGGACTCCTTCTAGATGGTCGATTGGGCCCACCAGGCGGTCATCTAGTTTCATGGCTCTGTCCTCCTTGATCCTCTAGACGGTCAGTTCGTCTAACGAACTAGTCATCTCAATTGGTGATGAACATCTTCAACGTCATTGCAAGAAATGAAACAATCATATTGCTACTTTATTATGTTGAATAAGAAAAACCTCAAGTTACATTCGAGGGGAGAAAATTTAGGAAAGCATTAACTTTACATTGGGAAGAGAGAGGTAGAGGCTCAATACGTAGACCGAGATGAACAAGAACCAAACATCCAACCACACACCAAAAAAGGGTTTAGGCCATAACCAAGCACACATCCACCATAAAAACTGCTTTTAGGGTGACACATGTAAATTGCATATATATCACATCATATATATATATATATGTTTGGGATTATGTGGTCTTTGATCAGATATGCATATGAGAGCAGTTTAAATATTTGCATTGTATGCAATAAATATATTAATAAAACCAAAATTTTGATCATATTGATTATCCTAAAACATAGTAAATTGACGTGGCTTTGATACCACTGTTGAAAAGTATGGGCACAGAGTATAGCAGCGGAAACACAATTTTTATCTATCTGTATTCCCATGATAGCAAAATCACATCAACTACTATGTAACAGGAAGGATGATTTTAGAAATTATACCTTGTCCTAGATCAAGTCCTACGACAAAACTCGCTTCTTTGCAACTGCTGATAAGTTGCTCTTGGATGGTGGTTGTGCAGCTCTTAGTCTTCACCACAAACAACTGTCTGGGCAACCTCTATAGTGACTCTAGTGGTCTCGCTACAGACTACAACTTGACTTTGCTCTCCGAGCCACAGCCAAAGGACTCCTTCCTTAGAGTAGTCCACACTGACCAACTAGAACTCATGTCATTCACCAAAAATAGATAGGAAGGAGTTGTCCCTCCTGTTGGTGTACTAGTCACCAACCTGCTCTCCCACAACAACATCTTCTTAGTTGTTCTCTCCCGTTGGCTATCCCTACATGTTTCACAGGACTTGCCTTGGCTCTCTTGGTTACCACAACTAGAGAGGACAATAATTGTCAGAGGAACTGATTCTCAGTTGTTTGTGTTGTGTTTCGGGAAGCCCCTAGTACCCTTCTTATATAGGTGAGGTTAGGGTCAAGGTTCTCAGTCTGTATGAGATTGTATGGGAGTGGAAAGGACCGAAAGAACTTGAACTTTTGCAACTTGTAACGATCGAAATAGTCATTTTTCACACCTATACGACCGTCTGGTGTGTGAGACGATCGTCTCACACTATAAAATAGTCATTTGGCAATTTTCCAATCACTCACAAATTCAGCAATATCGATTCCAATTAATATACATATTAATTTTACTTGCTCTCCATTATATGTAATTGAAACTATTCAAGAAACATCCTGAACCTTTTTTTGGCCCCAACTGGTCCGTCTCACCCAAGTGAGACACTCATCTCACTCACCCAGACGGTCGGCTGGTAAGTTGAGCTGAATCAGTCGATTGAATCATATTGAAATAGTAGCTTCATGGGTGGAACTTAGCCAAATCGGTCTCTGATCAACCTGGCCCCCAAACGGCCATCTCAACTTCTTGATACGCCTATCTGGATACCCAAACGTCCATCTCACCTAGTGAGATGGTCGCTTGGCAAACTTGGTCAACCAATCAAGAAATCAGTTGTGTGAATTGAATACCTAAATACTTTAGTAATCAATCCAATTGTTGCTCAAGATCAAACTCCTCTTCTAGATGAGTTCCTATGTGTGTGACCCTATAGGTCCCATATGACATTGGAAGGGAATGCAAATCACTAGTGTATGACATCACAAGCAAAGAGTAGTGCATAGTTGCACATTAGTGCTACCCAAGTGAATGGAAACTTGGAGAACAACTTCAAGCTACAGTTTGTGTAAGGTGTTGTAGTGATTGTATAATTCCTTTGTCTCTGATATCTAGGATGAACTCAAGGCATGGTTGGTCATCCTCTAAATGTTCAATTCATCTTTCTTCAACCAAGATTAGAGTGTCTGAGATAATGTGACCTCAATATCATATATTGATTTGCATGTGCATGCACATGCGTTTCTCAGTCTTGCTTATTTAAGTGGCTAGGATATCATACTCCAATAGGAGGGACAAATCCCATATCTATCGCTCGCAATCTATCCAAATGTGTTAACGTCACCCAATCATCATCGTTATAACAACCCATGTTTCAAGAATTGCATTTGATGATGTCAAAGCGTACCCAATGACATGTGATGAGTGTAGTGATATTAGGTCTAAGAATCACAATCACCACCTTCACTATGAGAGATGACTGTGACCACAAAACCATGTGTCAGTCTCAAGGTGGGTCTGTCTTATACACTATTCTCTAACATGTATTTGTGTGCTTGGTTTGATATTGCCATATCATGACTAATGAGATTTAGTAATCAACCAACTCACACTCTAATCTTATGTATTATTGTTGTCTTATAAACCTTCCAAAATAACAACCGATTAGGGACATAATGAGAATAAGTATATGTACCCTTAACATCCTAGTGATCTCATCTACAAGGATAATAACTTGACAACACACATCATTGAGTAATATAATTCTCTAGTCATTCACTATGTATCCTCATTATCTCATAACTGAGTGAAAGTTATTTGAGCTTAGGAACTGAGTGAGAAAGATCATATTTCCTACAAAACTTGGATGGTGATAAGTTGTATAACTGAAGGATGATTTTAGTGAGTTATACCTGGTCCTGGAGCAAGTCCAACTAAAAAACTCGCTTCTTTGCAACTGTGTATACTACTACAGAAATAGCTTATAATGTCACATTTGGAGGCATCGGTTATTAATGTAAACCGATGCCTAAAACCTACAATTTCGGCTAATTACAGAGACCGACATCTATATTTGAAGACCATCCAGATACGGGTATCATTTTTTATTTAGCATCGGTTGCCTATAATGAACCGATGCCTAAAATAGCCCGCCAAATCTATTTTTCTGAGCGAAAAAAATTACCCCCAAAGTTTCACATACGGCGTCGGTTTTTTGACCGAATAACCAAGCCTAATGCTGAAAAAAATTACCTCCAAAGGTCATCAGTTTTTGTGTAAAAACCGACGCTGACAAGGTTTCGAGCGTCATCCCCGAGAAAATTTTTAGGTTAAGATTGTCCAATGGACGTCCGTTTTTTCTGGCAACTGACGCTGATGGATGTTAGGTGTCAGTTTCTTAGATAACCGACACCTTTGTTAATTTAATAACCCCCGCGAGAAACAAACTCTCGCTCGATCCCCCTCTGTTACATCGATCGCTAGTTGTTCCCCTTCTCGACGCTGCCAGAGCTAGCTCCAGTGGTCGACGCTGCTTCTGCCGCTGAAGCTCCTGTGGTCGACGCTACGCCGTCGTTCTCCTCCGTCTTTCTCCTCTGCCGCCGCACGTGCTCCTCGCCTGCTCGCACCTGCTCGATCCTCACCTATTCTGCACCTGCTGGTCACCGCTGCCGCTCTCTGGAGCTCCTCGCCTGCTTGCTGCTTGCACCTGCTGGTTGCCACCATCGCTCGAGGTACTCTCTTCCTCCTCTTCTTCCTCCTCTACTCGCACATGTGGTTGAGGTGGGTGGTCAGGACCTAGGGGAGTGGTTGTGTTTGCCGACCACGGTCGTGCTGGCCAGCACGTTCATGTTGGACAGCACAACCATGGTCGTGTCCAGCCCATAATACTAATGCTTGAAGATACATTTGCAATGAATACTAATGCTTGACCTAGTTCTGTAAATTTTGATGCATGTTGAATTAAGATATTAAAACCCTAATACACATTTCACCATAATCTTGAATTAACTATATTGCTAAAATCTTGTGATCAATCTATCTAAGATATTAAAACCCTAATGATTAATCTCTGATTTTGTAGTGATGTGTTGCCCTAACATCTATAGAAATCCCTATTGTATGATGTAGATTGATGATAATGCATGAACTAGTTTGAAATTTTGAAATCAATTATGAATCTCTCCATCCCTAGGTCATATTAATTTTATGTGTAATCTTTGTCTTGATGATGAACATGCATGGACACTCGAAATGTTGAAATCAATATTATAGAATGATATCACATGTATTTGTTGGCCTAGAAACATGTCCAAGATTTACTCATTAGGAGTGAATCTTGGATAGTCCCCAGTTTGAGACTTTTCTTGAACACCTAATCTCACTTAGGATGTAAGTGTATTATCTGTATTGGGTTTTCAAGAAAATTTAAGTAGCATTTCCCTGTTTGTTCTCTAAGTACATATGTACTTAGAGAACAGTGGGGAAATGTTGTAGAAATTTTCTTGAAAACCCAATACACATTATACACTTACTAGTGAAATTAGGTGTTCAAGAATGGGATAGGTGGTACACATTTATTATATATAAGAATGACATCACTTGTATTTGTTGGCCTAGAAACCCATCCAAGATTTACTTATTAGGATTAAATCTTAGATAGTCCCCGGTTTAGGGCTGTTCTTGAACACCTAATCTCACTTAGGATGTTTTAACCATTAATTATATATAAGACCTTAACCCTAAAGTTTTAACCATAAACCCTAATCTTTTAACCCTAGACCCTAATCTTATTCTAATATATACTTGTTTTCTATTTGATCATAGAATGGATAGATCATGGATGTCCATTCCAAATTGCTACACCCCCGAGTTTATTTCTGGTCTTGACCAGTTTATTAGATTTGTCGAGGAACATAGGAAACAACCTGGAGATATGTTCTACTATCCATGTAGGCATTGCGGTAACAACTTGAAATTCAGCATTGGTGACGAAATCAAAAGTCATGTCATGTGCAAGGAGATTGTACAAGGCTATACAAAATGGCACTGGCATGGAGAGATTTCAAACATGAAATCAGTGGATGTCGATAGCAGTGCTTGTGTGGAAGAAGAAATTGCCTTCGAAGACGTAGATGTGAACGAACCAGTTCCAGTAGACATCGTTGATGTGATGCTGGATAGTTGTGGGGTAGAGCACACCGATCCACCTCCTAAGTTAAGAAACATTGTGCATTATGTTGAGTTACCATTATACACAGGGTGTAAGTTTACGAAGCTTAGCGTTGTGTTGAGATTGTATAAATTGAAAGGTAACGATAGATGGAGTGACAAAAGCTTCACGTCATTGTTGTCTTTGTTGAAAGAAATTCTTCTTGAAGGAAACAAGCTGCCAATCTCAACATACCGGTTAAAGAAATTGTTGTGCCCAATGGGAATGGAGGCCTAGAAGATACACGCATGCCCGAATGATTGTGTATTATTTCAAAAGGACTATGTGGATTTGAAAGATTGTCCGAAATGTGGTGCGTCAAGGTATAAATTGACAACTTCAGGGGAGTCCAAAATTGGTTCTCCTGCCAAGGTGATGTGGTATCTACCTATAATACCACGGTTTCAATGCTGGTTTTCCAATCCTATAGATGTGAAGAATTTGAGGTGGCATACAGATGCTAAGAAAAATAATGATGGGATCCTACGACATGTGTCTGATTCCCCACAGTGGAAGAAGATTGATTTATTGTACCCTGAATTTAGTGAAGAAGATAGGAATCTAAGACTTGGACTTTATACAGATGAGATGAATCTATACAGGACATTGAGCAGCCAGCATAGTACTTGGCTAGTTATGCTTGTTATATACAATCTTCCTCCCTTGTTGTGTATGAAAAATAAGTACGTTATGCTGTCGTCTTTGATATCGGGCCCTAAACAACCTAGAAATGATATCAATGTTTATCTTGAACCTATGATTGATGACTTGAAGAAGCTCTGGGGTGAAGGTGTGATGACCTATGATGCTTCATGAAGAGAGACATTTCATTTGCACGCTATGTTGTTTTGCATTGTGAATGACTTTCCAGCGTATGGGAATTTGTTTGGATATAGTGTCAAAGGATCTAAAGCATGTCCTATATGTGAAGAGAACACTAATTCAATACGACTAAAATACGGAGGCAAGACTGTATATATTGGTCATCGAAGGTTTCTTCCAAAATTTCATCTGTATCATAGGTTGGGCAAAGCATTCAATGGACGAAATGAGGAACAGAATGCACCTAAACCTATATCGGGGGAGGATGTTTATGAAAGAGTAAAAGACATCACCATTGAATCTGGTAAGAGATCCCAATGTACAATGGACACACGGAGTGACAAGTCTTTATTCAAGAAGAAGTCAATATTTTGGGATCTTCCTTATTGGAGTTCTTTGATAGTCAGGCATTGTATCGATGTCATGCATGTTGAGAAAAATGTATGTGATAGCGTCATCGGTACTCTGTTGAATATACCAGGTAAGACTAAAGATGGGATAAAATTCAGAATGGACCTACGTGAAATGGGAATAAGGACAGAATTAACAGAAGTAGTTAGTAGTGATCGGAGAACATACTTACCTCCTGCTTGTTACACGTTGTCTAGAAAGGAGAAGAAATATTTTTGTGAATGCTTGGTAAATGTTAAGGTTCCATAGGGTTACTCATCCAACAACCGTACATTGGTATCAATGAAAGATCTGAAGTTGATAGGTCTTAAATCTCATGATTGTCACACTCTAATGCAACAAATATTGCTCGTGGCAATTTGATCTATATTGTCGAAGCATGTAGAGTTTGTAATCACCAGACTTTCTTTCTTTTTCAACAGTCCGTGCAACAAAGTTATTGAACTTGATACTCTTGATAAATTGCAAAGAGAAGTGGTTGTTTCCCTATGTCAACTTGAGATGTATTTTCCTCCTTTGTTCTTTGATATCATGGAACATCATGTTGTCCACTTGACTAGGGAAGTGAAAATATTGGGACCAATTTTCTTGCATTGGATGTATCCCTTTGAATGATACATGAGTGTTTTAAAGGTGATATTCAAAACTGTTATCGGCCTGAAGGGAGTATTATTGAGGGTTATGTGGCGAGAGAGGTTATGAATTTTTGCAATGACTTTTTGATGCTAATGACGCTCCTGTGAATGACAAGAATATTGAGGAGCATTTTGGCAAAGGAATTTTGGGATCACGGGTGCAAGTAATCAACCGTGAGCAGTTGGAGCAAGGTCACTTGTATATTTTACACAACATCAACGAAGTGAGTGTTTATGTTGAGGGACATACCAATTTCATCAAGAGACAATATCCTTGATCCAATTCAATGTGGCTTGCTAGAGAGCATAACAAGACATTTATTAAGTGGATTGAAGATAAAGTCTTACATCAACTATATCAAACATCAGATAATCTTACTGAAACCATCAAATTACTCACCTTTAAACCAAAATTGAATGTTATGTCTTATGAAGGGTTTGACATAAATGGATTCTCATATTACACAAAGCGTCAAGATGATAAGAGTGTCATCCCAAACAGTGGGGTCACCCTTCAAGCGTCTTCATTGTTTTTTGCAAGTGCAAAGGATAAGAGTCCACATGAAGCTAAAATGTCATATTACGGTGTCATTGAAGACATATGGAAGTTTGACTATGTAGATTTCAAAATTCCGCTCTTTAAATGTAATTGGGTTGACAACAACAAAGGAGTTATAGTGGATGAATTGGGTTTCACGTTAGTGAACTTTGAAAAGATTGGCGAGAAGGGTGAACCATTCATATTGGCATCACAGGAGAAACAAGTATTTTATATCGATGATCCTACAAATGATAAATGGTCAGTTGTTATTCAAGGTAAAAGACAGTTCATTGAAAATCCTATAGATGAAGAAGAGTACTATGATAAGTATGATGACTCCAGTCCATTCTCAGTTGGGTTGCCAACACCACCAAACATTGATGTTGGGGATCACATGACTTGTATGTTCGCGGGGATCACAATGAACGATTGTTAATTGATAAAAGATCACAATATTAGAGGCATGGATGTTTATATTTTTTATATGTTTTATTTTTCTGAATGTGAACTTTACAATGTGAATGTGGACTTTACAATGTGAATTACTTTACAATGTGAATGTGAACTTTACAATGTGAATGTGAACTTTACAATGTGAATTACTTTACAATGTGAATGTGAACTTTACAATGTTAATGTGAACTTTACAATGTGAATTACTTACAATGTGAATGTGTACTTTACAATGTGAACTTTACAATTAGTGTTACTTTACAATGTGAAATTTATAATTTGAATGTGAACTTTCAGATGGCTGAGCATTCCCATGATGACCGTGCTGATGATCACCGTGAGAGTGAGGACATGCTTGCACTGCCTGACAATGTAAGTTTTAAGAATATATCCCTGAGGTTTCTATCTATATGTTCATTTATAATTATATCATGTAAGTGTGTTTTTTATCAAATTTTAGGTTGTTGATGTACCCCTTGAAGAAATTTCAGCACTTGATGAGCACCAAAAGAAAATTGAGAAAGTGACGGGCATTATAATGATGAACAAGTTAATATAGCAAAGGGACAATGGACCCAAATTGGATGTGGATTTCGATCATGTAGGAAATCCATATGGAGTGAACCACAACTCATTTGTTTCATATCTTGGGGTTCTTACTCGCAGCCATTGCAGTCCTATCCTAGAATCATGGCATAAAGTTCCTAAAGGGAAGAAAGACCACATATGGAAGGAACTATGCGTGAGTTATTATTTGTAATTCTATTTGTGTAGATTACTAATTTTTAGGATACTAGTTAATATCAATTCTATTTAATTAATTGTAGAGCATATTTGATCTGGATGTAAAGTTACATCGTAAATGTGTGATGCAACATTGTGCGAGGGTCCTAAGGAAATATAGGACCAATCTCACCTGAGATTACATACGCGATTCTGATAAGAGGTTCTTGATTGATTTCCAATTCTAGACATTGATCACTATTTCACTAACTCTACACTAATAATTTTTGTTTGTATTCTCTTTAAAAAATAAATTTAGGAAGAAGGAAGCCATAAAGAAATGGAACTACCTAGACCCCAAAGACTGGGAGGTGTTTGTTACCCAAAGAAAAGAAGATGAATTCAAGGTATTAAGCGCCACTCCCAATTTAATTAAAATACGTTTTTATATATTCACCTATTCAAGATTAACCTTTAGTGTTACTAACCAAATCAATGTGCTAACTAACTAGGCCCTTAGTGAGGCGCAAAGAACAAAGCGTGCAATGAATGTGCATGATCACACAATGGGTCCAAGAGGATATGCAGGCATTCACCAAAGACTATAGGCTGAGTCTGCTCAGCCTACTGCTACTTAGGAGACTGCAGAGTCATCTACTAATGCTCCCGCACCTCTACCTCACCATGCTATGTGGATAGATGGGAGGCAAAATAAGAAGGGAGACATAATGAAGCCAGCAACTACTGAGGCGGCTGCAAAAATGGTAAAAATCAACTCTTAGAGCAATCAATAGATATTGATTATTGTTATGTTTACTTACTATTTTTTGTTGATGGTGATTAGAGAGAGCTGCACGAGCAGAGGAAGGAAGGTAAGTTCATCCCTCAGGGCACAAGGGATGAACTGACAGTTGCTCTAGGTAACCCAGAGTATCCTGGATGTGTTCGGGGTGCAGGCGCTGGTGTGGGCATCAAAGCATTCTTTGGGCCATCCCAGCGCAAACCTGTCCCAAAAGCGAGACTTTCACAACCTGAGGTAACATATTCTTATTTTAGAATGTTACTGCAAAAGGGAATTCAATAATCAGAAGCTAGTGTTTCTTTTATCCATGTATAGGTAGATTCATTAATTGAGAAGAGAATCTAAGAAGCAATGGCGAAGTGGAAAGCGTCTCAGCCTGCCACTCAAACAGTACCTATGGCAGAACGCGCTTCTCCTACTGTAGAAGTGGTTGGGAGTAATCCTATAGACCCACCACCTAGCACGTCCTCTGTAAGTATTTTTATGACATAATAGCTAGTCTGTTCAAGATGATATGTTTGTGTATATATGCATATAACATTCTTTACATAAATTTGTAGGGGTTGAAGCCATGCCTACTAAAAAGTCAAGAATATATCATTGTAGAGGTGTCGACTTACCCACCCCTTAAAGGGTGCATGTTTCATGGGTATCCAGTACCAGATGGTGTGGTACGTGTGAGCCCGATACATGTATTCCCCGACTGGATGGATCTTGCACTGCCTCATGCACACCCAGATGTTGAAACACTTGGTGAGGTAGTAGGCTGAGTGATACTGTGGCCCCAAGAGGATGTCCTCTATACTGATATTGTATGATAAATTTCCATTACTTTAATTTATTAGTGTGTATATATGAGTCAATTTATCTGAAATTATATATACAGGTCAAAAAGACGAGACCCGCTACATCTCAGCCTCCACCTCCTCGACTACTAAGTTGGCTTCCAAGGGATGTACACGCCTCGATAGGTCGTAATTGTAGGGGTGTGGCAGTATGGATCAACAAACATGATACAAATTGCCCTATAATTGTTACTATTGCAGAGGATGCTGCAGGTAAATCATACGATAACAATCTATTTATACAAGTTTAACATACATATTAATGCATGCGTAATACAAGTTCTGCATACGTACATATTAAAGCATAGGTATTAATGCAGGTCAATCATACGAAAACAAGATATTTATACAAGATATTTTGGAGTTCTTTAGTTATCAATGGTTGAACACATCTATGATAGAGTTGTAGATATGGTGAGATCTTATTTATACATCCATATACCTTATTTTATATATGGTGATCCGATTTCTTATATATTAATGCATACGTAATACATGTTTTGCAGCCACTTACACAAGATATGTAGAGATTTTAGGTTTTCCCATGTGGGATTTTTGGTTCCATCTTTGATTAGTCTTGTAGATACAGACCCTTCTTCAGTTACTTCATACTGTTGTGATGCTTTTGAATATTTTGGTAAAAATTAGAATACGGTGATAATAGCTCCATTCAATTTCGAGTAAGTTTACTTTGCTTATAATTTGGACTTAAGAAAATTATATTTTTGTTGTGGATTTTGAGTTATTAATTTTTAACTTTCTTACCTGTAGTGGTAGGCATTGGGAGTTACTAGTTATTGTCCCCACACTGCTACATAACACGTCTTTGGCGTCGGTTGTCTAACCCCTTTTAGTGATGGTTCTCAAGCAACGCCTATGTGGGCACCGCTAAAGGTCAAACTCTTTGGCGTCGGTTTTACAACCGACGCCAAAAGACTTCGCGCCACTGAAAACGCACCAGCATGGCAACTATTAGTGTGTATATATGAGTCAATTGATCTGAAATTATATATACAGGTCAAAAAGACGAGACCCACTACATCTCGGCCTCCACCTCCTCGACTACCAAGTTGGTTTCCAAGGGATGTACACGCCTTGATATGTCCTAATTGTAGGGGTGTGGCAGTATGGATCAACAAACATGATACAAATTGCCCTATAATTGTTACTATTCCAGAGGATGCTGCAGGTAAATCATACGATAACAATCTATTTATACAAGTTTAGCATACATATTAATGCATGCGTAATACAAGTTCTGCATACGTACATATTAATGCATAGGTATTAATGCAGGTCAATCATACGAAAACAAGATATTTATACAAGATATTTTGGAGTTGTTTAGTTATCAATGGCTGAACACATCTATGATAGAGCTGTAGATATGGTGAGATCTTATTTATACATCCATATACCTTATTTTATATATGGTGATCCGGTTTCTTATATATTAATGCATACGTAATACTGTTGTGATGCTTTTGAATATTTTGGTAAAAATTAGAATACGGTGATAATAGCTCCATTCAATGTCGAGTAAGTTTACTTTGCTTATAATTTGGACATAAGAAAATTATATTTTTGTTGTGGATTTTGAGTTATTAATTTTTAACTTTCTTACTTGTAGTGGTAGGCATTGGGAGTTACTAGTTATTGTCCCCACACTGCTACAGAACACATCTTTGGCGTCGGTTGTTTAACCCCTTTTAGCGACGGTTCTCAAGCAACGCCTATGTGGGCGCCGCTAAAGGTCAAACTCTTCGGCGTCGGTCGCGCCACTGAAAACGCACCAGCAGGGCAACTATAGGTGTCGGTTAGGTTTTGTAAGCCGACGCTAAAAGGTTCGCGCCACAAAAAGGGTGGCATCTACGACACTTTCAACATTAGTTTACCAATCAAAACCGACGCCATATTCCCAGACGCCACGGCCGTGCTTTCCTGCACGACCGTGTTTAATACTATCGGCATCGGTTTTGTATGAATAACTGACACCATTTTCCACCACGGACGTGCTTTCCTACACGGTAAGGTTGTTTGTCACATTAGGCGGCGGTTTTTATACAATAACCGACGTTGTAAGACTTTGCTGACGGTTTTCTATAAATAACCGACGCCTTCGTTTTAATTTTTTTTTCTTATCAATTTGCAGGCCTGCTGTGGCTAGTCATTAGGATGAGAACCTGCAGTTCAGTTTTCTGAACTGCAGGTTTATGAATCCATTGATATCAGCCAACAAACAGGCAACAAACCTGCAAAATCAAAAAAATATACTTTTCACACAAGTAGATACATTAATACATTCAGACATCAATTCAATTCTCACATTCACACACGTAGAAATATTCAAATACATCTATAAACATTCAGATATGTATAAACATTCAGATTCATATAACAAAATACATTTATATTCATTTACAAAATACATAAAGTGCAGCACGCACAAGTGCTTCAGATTCATATAACAACATGACAGACTAACACATATATAGTGCATAACAATAGTAGCATCGAATTTACATACAACACTGGCTTAGTACATATATAGTGGGACTAAGCTGACGATCCCACATGCTAAAATAGGTTACCGACAACTACATGTTACGACTGGGAGGTCGTGATTCAACAACCGTATGCATCAGTAGGAGGACAAACAAATTTCACCGTTGCGGTGAAATCTGTTTGTCCTCCTGCTAATGCATACGGTTGCTGAATCACGACCTCCCAGTCGTAACATGTAGTTGTCGGTAACCTATTTTAGCAGGTGGGATCATCACCTTAGTCCCACTATATATGTACTATGCTAGTGTTGTATGTAAATTCGGCGTTGTTGTTGTTATGCACTATATATGTGTTAGTCTGTCATGTTGTTATATGAATCTGAAGCACTTGTGCGTGCCACACTTTATGTATTGTATCTGTATCCTGCTTCTCTTCATTGTGGCTTCTTTAGCTGTTTCATGGCTTGTTGCCTATATATCTATATAACCTTTGGCGAATGCCTGCATATCTTGCATAGCTATGTCATGGCCGTCCTGCATAGCCTGTAGTCTTTGGCGAACGCCTGCATGTCGTCTTGGACCCATTGTGTGGTGTAACATGTAGTTGTCGTTGAGCATCGCTGATAGCCTAGTTAGTTAGCACATTGATTTGGTTAGTAACAATAAAGGTTAATCTTGAATAGGTGAATACATAAAAATTTATATTAATTAAATTGGGAGTGGCACTTAATACCTTGAATTCATCTATTTTTCTTTGGGTAACAAACTCCTCCCAGTCTTTGGGGTCCAAGTAGTTCCATTGTTGTGTGGCTTCCTTCTTCCTATATTTATTTTTCAAAGAGAATACAAACAAAAATTATTGGTGTAGAGTTAGTGAAATATTGATCAATGTCTAGAATTGGAATCAATCAAGAACCTATTCTCAGCATCGCGTATGTAATCTCGGGTGAGATTGGTCCTATAGTTCCTTAGTACCCTCCCACAACGTTTAGCATTTGTATGAACTAGAAGATAATGAAACATCAAATTAGAAAATGATATTGATATTAAAAAAGCAAACATTTAGCTTCAATAATAAAATATAAACATGCATGCCTCTAAAATTGTGATCTTTTATCAAATAACAATCTTTCATTGTGATCTCCGCACACATATAAGTCATCATTAGCTTCAATATTTTGTGGAGTTGGCAACCCAACTGAGAATGGACTGGAGTCATCATATTTATCATAGTACTCTTCTTCATCTATAGGATCTTCAATGAACTGCCTTTTACCATGAAGAACAACCGACCATTTATCATTTGCAGGGTCATCGATATAAAATATTTGTTTCGCCTATGATGCCAATATGAATGGTTCACCCTTCTCGCCAATCTTTTCAAAGTTCACTAAAGTGAAACCCAATTCATCCACTATAACTCCTTTGGTGTTATCAACCCAATTACATTTAAAGAGTGGAATTCTGAAATCTATGTAGTCCAATTCCCATATGTCTTCAATGACACCGTAATATGACATTTTAGCTTCACGTGGACTCTTATCCTTTGCACTTGCCAAATACATAGTCGACGCTTGAGGAGTGACCCCACTGTTTTGGATGACACTCTTATCATCTTGGCGCTTTTTGTAATATGTGAACTCATTAATTTCAAACCCTTCATAAGACATAACATTCGGTTTTGGTTTAAAGGTGAGGTATTTGATAGTTTCCGTAATATCATTTGGTGTTTGAGATAGTTGATTTAAGACTTTATCTTCAAACCACATAGTAAAAGTCTTGTTATGCTCTCTAGCAATCCACATTGAACTTGCTCGAGGATGTTGTCTCTTGATGAAATTGGTATGTTCCTCGATATTAACAGTCACTTCATCCATGTTGTGTAAAATATACAAGTGACCTTGTTCCAACTGCTCATGGCTGATTACTTTCACCCGTGATCCTAAAATTCGTTTTCCCTCCTCAATATTCTTGTCATTAACAGGAGTGTTATTACCACTCCGAAAGTCATTGCAAAAATCCATAACCTCTCTCTCCACATAACCTTCAATAATACTCCCTTCAGGCCGATAAGAGTTTCGAACATCACCTTTAAAAACGCTCATGTATCGTTCAAAGGGATACATCCAATGCAAGAAAACTGGTCCCAACATTTTCACTTCCCTAGTCAAGTGGACAACAAGATGTACCATGATATCAAAGAACGAAGGAGGGAAATACATCTGAAGCTGACATAGGGTAACAATCACTTCTCTTTGCAAATTATCGAGAGTATAAGGGTCAATAACTTTGCTGCATAGACTGTTGAAAAAGAAACAAAGTATGGTGATTGCAAATCTTACATGCTTCAGCAATATATATCGAATTTCCACGGGCAATATTTGTTGCATTAGAGTGTGACAATCATGAGATTTAAGATCTATCAACTTCAGATCTTTCATTGATACCAATCTACGGATGTTAGATGAGTAACCCTATGGCACCTTAACATTTACCAAACATTCACAAAAAGCTTTCTTCTCCTTTCTAGACAACGTGTAACAAGCGGGAAGTAAGTATGTTCTTTTATTACCCATTTCACGTAATTCTATTAATTTTGACCTTATTCCCATTTCACGTAGGTCCAGTCTGGATTTTATCCCATCTTTAGTCTTATCTGGTATATTTAACAGAGTTCCAATGATGCTATCATAGACATTTTTCTCAACGTGCATTACATCGATACAATGTCTGACTGTCAAAGAACTCCAATAAGGAAGATCCCAAAATATTGACTTCTTCTTGAATGAAGAATTGTCACTCTGTGTGGCCATACTACATTGTGATTTCTTACCAAATTCATTGATAATGTCTTTTACTCTTTCATAAACAACATCCCCTGGTATAGGTTTAGGTGCACTCCGTTCATCATTCCATCCATTGAATGCTTTGCGCTTCCTATGATATAGATGGAATTTTGAAAGAAACCTTCGATGACCAAGATATACAGTCTTGCCGCCATGTTTTAGTCTTATTGAATCAGTGTTTTCTTCACATATAGGACACACTTTATCTCCTTTGACACTATATCCAGACAAATTCCCGTATTCCGGAAAGTCATTAATAGTGAAAAACAACATAGCGTGCAAACGAAATGTCTCTCTTCTTGAAGCAACATAGGTCATCACACCTTTAGCCCAAAGTTTCTTTAAGTCATCAATCAGATGTTTAAGATAAACATCGATATCATTTCCGGGTTGTTTAGGGCCCGATATCAACAACGACAGCATAACATACTTATTTTTCATACACAACCAGGGAGGAAGATTGTATATAACAAGCATGACTGGCCAAGTGCTATGTTGGCTGCTCAATGTCCCGTACGGATTTATCCCTTCTATACAAAGCCCAAGTCTTAGATTCCTATCATCTTCACCAAATTTGGGGTACAATTGATGAATCTTCTTCCACTGTGGGGAATCAGACGCATGACGTAGGATCCCATCATTATTTTTCTTAACATCTGCATGCCACCTCAAATTCTTCGCATCTTTCAGATTTGCAAACAAGCGTTGAAACCGTGATATTATAGGTAGATACCACATCACCTTGGCAGGAGAACCAGTTTTGGACTCCCCCGAAGTCGTCAATTTATATCATGACGCACCATATTTTGGACAATCTTTCAAATCCACATAGTCCTTTTGAAATAATACACAATCATTCGGGCATGCATGTATCTTCTTGGCCTCCATTCCCATTGGGTACAACAATTTCTTTACCCGATATGTTGAGATTGGGAGCTTGTTTCCTTCAGGGAGCATTTCTTTCAACAAAGTCAACAATGAAGTGAAGCCTTTGTCGCTCCATCTATTGTTAGCTTTCAACTTATACAATCTCAACACAATGCTAAGCTTCGTAAACTTAGCACTTCCTGTGTATAACGGTATCTCAGCATCATGCACAATGTTTATAAAGATAGGAGGTGGATCAGTGTGCTCTACCCTGCAACTATCCAGCATCGCATCAACGATGTCTACTCAAACTGGTTCGTTTACATCTACGTCATCGGAGGCAATTTCTTCTTCCACCCAAGCACTGCTATCGACATCCACTGATTTCGAGTTTGAAATCTCTCCATGCCAGTGCCATTCTATATAGCCTTGTACAATCCCGTTGCACATGACATGACTTTTGATTTCGTCACCAGTGCTGACTTTCAAGTTGTTACCGTAATGCCTACATGGACAGTACAACCTATCACCAGGTTCTTTCCTATGTTCCTCAGCAAATCTAATAAACTGATCAAGACCAGATATAAACTCTGGGGTGCAGCGATTTTAAATGGACATCCATGATCTATCCATTCTATGATCAAAGAGAAAATAAGTATATATTATGACAAGATTAGGGTCTACGGTTAAAAAATACATGTGATGTCATTCTTATATATAATAAATATGTACCACCTATCCCATCCTTGAACACCTAATCTAACTAGTAAGTGTACAATGTGTATTGGGTTTTCGAGAAAATTTCGGCAACATTTCGCCGCTGTTCTCTAAGTACATATGTACTTAGAGAAAAAACGGGGAAATGTTGCTGAAATTTTCTCGAAAACCCAATACACATTATACACTTACATCCTAAGTGAGATTAGGTGTTCAAGAACAGTCCCAAACCGGGGACTATCCAAGATTTACTCCTAATGAGTAAATCTTGGACGGATTTCTAGGCCAACAAAATCATATCATTAAGAGCATGGTTTCATGTTAGGTCATCATAGGTCATAATAATCCACTAGAATGGGCATAAGAGTATTAGATCTTGATTCTAGAGTGTACAAGACATAATAGTGACTACTGATTTTGTGGGGTGATATCATTTCATAGGATTTATAAATTCAAATTTAACAAGTGTACTGATGTGGCGTTTTGAATGCACTAACAAATTCACCCGGGGCTGAAATCCCCGAGCTTTTACCTAAACCAAGTGCAATAATACCACTCGCAAGCGGACGAGTCTTATCGCAGTATAGTTGAGGATTGAACCCAAAGGACAACGTTTTTAAGAATCCTTGTCAGTGGAATCTAGCTCAAGTAAAACTAATATTTAGAATAATTAATTGATTTGGGTTTGTTTAAACTAATCGCAAGAAAGTAAATGCGGAATTAAAGATAAGTTTAGATCAATGATATGGAATCGCTGGGATAGTACCGGGTTTGACCACCGCTACACACACAAACATACTCCTTTGCAAACAATCGAGGCAAAATATAACACTCCAAGTAGAGCTGCTGCGGAACCCCCCATACGGGCGTTAGGTTCGCGTAAGCATAACCATAAGTATCAGATGTCTCATCACCATCCGGATCACATGTCTTATGACTATGAAGATACAACATCCAACTAAGGTTGTGAACCCCCCATACGGGCGTTAGGCGCACAGAAGCGTCACCGAAGGCTAGATGGCTCGTCCCCTCGTGGATCATACACTTACGACCTCAAGGAATCCCATCAGAAGTTCTCGTTAAGGAGTCAGCCGCGTCAACTGATAAGCACATAAGAGATTATAGTACGAGTAAACATCGACGATTAACAAGAAGATACACAATCCAACTAAGGTTGTGAACCCCCCATACGGGCGTTAGGCGCACAAAATCGTCACCGAAGGCTAGATGGCTCGTTCCCTCGCAGATCATACACTTACTACCTCAAGGAATCCCATCAGAAGTTCTCGTCAAGGAGTCTAACTTGTTAAATGACGTTTATACCCATGCATTGAAGTTCTCACAACATAGGGAGCACAAAGATTAAAATAAGCACATAACCAACCTACAAGCTTAATGATAAACGACAAAATGAAGAGTTATATACATTGCCATGGAAAGTTTAACAAAAGAACATGGTTTGCATGGGCAGCGGGGCTAGTCCCCGCACCCTAGCGAAAACGGACTACTCGCTTATGATGTGAGATACAAGAAGGATGAGAGAGAAAGAAAGATCCGCCATGAGCTCAGGGCAGAGGGTGAACGCAGCCCGGTGAAGTAGATGCACTCCTTGCTCCGTCTTACTTCTCTTCTTGGCCTCCTTGGATGAAACAGTAGCAGTAGGTGGAGTGGAACTTGATCGGAGTGGTGCTCTGGCAGCCTGTCGGCGTCCGGATCCGATGCTTCCAAATGAGGACCCTGGGGGTCTATTTATAGATTTAGATATGATCCCAAACGGTTTGGATAAGTTGCTAGAAATATCTTCTCCAAACGGTCTGGGGACCGTTTGGTGCCAAACGGTTTGGATCGATCGATCTTGAGGTTGGTCTCGGTCTCGACGTGAACCGCGTGGCTTCTGCTCTTCAATCAGTCTTTATTCTTACGATAAACGGTCTTGGAAACCGCATGGATCCAAACGGTCTTAGGACCGCATGGACCCAAACGGTCTTGGGACCGCATGGACCCAAACGGTCTAGGGACCGCATGGACCCAAACGGTCTTGGGATCGCATGGACCCAAACGGTCTTGGGACCGCATGGAACCAAACGGTCTTGGGACCGCATGGACCCAAACGGTCTTGAGACCGCATGGACCCAAACGGTCTTGGGACCGAATGGTTTTCTTTGGCAACCGATTTCGTCATTCGTTCTTCGTATATTCCAGCAAACGATCTTGGGACCGCATGGACCCAAACGGTCTTGAGACCGCATGGATTCAAATGGTCTTGGGATCCCAATTGCTCAAACAGTCTTGAGACCGCATGCGTGGAATTGCTTGATTTACCTGCATTAGATGAATGATATTCAGTTAAAACCTTGATTGTTGAATCAACTAAGTAGTTTTGTACATTATGATTCATATTAGGATGAAAAGATGCAAAATAGAGATGAAATTGTTCAAAAAGGCAATTGAATTCTAGGATGAGTATGCACTCATCAAACACCCCGAACTTAAACGTTGCTCGTCCTCGAGGGACATAAAATTTGAAACTGTTGCCCAATGAAATACTTTCAATCCGTGTGATTGCTTCATCTTCGCATCACGAATGTTTTCTTTCTGCTCAGTATGAATCAGTACCTCAACTTCCTGGGACCACTAAACACGTCTTACCATAGCTTCGTTCCTGAGTTCATTTTCCAACATCACTTCCTCCTCACTTTTTCCAACAACAAGCACGTCAAAGAGTTCTGTAAGAGTCCAGAGATACCTGCAGAATCAACAAGTGTGCATCCGATCTGACACTGGTGTATTTGATGAAAGTGGGGGGCATGCATTGTGCCCTTAGGTAGAAAAAGGAGTGAAAGGTGGTATGGAAAGAAGAAGTAAATCTCTCCTCTATTCGACTCGAGATTTTTATTTATTTTGCAATTTCATGTATTGCATTTTTTTGTGCAGATCTCTCCTCTATTCGACTCGAGATCACATTTCTTTTTGTGTGCACTTTGGCATCTTTTTTTTGCAAGTCTCTCCTCTATTCGACTCAAGACTGCATTTTTGGTGGTACGCCCCTATTTATGGGGAGGGGTATGGAAGAAGCGGATAAGGGGGAAGTGGCGTGCCACCCCGAACTTAGGGTTTGGCACAATTTTGGCTATTTTGCTACTTTTTGATGGATGGAGGGGTACGAAGATGATAAAAGAAGTGTAGAAGAGAGTTCAGATCGGAATGCATCTTGATTTACAATTCAAAAATAGGTTATTCTCTTTGTCATACTCTGCTCAAATAATGACTTGATGCGGATCCGGTGGGGATTTTGAGCCGTTGTTCCACTAGTCAGTTAGGAAGCGTGACTTGTTTGATCCCTATCAGTTTGAAAGATGCTTATCATAAAAAGTATTGTGATGTTAGGAATCATAAGCTTCATAGGATGATTTCAGGCAGAAGGCAAGTTTCAAAAATCAGTCCTCTTGAGGATTTACTTCGAATAAGGAGGATATTATGATTGAAGATGCATAGCAAATTAGTTAGTTACATTTTATCAATAGAAGTCAAAATTTCATCAAGTATCTGTTCAAAATTTTTGAAAATTTTGAAAGATTTTATGATAGAGACAACTTGAGTATGAAAAGAGGGTGTATGTGGAAGTGAAGTACGTACCACCCACCCTCCACCCCGAACTTAGAAATTTGCTCATCCCGAGCAAACCCTAAATCCAAGATGGAGGGGAAAGGTTACACCAGTTATGACCGTCGAGTGTGATTGCGTTCTGATTAGCGTGACTCTGATCTTTTGTCTGAAAGAAGAAAAACTATCTCAAAAGGCAAATTTTATTTAAGGAAAAGTTAACTAGAAAGCAAAATTTGAAAAAGAAAAGTAAAACAGAATTATTGATCGGGTTGCATCCCGACAAGCGCCTTTGTTTTACGTCGATGGCTCGACTGAATCCTTCAGATTCATGGTGGGTCTTTTGGATCGGTGAGTTCCAGCACTGATTTGGTGCCTATGTCTATAGCAGTGAAATATCTCTTCAGGCGGTGGCCATTGGTTATGAATTTCCCTGACTCTTCACTCCATAAGGAGAAGGTGCCATGAGGAGAGATGCTTTTGACTATGTATGGTCCTGACCAGCGTGAACGGAGTTTTCCTGGGAATATCCTTAATCTTGAATTGAAAACCAGCACTCGGTCTCCTACTTGTATGTCCTTTCTTTTCAGATGTCCATCGTGCCAAAGTTTTGTACGTTCCTTGTAGATGCGTGCATTTTCATAGGTTGTCATTCTTAGTTCATCCAGCTCGTTGAGTTGCAGAATCCTGACTTGCCCCGCTTCTTTCATATCGAAGTTCAATTGTTTAATTTCCCACCATGCCTTATGCTCTAGTTCGACTGGAAGGTGGCAAGCCTTTCCATATATCAATCGAAAAGGTGTAGTCCCAAAGGGAGTTTTATAAGCAGTACGATAGGCCCATAAGGCGTCGTTGATTTTTGTCGACCAATCTTTTTGATTACGTCCCACGACTTTCTCAAGAATAGCCTTTAGTTGACGGTTGGAGACCTCTACCTGTCCACTTGTATGTGGATGGTAAGGTGAAGCTACCTTATGTGAGACTCCGTACTTTTTCAGTAAAGCTTCAAAGCTTCTTTCAATGAAGTGGGAGCCTCCGTCAGATATCACGGTTCGCGGTACTCCAAACCGTGGGAAGATGACGTCTTTGAATAATTTAATGACGGGTTTTGAATCACTAGTGACAGTTGGAATAGCTTCAACCCATTTGAAGACGTAGTCCACAACCACTAGGATGTATGAGAATCCATTAGAAGATGGGAATGGACCCATATAATCCACCCCCCAGACATCGAATATCTCGACTTCTTGCCATAGATTCAGCGGCATCTCGTCTCTCTTGGTTATATTACCAGATCTTTGGCATTTGTCACAGGATAAGACAAAACTGTAACAGTCCTTGGATAAGGTTGGCCAGAAAAATCCACATTGCAAAACCTTTAAGGCAGTCTTTTTAGAGCTCATATGCCCACCTACGGGTCCTGAGTGGCATTGTTCCAGAATAGATTGAGCTTCTTCTTCGGCGATACAGCGTCTATACAGCCTGTCAGCACAAAGTTTAAAGAGATATGGTTCATCCCAGTAATAATGCTTCACATCGTGCATAAATTTCTTCAGTGCATTGCCGGTGCATTGGGGATGGATGACTCCAGCAGCAAGATAGTTTACGAAATCAGAGTACCATGGTATAACTTCCAAAATCCTCATTAGCTGATCATATGGTAGGGAATCATTTATCGGGATCTTTTCAGCATCCAGAGTGTGGATGTGACTGAGGTGATCTGCTACGACGTTTTCCGTCCCCTTTTTGCCTCTTATCTCCAAATCGAATTCTTACAGTAAGAGGATCCATCGTATTAGTCTTGGTTTGGCATCTTTCTTTGCCAGGAGGTAACAGATAGCAGCATGGTCTGTGTAGGCAATGACTTTCGAACCGATAAGGTATGACCTAAATTTGTCGAAAGCGTATATGACTGCTAGGAGTTCTTTCTCAGTGGTAGTGTAATTCCTTTGAGCTTCATCGAGAGTTTTTGATGCATAATAGATCACATAATGTTTCTTCTCTATGTATTGCCCTAGAACGGCACCCACCGCGTAATCACTGGCATCACACATAATTTCAAAGGGATGGTCCCAGTCGGGATCTCTAATAATAGGGGTAGTTGTAAGGGCCTTTTTCAGCGTGTCAAAGCTTTTGACGCATTCTTCATTGAAATTGAAATCAGCATCTTTTAGAAGCAGGTTGGTCATTGGCTTAGTTATCTTGGAAAAATCTCTTATGAATCTTCTATAGAATCAAGCATGACCAAGGAAGGCATGAACTTCTTTCACATTCGTGGGAATAGCCAATTTAGATATTACTTCAATCTTGGCTTTATCAACTTCAATTCCTCTACTGCTAACCCTATGGCCCAGGACAATGCCTTCCCTTACCATGAAGTGGCATTTCTCCCAATTTAGCACCAGATGTGCTTCTTCGCAGCGTTTGAGAAGCATGGAGAGATGCTTAAGACAAGAATCAAATGAGTCTCCATATACAGAGAAATCATCCATGAAGACCTCCATAACAGTTTCGGTAAGCCCCGCGAAAATTGCAGCCATGCAACGTTGAAAAGTTGCGGGAGCATTACAGAGACCAAACGACATTCTCTTAAAAGCATACGTCCTGAAAGGGCAGGTGAAAGTCATTTTTTCTTGATCATCTGGATGTATGGGAATCTAATAAAATCCAGAGTACCCATCAAGGTAACAATAATATTCTTGGTGAGCCAATCTCTCTAAGACTTGATCGAGGAATGGCATAGGAAAATGATCTTTTCGAGTAGCCTTGTTTAATTTTCTATAATCAATGCACATCCGCCACCCGGTGAATGTTCGAGTGGGGATGAGTTCATTGTTTTCATTCCTCATAACAATTGTTCCACCTTTCTTTGGCACCATGTGAACTGGGCTCACCCATGGCAAGTCTGATATCAGATAGATTATTCCAGCTGTGAGAAGTTTGATGATCTCGCGATAGACAACTTCTGTCATATTTGGATTCAACTTCCTCTGATGCTCGATAGTCGGCTTGTGATGTTCCGTCATAGGGATCTTATGCATACACAAAGCTTGACTGACCCATGTGAGGTCGCTCATTTTATAGCCGATGGCTTTCTTTCGTCCTCTTAATTCTTCCAGAAGCTTCTCTTCTTGTTCAGTTGTTAAATCGGAATTTATAATGACAGGACAAACTTTGAGATCATCTAAAAATATGTACTTCAGTCCTTCAGGTAGGGGCTTCATTTAGGGAGATTCAAGTTTTTTGCTTCTTTCTTCTGTAGTTTCAGTAGCCTTGAGTTCTTCATAGGTTGTGTTAGTATCTTTTTCAGCAGATTCGGGGGGTTCAATGCGATCCTCTGCTTGTTTGTCTATAGGTACATTCATCGGTAGGTCAGATAAAGCAATTTCCAAGGGGTCGTATGATTCATCATATTCTTGAGTCAGTTGTGACAATTGCTCAACGCAATCAATCAGATATACTTCTTCCTATATACTTGGTCTTCTCATACTTTCGAAAACCTTGAACTCCAGAGTCTCTTTGCCTAACATGAGCAGTAAGGTACCTGCTTCAACATCAATAAGGGCTCTAGCAGTGGCGAGGAATGGACGACCAAAGATAAGAGGATATCCGGTGTCTTCTTTTATTTCCATAATGACAAAATCACATGGAACATATGCGTCCTTGCCCACCTTGACCGGGATATCTTCAAGGATTCCTAATGGTCTCTTTATAGAATTGTCTGCAAGTTGAATAGTCATAGAAGTTGGAAGCAATTCAGCGAACCCTAATCTCTTGCACAGACTGAATGGCATAATAGAAATACTTGCCCCAAGATCTGTCAGTCCTTTTTTGCATGATGAGTCACCAATGTGACATGAAATTCCAAAGGATCCTGGGTCTTTCTGTTTCTTTGGCATCTTGCTCAGTATGATATATGATGTGGTCATAGCCAGTTTTACAGTTTCATACTCTTCAGTTATGTACTTCTTGGTGAGAAGTGACTTTAGATACTTAGTCCACGCTGGTATCTCAACAAGAGCGTCTAAGAAGGGTATATCAACATGGAGTTTCTTCATGGCCTCTTTGAACTTGATGAATCTCGTATCAAGCTTTGTTTGCCTTAGGCGGGATGGGAAGGGTATTCGAGGCTTATATACAGGAATATCCATCTTCGGTGCTTCAACTTCTTCACAAGCAGGCTCCTCAGGACTTTCCTTGTCAGTCTTATCTTCTTTTGGTTGTGATTCTGGTGTTGTCATATTTTGGACCGTCACAGGTTCATCCTCGTCAGCAATAACTACAGGTGTCTTCACTGGGGGATCCGAATAATCTTTCCCTGATCTGGTGGTGACAACCTTCAACTGCTCAGGATGTTTTGGATTGTTCTCGGGTTGGCCGTCAAAGGCTCCAGCTGGTGGCCTTATGCTAGCCGCAAGTTGAGCGAGTTGAGTTTCAATAGCTTTCTGCTGGGCTTGTTGGTTGGCTATCATCGTTTGTTGTGTTTGCAACATCTTTTCAATAGTGGATATCTTGTCATCAGGGATGGTTCCTGTTTTTCCTTGTTGTTGATTCAAGTTTTGATATTGAGAATTGTTTTGATAATTATTGTAGTTCCTATTATGAAAGTTTCCTTGATTTCCAAAGTTCTGTTGTTGATTAAACTGGAATCCTGATGGGCCTCTTGATTGATTGTTGGGACCGAATTAATGCGAGTTCATTGCTCCTGAAGGGTTTTTATATTGGAAGCCTGGGTGATTCCTGTTTTGATTGGGATTGTAATAGTTCTGCCCAGGGATGGTGTTGATAGCATTTAGATTTTCCATCTGGAAATTATCTCCTTGCCCACAAGCATTGCTTAGAACAACGTCATAGAGAACATTGCATGATAGAGTGGAATGATCTGTGCTTTTGCATGCTTCACAGAACAGGGAGGTGGACTTGACCTGTTCTTGTTGCCTAGTGGGTGAATGTCCTCTTCCAATCGCAGCAAGGGATGATTCTATATGGTCCTGCTTTGCAACTAAGACCTTCAAGGTTTCTGCAATAGACTTGTACTCAGGGATAGCTTCAGCCATAGCTACCTTTAAGACCCCTTTTCCTACAGATCTGCCCCAGTTGGCTTGATTTTTTGCTCCCAGGGTGACGACTCTCCATGCACTGTCGTAGCTTTGACGCATAAAGTTTCCTCCAGACGAGGAATCTAGAAACATCTTAACATCGTCCTCCACACCCCTATAGAAGATTTCTATGAGTTGATTCTTTGGAATTCCGTGGTGTGGGCATTTGCGTAAGAGCTCTTTGTACCTATCCCACGCTTCAGCGAGGGTTTCTCCAGGGACTTGAGTAAAATTTGTGATTCACCCCCTGATTTCATATGTAAGAGATGGGGGGTAGAACTTTTCCAAAAATGCGTTTTGGAGCTGTTCCCAGGTGGTGATAGGTACTTCACTCTGTAGTGAATTGTACCAACTAATGTCTCTATCAGCAAGAGAGTACTTGAAAAGACAGAGTCGAATGGCATCATCGGAGACCCCATTTTGCTTTGTCATAGCACATAAGTCGATGAATCTCAGAAGATGACCTTGGCTGTCTTCCGCTTGTTTGCTATAGAATGGGTTGTTTTGAAGCAATGTGATCCAATGGGCTCTAATCTCGAAGTTGGCAGCCTCGATGGGAGGAGGCTGCACTGGGTGATAGACATTCGCAGCTTTCGGGATGGAGAATTCCCTAAGATCTTTCTGTAGTTCGGCCGCCTGCGCTGCTGCTTGTGCTGCTAAGATTTCCTGTTGAACCGCAGCTCTGGCTTCTTGCATGAGCCTCTCTCTTTGTGCATTGATGGCTTGAGCCACTCTTCGGGCTACTTCTTCTTCTTGCACCATCCTAGTTTGATTCTCTCTAATATGAAGATGGAAGGTTCTATCAATTTCGGGATCAAAGCTTGCGGTTAGTGCGGGACTATCTGAACGGTGCATGCACTATGCGTTGAAGAGCACCTGAAAATTGGAGAGATGAGATCCACAAAGTAAAATCAAATTCAAGTAGATAAGCGATAGTTTCAAAAAGAAAAGCAAAATCCTAGATTAGTCTTAAAAGAACTAGATTAGACTGACTGATTCCGTTGTCCCCGGCAACGGCGCCAGAATTTGACGTGGCATTTTGAATGCACTAACAAATTCACCCGGGGCTGAAATCCCCGAGCTTTTACCTAAACCAAGTGCAATAATAACACCCGTAAGTGGACGAGTCTTATCGCAGTATAGTTGAGGATCGAACCCAAAGGACAACGTTTTTAAGAATCCTTGTCAGTAGAATCTAGCTCAAGTAAAACTAATATTTAGAACAATTAATTGATTTGGGTTTGTTTAAACTAATTGCAAGAAAGTAAATGCGGAATTAAAGATAGGTTTAGATCAATAATATGGAATCGCTGGGATGGTACCGGGTTTGACCACCGCTACACACACAAACATACTCCTTTGCAAACAATCCAGGCAAAATATAACACTCCAAGTAGAGCTGCTGCGGAACCCCCCATACGGGCATTAGGTTCGCGTAAGCATCACCATAAGTATCAGATGTCTCGTCACCATCCAGATCACATGTCTTACGGCTCTGAAGATACATAAGTATCAGATGTCTCATCACCTAGCACGTCCTCTGTAAGTATTTTATGACATAATAGCTAGTCTGTTCAAGATGATATGTTTGTGTATATATGCATATAACATTCTTTACATAAATTTGTAGGGGTTGAAGCCATGCCTACTAAAAAGTCAAGAATATATCATTGTAGAGGTGTCGGCTTACCCACCCCTTAAAGGGTGCATGTTTCATGGGTATCCAGTACCAGATGGTGTGGTACGTGTGAGCCCGGTACATGTATTCCCCGACTGGACGGATCTTGCACTGCCTCATGCACACCCAGATGTTGAAACACTTGGTGAGGTAGTAGGCTGAGTGATACTGTGGCCCCAAGAGGATGTCCTCTATACTGATATTGTATGATAAATTTCCATTACTTTAATTTATTAGTGTGTATATATGAGTCAATTGATCTAAAATTATATATACAGGTCAAAAAGACAAGACCCGCTACATCTCAGCCTCCACCTCCTCGACTACCAAGTTGGCTTCCAAGGGACGTACACGCCTCGATAGGTCCTAATTGTAGGGGTGTGGCAGTATGGATCAACAAACATGATACAAATTTCCCTATAATTGTTACTATTGCAGAGGATGTTGCAGGTAAATCATACGATAACAATCTATTTATACAAGTTTAGCATACATATTAATGCATGCGTAATACAAGTTCTGCATACGTACATATTAAAGCATAGGTATTAATGCAGGTCAATCATACGAAAACAAGATATTTATACAAGATATTTTGGAGTTGTTTAGTTATCAATGGTTGAACACATCTATGATAGAGTTGTAGATATGGTGAGATCTTATTTATACATCCATATACCTTATTTTATATACGGTGATCTGATTTCTTATATATTAATGCATACGTAATACATGTTTTGCAGCCACTTACACAAGATATGTAGAGATTTTAGGTTTTCCCATGTGGGATTTTTGGTTCCATCTTTGATTAGTCTTGTAGATACAGACCCTTCTTCAGTTACTTCATACTGTTGTGATGCTTTTGAATATTTTGGTAAAAATTAGAATACGGTGATAATAGCTCCATTCAATGTCGAGTAAGTTTACTTTGCTTATAATTTGGACTTAAGAAAATTATATTTTTGTTGTGGATTTTGAGTTATTAATTTTTAACTTTCTTACCTGTAGTGGTAGGCATTGGGAGTTACAAGTTATTGTCCCCACACTGCTACAGAACACGTCTTTCGCGTCGGTTGTTTAACCCCTTTTAGTGACGGTTCTCAAGCAACGCCGATGTGGGCACCGCTAAAGGTCAAACTCTTTGGCGTCGGTTTTACAACCGACGCCAAAAGACTTCGCGCCACTGAAAACACACCAGCATGGAAACTATAGGTGTCGGTTAGGTTTTGTAAGCCGACGCCAAAAGGGTTCGTGCCACAAAAAGGGCGGCATCTACGACACTTTCAGGATTAGTTTACCAATCAAAACCGACGCCATATTCCCATACGCCACGGCCGTGCTTCCCTGCACGACCGTGTGTAATACTATCGACATCGATTTTGTACTAATAACCAACGCCATTTTCCACCACGGCCGTGCTTTCCTGCACGGTAAGGTTGTTTGTCAGATTAGGCGGCAGTTTTTATACAATAACCGACGTTGTAAGACTTTGCTGACGATTTTCTATAAATAACTGACGCCGTCATTTTAATTTTTTTTTCTTATCAATTTGTAGGCCTACTGTGGCTAGTCAGTAGGATGAGAACATGCAGTTCAGTTTTCCGAACTGTAGGTTTACGACATCCAATGATATCAGCCAACAAACAGGCAACAAACCTGCAAAATAAAAAAAAATATACTTTTCACACAAGTAGATACATTAATACATTCAGACATCAATTCAATTCTCACATTCACACACATAGAAATATTCAAATACATCTATAAACATTCAGATATGTATAAACATTTAGATTCATATAACAAAAGACATCTATATTCATTTACAAAATACATAAAGTGCAGCACGCACAAGTGCTTCAGATTCATATAACAACATGACAGACTAACACATATATAGTGCATAACAATAGTAGCGTCGAATTTACATACAACACTAGCTTAGTACATATATAGTGGGACTAAGGTGACGATCCCACCTGCTAAAATAGGTTACCGACAACTACATGTTACGACTGGGAGGTCGTGATTCATTAACCGTATGCATTAGCAGGAGGACAAATAGATTTCACCACAAACGTTGAAATTTGTTTGTCCTCCTGCTAATGCATACGGTTATTGAATCACGACCTCCCAATAGTAACATGTAGTTGTCGGTAACCTGTTTTAGCATGTGGGATCGTCAGCTTAGTCCCACTATATATGTACTATGCTAGTGTTGTATGTAAATTCGACGCTGTTGTTGTTATGCACTATATATGTGTTAGTCTGTAATGTTGTTATATGGATCTGAAGCACTTGTGTGTGCTGCACTTTATGTATTGTATCTGTATCCTGCTTCTCTTCATTGTGGCTTCTTTTGCTGTTTCATGGCTTGCTGCCTATATATCTATATAACCTTTGGCGAACGCCTGCATATCCTGCATAGCTATGTCATGGCTGTCCTGCATAGCCTGTAGTCTTTGGCGAACACTTGCATATCCTCTTGGACCCATTGTGTGGTGTAACATGTAGTTGTCTTTGAGCATCACTGATAGCCTAGTTAGTTAGCACATTGATTTGGTTAGTAACAATAAAAGTTAATCTTGAATAGGTGAATACATAAAAATGTATATTAATTAAATTGGGAGTGGCGCTTAATACCTTGAATTCATATGTTTTTCTTTGGGTAACAAACTCCTCCCAGTCTTTGGGGTCCAATTAGTTCCATTGTTGTGTGGCTTCCTTCTTCCTATATTTATTTTTCAAAGAGAATACAAACAAAAATTATTGGTGTAGCGTTAGTGAAATACTGATCAATGTCTAGAATTGGAATCAATCAAGAACCTATTCTCAACATCGCGTATGTAATCTCGGGTGAGATTGGTCCTATAGTTCCTTAGTACCCTCCCACAACATTTAGCATTTATATGAACTAGAAGATAATGAAAAATCAAATGAGAAAATGATATTGATATTAAAAAAGCAAACATTTAGCTTCAATAATAAAATATAAACATGCATGCCTCTAAAATTGTGATCTTTTATCAAATAACAATCTTTCATTGTGATCTCCGCGCACATATAAGTCATCATTAGCTTCAATATTTTGTGGAGTTGGAAACCCAACTGAGAATGGACTGGAGTCATCATATTTATCATAGTACTCTTCTTCATCTATAGGATCTTCAATGAACTGTCTTTTACCATGAAGAACAACCGACCATTTATCATTTGAAGGATCATCGATATAAAATATTTGTTTCGCCTATGATGCCAATATGAATGGTTCACCCTTCTCGCCAATCTTTTCAAAGTTCACTAAAGTGAAACCCAATTCATCCACTATAACTCCTTTGGTGTTATCAACCCAATTACAGTTAAAGAGCGGAATTCTGAAATCTATGTAGTCAAATTCCCATATGTCTTCAATGACACCGTAATATGACATTTTAGCTTCACGTGGACTCTTATCCTTTGCACTTGCAAAATACATAGTCGACACTTGAAGAGTGACCCCAATGTTTTGGATGACACTCTTATCATCTTGGCACTTTGTGTAATATGTGAATTCATTAATTTCAAACCCTTCATAAGACATAACATTCGGTTTTGGTTTAAAGGTGAGGTATTTGATAGTTTCCGTAATATCATTTGGTGTTTGAGATAGTTGATTTAAGACTTTATCTTCAAACCACTTAGTAAAAGTCTTGTTATGCTCTCTAGCAAGCCATATTGAACTTGCTCGAGGATGTTGTCTCTTTATGAAATTGGTATGTTCCTCGATATAAACACTCACTTTGTCCATGTTGTGTAAAATATACAAGTGACCTTTTTCCAACTGCTCATGGCTGATTACTTTCACCCGTGATCCCAAAATTCCTTTTCCCTCCTCAATATTCTTGTCATTAACAGGAGTGTTATTACCACTCAGAAAGTCATTGCAAAAATCCATAACCTCTCTCTCCACATAACCTTCAATAATACTCCCTTCAGGCCTATAACGGTTTCGAACATCACCTTTAAAAACGCTCATGTATCGTTCAAAGGGATACATCCAATGCAAGAAAACTGGTCCCAACATTTTCACTTCCCTAGTCAAGTGGACAACAAGATGTACCATGATATCAAAGAACAAAGGAGGGAAATACATCTGAAGCTGACATAGGGTAACAATCACTTCTCTTTGCAAATTATCGAGAGTATCAGGGTCAATAACTTTGTTGCATAGACTGTTGAAAAAGAAACAAAGTATGGTGATTGCAAATCTTACATGCTTCGGCAATATATATCGAATTGCCACGTACAATATTTGTTGCATTAGAGTGTGACAATCATGAGATTTAAGACCTATCAACTTCAGATCTTTCATTGATACCAATCTACGGATGTTAGATGAGTAACCTATGGCACCTTAACATTTACCAAGCATTCACAAAAAGCTTTCTTCTCCTTTCTAGACAACGTGTAACAAGCGGGAGGTAAGTATGTTCTTTTATTACCCATTTCACGTAATTCTATTAATTCTGACCTTATTGCCATTTCACGTAGGTCCAGTCTAGATTTTATCCCATCTTTAGTCTTACCTGGTACATTTAACAAAGTACCAATGATTCTATCACAGACATTTTTCTCAACGTGCATTACATCGATACAATGTCTGACTGTCAAAGAACTCCAATAAGGAAGATCCCAAAATATTGACTTCTTCTTGAATGAAGAATTGTTACTCTGTGTGGCCATACTACATTGTGATTTCTTACCAAATTCATTGACAATGTCTTTTACTCTTTCATAAACAACATCCCCTGGTATAGGTTTAGGTGTACTCAGTTCATCATTCCATCCATTGAATGCTTTGCGCTTCCTACGATACTGATGGAATTTTGAAAGAAACCTTCGATGACCAAGATATACAGTCTTGCCGCCATGTTTTAGTCTTGTTGAATCAGTGTTTTCTTCACATATAGGACACACTTTATCTCCTTTGACACTATATCCAAACAAATTCCCGTATGCCGGAAAGTCATTAATAGTACAAAACAACATAGCGTGCAAACGAAATGTCTCTCTTCTTGAAGCAACATAGGTCATCACACCTTCAGCCCAAAGTTTCTTTAAGTCATCAATCAGAGGTTTAAGATAAACATCGATATCATTTCCGGGTTGTTTAGGGCCCGATATCAACAACGACAGCATAACGTACTTATTTTTCATACACAACCAGGGAGGAAGATTGTATATAATAAGCATGACTGGCCAAGTGCTATGTTGGCTGCTTAATGTCCCGTACGGATTCGTCCCTTCTGTACAAAGCCCAAGTCTTACATTCCTATCTTCTTCACCAAATTTGGGGTACAATTGATGAATCTTCTTCCACTGTGGGGAATTAGACGCATGACGTAGGATCCCATCATTATTTTTCTTAACATCTGCATGCCACCTCAAATTCTTCGCATCTTTCATATTTGCAAACAAGCATTGAAACCGTGATATTATAGGTAGATACCACATCACCTTGGTAGGAGAACCAGTTTTGCACTCCCCCGAAGTCGTCAATTTATATCGTGACACACCACATTTTGGACAATCTTTCAAATCCACATAGTCCTTTTGAAATAATACACAATCATTCGGGCATGCATGTATCTTCTTGGCCTCCATTCCCATTGGGCACAAAAATTTCTTTACCCGGTATGTTGAGATTGGGAGCTTGTTTCCTTCAGGAAGCATTTCTTTCAACAAAGTCAACAATGAAGTGAAGCTTTTGTCGCTCCATCTATTATTAGCTTTCAACTTATACAATCTCAACACAGCGCTAAGCTTCATAAACTTAGCACTGCCTGTGTATAACGGTATCCTGCACATCATGCACAATGTTTATAAAGATAGGAGGTGGATCGGTGTGCTCTACCCTACAACTATCCAACATCGCATCAACGATGTCTACTCAAACGGGTTCGTTCACATCTACGTCATCGGAGGCAATTTCTTCTTCCACCCAAGCACTGCTATCGACATCCACTGATTTTGAGTTTCAAATCTCTCCATGCCAGTGCCATTATGTATAGCCTTGTACAATCCCGTTGCACATGACATGACTTTTGATTTCGTCACCAGTGCTGACTTTCAAGTTGTTACCGTAATGCCTACATGGATAGTACAACCTATCTCCAGGTTCTTTCCTATGTTCCTCAGCAAATCTAATAAACTGATCAAGACCAGATATAAACTCTGGGGTGCAGCGATTGTGAATGGACATCCATGATCTATCCATTCTATGATCAAAGAGAAAATAAGTATATATTAGGACAAGATTAGGGTCTACGGTTAACAAATACATGTGATGTCATTCTTATATATAATAAATATGTACCACCTATCCCATCCTTGAACACCTAATCTAACTAGTAAGTGTATAATGTGTATTGGGTTTTCAAGAAGATTTCAGCAGCATTTCCCCGCTGTTCTCTAAGTACATATGTACTTAGAGAAAAAATGGGGAAATGTTGCCGAAATTTTCTCGAAAACCCAATACACATTATACACTTACATCCTAAGTGAGATTAGGTGTTCAAGAACAGTCCCAAACCGGGGACTGTCCAATATTTACTCCTAATGAGTAAATCTTGGACGGATTTCTAGGCCAACAAAATCATATCATTAAGAGCATGGTTTCATGTTAGGTCATCATAGGTCATAATAATCCACTAGAATGGGCATAAGAGTATTAGATCTTGATTCTAGAGTGTACAAGACATAATAGTGACTACTGATTTTGTGGGGTGATATCATTTCATAGGATTTATAAATTCAAATTTAACAAGTGTACTGACGTGGCATTTTGAATGCACTAACAAATTCACCCGGGGCTGAAATCCCCGAGCTTTTACCTAAACCAAGTGCAATAATACCACCTACAAGCGGACGAGTCTTATCGCAGTATAGTTGAGGATCGAACCCAAAGGACAACGTTTTTAAGAATCCTTGTCAGTAGAATCTAGCTCAAGTAAAACTAATATTTAGAACAATTAATTGATTTGGGTTTGTTTAAACTAATTGCAAGAAAGTAAATGTGGAATTAAAGATAGGTTTAGATCAATGATATGGAATCGCTGGGATGGTACCGGGTTTGACCACCGCTACACACACAAACATACTCCTTTGCAAACAATCCAGGAAAAATATAACACTCCAAGTAGAGCTGCTGCAGAACCCCCCATACGGGCGTTAGGTTCGCGTAAGCATCACCATAAGTATCAGATGTCTCGTCACCATCCGGATCACATGTCTTATGGCTCTGAAGATACAACATCCAACTAAGGTTGTGAACCCCCCATACGGGCGTTAGGCGCACAGAAGTGTCACCGAAGGCTAGATGGCTCGTCCCCTCACGGATCATACACTTACGACCTCAAGGAATCCCATTGGAAGTTCTCGTCAAGGAGTCAGCCGCGTCAACCGATAAGCACATAAGTGATTATAGTACGAGTAAACATCGACGATTAACAAGAAGATACAAAATCCAACTAAGGTTGTGAACCCCCCATACGGGCGTTAGGCGCACAGAAGCGTCACCGAAGGCTAGATGGCTCGTCCCCTCGCGGATCATACACTTACTACCGCAAGGAATCCCATCAGAAGTTCTCGTCAAGGAGTCTAACTTGTTAAACGACGTTCATACCCATGCATTGAAGTTCTCACAACATAGGGAGCACAAAGATGAAAACAAGCACATAACCAACCTACAAGCTTAACGATAAACGACAAAATGAAGAGTTATATACATTGACATGGAAAGTTTAACAAAAGAACATGGTTTGCATGGGTAGCGGGGCTAGTCCCCGCACCCCAGCGAAAATGGACTACTCGCTCATGATGTGAGATACAAGAAGGATGAGAGAGAAAGAAAGATCCGCCATGAGCTCGGTGCAGAGGGTGAATGCAGCCCAGTGAAGTAGATGTGCTCCTTGCTTCGTCTTCCTTCTCTTCTTGGCCTCCTTGGATGCAACAGTAGCAGTAGGTGGAGTGGAACTTGATCGGAGTGGTGCTCTGGCAGCCTGTCGGCGTCCGGATCCGATGCTTCCAAATGAGGACCCTGGGGGTCTATTTATAGGTTTAGATCTGATCCCAAATGGTTTGGATAAGTTGCTGGAAATATCTTCTCCAAACGGTCCAAACGGTTTGGGGACCGTTTGGTGCCCAACGGTCTGGAGACCGTTTGGTGCCCAACGGTCTGGAGACCGTTTGGTACCAAACGGTTTGGATCGATCGATCTTGAGGTTGGTCTCAGTCTCGGCGTGAACCATGTGGCTTCTGCTCTTCAATCGGTGTTTATTCTTACGGCAAACGGTCTTGGAAACCGCATGGATCCAAACGGTCTTGGGACCGCATTGACCCAAACGGTCTTGGGACCGCATGGACCCAAACGGTCTTGGGACCGCATGGACCCAAACGGTATTGGGACCGCATGGACCCAAACGGTCTTGGGACCGAATGATTTTCTTTGCAACCGATTTCGTCATTCGTTCTTCGTATATTCCAACAAACGATCTTGGGACCGCATGGACCCAAACGGTCTTGAGACCGCATGGATTCAAACGGTCTTGGGATCCCAAGAGCTCAAACGGTCTTGAGACCGCATGCGTGGAATTGCTTGATTTACCTGCATTAGATGAATGATATTCAGTTAAAACCTTGATTGTTGAGTCAACTAAGTAGTTTTGTACATTATGATTCATATTATGATGAAAAGATGCAAAATAGAGATGAAATTGTTCAAAAAGGCAATTGAATTCTAGGATGAGTATGCACTCATCATGTACAAGTTGCATCATTTTAATACTCTAAATGTGACTAGTGGGTCACAGCACATAAAAGATGGCATTACAAGGAATGTAAGCAAGCTAGATCAATTAACACTCATCTCAAGGAAACATTAGTTGCTGAGGGGACTAGGAAAGAGTGCTTTTAATCAGGGTTTTGGGGGACGTTTACCTCTGCTTGAGCCCAGTCGGGCGTCAGCAGGGAGAGAGGGCGAGACGGCGGGTAGGCGAGTAGGCAGGCAAGCAGGTAGGTGAGCAGGCGATGGGCAGGTAGACGGCGGGCAGTAGTAGAGGATCAATTAATTCCTAAAACATAGTATAGAATGTGCATTATATAGTAGTAGGCAGTACATGATATGTATATTATACTGTTATATGTATTGCAAACTACAAAGTACATCTACATAGATAATACATTAGTTGAACGCATAACAATACACAAAAAACTAAGGCATGAATGTATGTATAGGTACAAGTATAATGTATCAGTAAATATTAGTGGTTGAGTTCATAGTAGAGCATCAATGTATGTATAAATGATAAATATGTAATGTAGGTGCAGCAGTTCATACATAAAGCAGTTCATACATAAAGATGTAAATGGGTGCAACAGTACATACATACAGAGCTTATATGAAGTAGGAACGATTTTGATGCATGTACAACTCAATTAAAAATGAGAAAAGGAGGAAGAAGCAGGAAGAGGGGTAGGGGGCCAGGAGCACGAGCAAGGAGCAAGCTGGAGAAACCCTATTGTCTAAGCAGGAAGAGGAAGAAGAAGGGTACCAGGTGAGTGGGCGGCCAGAAGCAGAGCGCCGGCGAGGAGAGAGCAGCGACAGTGAGGAGAGGAGCATCGGCGGTGAGCGGCCGGGCGACCAGGAGGCAGTGTCGGCGGAGACCAGGAGACAGTGTCGGCGGCGAGCAAGTAGTCAGTCGTTGTAGTAGCAGTGCCAGGTGGTGGCGCGCAAGAAGGGGGGAGGAGCGGCGGCGGCGGCGGCGGGTGCTTGCTCACCGGAATCGCCAGACCTAAAATCGACGTTCGATTGTTGAATACAAAGTGGTACCCGTGTCTGGCTGGTCTTCGATGATAGACGTCGGTTTCCCTAAATACCCGACGTTGACTAATATAGGCGTCGGTTTACCTTAATAACCGACGCCCAGAAAAGCGACATTGAATGTTGTTTCTGTAGTAGTGCCAAGACATTCACTGTCTATTATCTAGATCCTGCGGGGAATGAGTTGGAATTATATGGACATGCAATTAAAAGGCCATTATTCTTGTGAGAAATATTTCATATTTTTATATATGCTAACATCTGTTACTACATTACTATTTAATTATGCAATTTAATGGATTACATTAAAATATGTAGGGCTTTACAAGAGTACAAAAAAGCTGGTGGAAAGATCTCCAGGAAAAGGATCTGTCACTAATTTGGAAGAATGTGAAAGTAAGAAAAAAGAGGATGACTAGCATATATAGTGTCTATATAGTAGCGGGAATTGTATACGAAGAATATAAACTAGAATATTTCCATGCATTCCTAGATACAGGTGCAGGGACTTGCATTTCCCGAAGACAACGATTTCCTGAAAAACATATTACAACACTACCTACATTATATGGAAAAAAATTTATAGGGAAAAGACATGCATTAACTCATGGAGTTAGAAAACCTAAAATTATTTTAGGAAATTATATAGTTACATGTCCACCATTTTATACTCCTGAATATGCACAACAAGACATATTACTAGGAAATAACTTTACACAAAAGTTTAAACTATATATCCAACACCAACATTATATTCAACTATTGACACATTGTGATCATTGGATTACAATAAAAATAGTTCAAAAAGCCTATAAAAGAGACAAATTTAATTTCTGTAGCAAACATGGTGATTATAATACAACTAAACAACAACCAATAAAACAACCAATAAAAGGACGAATCATTGCACAACTCAATATACAAGATATTGAAGCATTATTTGAAAAGAACTATAGTGATAATCCATTAGCCCTATGGAATATTTGTCAAGAATGGGCTACAATAGAACTAATTGACAATACTAAAATAATCTGAGTAAAACCTATGAGATATAATCCTATTGACATAGAAGAATTTAGAACCCAATTACAGGAATTAGAAACATCACAACTAATACAAAAATAAAAAAAGTCCTCATTCTAGCCCATCATTCATGGTAAGAAACCATGCAGAAATTAAAAGAGGAAAAGCTAGAATGGTAGTTAACTACAAACAACTAAATCAACATACCAAGTTCGATGGATATTTTCTTCCACACAAAGAGACTTTAATAAATATGACAAGAGGAAAAAACATTTACTTAAAATTTGACTACAAATCAGGATTTTATCAAATAAGACTAGATGAAAACATTATACCATTGACGACATTTAGTACTCCACAAGGACATTACGAATGGACAGTAATGCCTTTTGGATTAAAAAATGCTCCACAAATGTACCAAAGAAGAATGGATAAGGTATTTGAACCTTATAATTCCTTTTGTCTAGTATACGTAGATGATATTCTTATAGCCAGTAAAAATGAAGAAGAACATTACAAACATCTGCCAATATTTTTCCTTCTTTACCAAAAGGTAGGAATAGTATTATCTAAAAAGAAATGGAAATCTGTAAATCTAAAATAGAATTCTTAGGATTAAAATTAGACTCAAGCTCAATAGAATTGCAGGAACATATTGTAGAGAAAATTGTTATGTTCCCAAACAAGATAGAAGATAAAAAACAACTTTAAAGATTTTTAGGATGCTTAAATTATGCAGAACAATTTATCGAAAACCTTGCAAAATAAGAAATCCCTTACAAAAACAATTAAAGAAAAATACTATCTTCCTTATGACAGAAGAACTTATAAACCATGTTAGGTTTTTAAAAGAAAAATGCAAAAATCTACCAAGATTAGATCTCCCTTTAGAAGGAGATGACTTAGTAATAGAAACTGATGCCTCTGAAGAATTTTGGGGAGCAGTCTTAAAGAAAAAACATGAACAAAAAGAAAAAAAAATGCAGATATACATCTGGAACATTTACCGATACAGAAAAAGGTATCACTCAAATGAGAAAGAATTACTAGCATTAAAAAAGGGAATTAAAAAGTTCTCTTATTTCATGTTACCTAAAAAATTCTTAGCACGAGTAGATAACACCCAGGTAAAAGCTTTTATTAAAAACAATCTACCATCTACACCAGAATATAAACGACTAAGTAGATGGCAGAATTTCTTTACAAAATATATTTTTGACATAGAAGTTATTAAAGGTGATACTAACTTTCTTGCATATTTTTTATCAAGAGAATACTATGGAGCAAGTTGAAAAGAAACTTGTAGAATTAGAAGCACGATTACAACGAAATTGTAATTTATTACAAGACAATTACGCAGAATTAATTGAAATGATTCAAAAATAGGATAAAATTATTGGCAATATAGAAGAAAGCAAATAAGATATTATAGGAATAATTATAGATCTGAATTGTTTCAGGAGAGAAATACAACAAAAAGGATCAAAAACAACACGGATGGATAAAACAACAGGTAAAAGACCTATCGACATATCGCTCCAAATTTCTGATTCAATCAGTAGTAAAAAAAACTACTAAAAGTACAAGCCTAACGGTAAGAGAAAGCAGTTTTAAAACTGCTAAGACCAGCTTTACATCTGAAAATATTATCTCTTCAAAAAAAGATGATAGCCAAATGGCAAGAAGCAGTTTTCAAACTGCAATTTCCTCAGAAACAGCTCCCGCCTAACAGCGGAGAATACAATCTCTTCGGAGAAAGAATCCCGCAATAAAGCGGATAATATAAAATTGATGCCTGAAAGAATATTTAAATTCAGGGTATCTCAGAGTGAGCAAGATTATGACCTGCAATTGAACCTTACAGATTTCTTAACAAAAAGTAAAAATGAATACAAATCTCTATTAGAGATTATTTACAATCTCAAAACAATAGAGACTTGTGTTTCAGATCACACGGGAATTTATCCCAGAACCAATTTTGACAAAGGAGTTGATCCAAGAATTATTAAGGACTGTTTCAGAATTGGAGCAGCGAATTTAATATATTTGAGCCATGACCTCACAGAAATTCAAGGGTTACCCCAAGAAATTATCAAAGTAGTCAAAGAATTTAAAAACAATAGCCCACTAGTAAAACTTACTAGTGAAATTTATATCAAGATTTTCTCAGCATCCGAAGATTGGGAAAAATTAAAGAAGTTTAATCCAGTACATTGCATCCAAATCAGAGTATCTTCCCCAGAATACGTCAAAGAAATAGAAGCAAGTTTCTGAAAAGAATTTGAAGGAAACAAAGTCAACAAAGAATTTGTTGAAATCAGAAGAGCTCTAGGACGAAAAGTTCTTTGCCAAGTATTAGAAAAATTAATCAACGAAAACCGAAGCTGGCTAGACAAAGCCTCGAACAATATAATTATTCTTTCTAATACAAGAAGAACAAACATATCAACCAAAATCAATCTAGAAAAGTTTCTAAAAAAGATAGAAACCGGATAAATAAAGTCAAGCTGCAGATGCCAACAAGTGTTTTGCCAGCTCAGAAAGCACGAAGGAAGGATATGTCCCGTGTGCCAAGACAAGATGGAAAAAGACAGCCACAGTAGCACTAGCCACTGAAGATGATAAAGACGTCAGCAATGACGAAAGAAAGCATTAGAAAGAAGAAGCATTCTCTAACGCACAAGTGTTCGTTGAAGAAAGACATCAAAAAAGAAGATTATTCTCTACCAGACAAGTGTGCGACATACATGTAAAGAGAAAAGAATGTAAACATCAATGTAACTGAGAGAGTGTCTATATAAACTCTCGAGGACTTGTAAGACGGGACCCTCGTAGTGGAAGAGAGTCTCGATAGGATATGTGTATACTCTAACTTCAATCATATTTCATTCTAGATTTCATCACAGTTCTTGATATGAGTCTTGCATTATAATTCCCATAGCGTATAAAATAGGCTTTAGCCTGAAGATAATAATTCTTGTACTACCATAGAGAAGGAAGATCTGTGTGTATTTCTTTACATCCCCATTCCATTTTATCTTCACCGGTCGAGAGTCATCTCTCCCTTATTCTATCCCAGAGGTCGTCGTCCAAAAAGTCCTATCAAGCGAAGAGTGCATAAGGACGTAGGGACATGAAGGCTATAGGATGATAAGGAGTTCGAGATCTGGAATGTCTAGGTCTAAGGATTACTTCTCTTAGAAATCGTTAAGAAAAGATCGACTGACGTTGAACATAGAAGGAAGCGAGGTGGGCAACACAGGTATACAGACTATCTTGCTCTTTATGGTACTCAGAGTATTATTATCTTTCTGCTATAAGCTAGTTTCTAATGCGATGAATTTGATTATGCGAAGAACTTTAATCTGTTTAAAAGTTGAACTAAAAATGAAGATACTAAGAATCATGTTTAAAATAAGTAATAATCATAGGCAAAATGATAAAGCTGAAAAAGCATACAACACCCATAAGGGCAGTTCGAGTATGTTTTTGAAGCATGATAACATAATCAAAACATTTTTCCAACGTAAAGTGGTATCAGAGCCATGTAACAATCCAAAATATGAAGATGAAATTAAGTATGAACATAACATGTTAGAAAATTTAGATAATAACATATACCAAGCTTTAGATCTAGAATTTGAAGTAAACATTGAATAATATGTATAAAAAATTAGAAGTACAATTCCATGAAAATAATTAAAAAACTTTCAAAAGATTCAAGAAATGATAGTAGAATTATAGAGAACAATGGAATATCTATATGAAAAACAAAATAACGAATGTATATCAAAAATAAATCTATTCCAAACAAGTGGAAATGAAATTAGTTTATGTCCTCTTCAGATAGAAGAAACAGATGACTTTAAAATTGAACAATTAGAAAATAGATATTTAGAAGCAGAAGCAGAAGAACTAGATAGTTTAAGTCAAGAAATTGTGAGATTAATGGAAAAAGGTCAGAACTATAAGCATAAAACCTATAAATGGAGAGACTTCTAGAAGTCAAGTAACTACGTCTATTCCTACAACAGTCCCTAGCGGACAAGGCAGTAGAAATGAAACGCCAGAACAACCAGGAGCTAGATACTGGTCAGATCCTAGCTTTAGAAGAAAACCTACTGATAGAAATATATACGAAGGAATAAATTGGGCATCTGATAGAAGACCAAGTAATATTACACTAGAAACCCCGGTAGATTACATGAACCAAGAATATATTTGTGCAAATAGAATATATTTAAACTTAAATTGTGTTAGAAATATAGATGAGGCTATAACAAGATGGGAGAAAGCCACATATTTGTCAATAACATCATAAAGTTATGATATTGAAACAACATCAAGATTTTGTCATTTAACTTTCCAAGGAATCATAGCAGATTGGTGGAAAGGATTAACTGATAATGATAAAGAAGCAGTAAAAGGAACAACAACCACATTAGCTCAAGTGGTAAATAACTATGAAAATGAATCAAGAAGAGAATTTTTAGGAGAAATATGGAATGTAAATAGAGATGTAGAAAAAGAAAAAGAAAAACTGAGATTTACTTTTTTAATATATAATCTAAAATTCTGCGATATGTGTCGAATAGATGAATATATATGTAAATTGTAGGAATACTTCTATAAAATATATGATGAAACTGATAGAGAAAATGTTACCAATAAAAGTCTACTAAATTTATTTTATACAAAAGTACCTCACCCTTGGAGATTTAAAGAAATGCAATTATATCCTCAATATATTGGACAACGAGCAGACACATTAGGAGGACAAATAGAATTTCTAAAAATAAAATTAGAAGAATGGTGTGTTGAACCCACACTAAGTAGAAAAACAGACAAAGTAGTAAAATAAGGACTTTGTTGTTCACAATTGACCCATCCAATAACTATAGGATGCGAGCCAATGAGGTATAATAGAAGAAATAAATATCAATTTAAAAAGAAAAAAAAGGTTCTGATTCAAACCAAAACCAAAACAAAAATATTATAGAAAAAAGAAGAATTATAATAAAAATATAAAAAAACCAAAAGAATGCAAATGCTTTATATGCCAAGAAATAGGACATTATGCCAATGAATGTCCAAAAAGAGGATCTAAGAAAATTAACCAAAAACAATTCGAAGAAATTATAGAGGAAGAACTTTCTGAAATAGAAAATAGTCAAGAATTTGTTCAAATAATAGATGATGAACAATCAGATGGATCGATCTATTATTTCTCAGACACAAAATCATACTGAAGAAGAAATAATAGAAGAATATCAAGAAGAAGTAGAAAATTTCTTGCAAGAAGTATTAATAGATAGAAGATTATTTGTATTTTTGAATATATTATTTATGTGAACTATGCTTATTTATATTTTTGAATATTTTGTATGTTTCAATTTATAGTGTGCTACACAAGACAACGGTTGGGCATGTGCCTACTATGTGATGCTATTTATGGACCTAATCATCAAATATGTTGTAATTGAAATCGATAAGATACATCAGGTATTATACATAGTCTCATTAGATAATATGAAATATATCAATCTAATTATATATTATTAATTATATATACGTCATTCTCTTTGCAGGTCTTTAAAACTGTTGACTTCAGCATAGGTGGAAAGTGTTTTGATGTATGTGCTCCCTATACGAGAGATGAATTAGATGTTGTAAGAGAAGAATGGGCAAAAGCCCTACAAAGAGTGGGAATTTTTAGATATAATTTTATTGACAATGATAACAATAATGACAATGATGAAATAAGAATAACTTTGTTCTCATAATTATTTTTGTGTGAATGTGAATGAATTTTTATGAATTGCCATATATGTGTGAAGATGATCAATACATAAATGTGTCTATATGTGTCTGAATGTGAAAAGAGATAAAATGAATGGAACTACATGTTGTTACTGGTTTCTACATGTGTGTGATGAAAAAATAATATGAATTAAATGTGCTTATACATGTGTGTGAATCACATATATATAATATTGTTCATCTTGTTAATTTTGTAGGTTTGTGGCCTGTTGTTGGTTGATATCAATAGGTGTTATAAACCTGCAGTTCAAAACTAAACTGCAGGTTCTCATCCTGCAGACTAGCCATACAGTAGGCCTGCAAACTGATAAGAAAAAAAATTATAACATATGCGTCGGTTATTTGAACAAAACGGACACCAAAGACATACATCGGTGGTTTTTGATAAAAAAAACTGACGTCTATGTGGCCAGGAACCACGGCCGTGCTGGGAAGTATGGCCGTGGTGGCAGGCAGGGGATATGGCGTCGGTTATTAGCACAAAACTGACATCAGTTCAACTGATATGGCCAGGAACCACGACCGTTCTGGGAAGCACGGTCGTGGTGGCAGGGGAGATGGCGTCGGTTATCTTATAAAATCGACGCCTATAGGCCCTTTGCTGGCTCATTTTCGGTGGCGGGAAGCATTGTGACGTCAGTTCTTTTAATAACCGATATCTGTAACCATTCTATAGTGTCAGTTTTCTTAAAAAAACTGATGTCTATAGTCCCTTTGCTGGAGCGTTTTTGGTGGTGGGAAGCTTTTTGGCGTCGGTTGAGAACAGACGCCGAAGGGGTCCACCTTTAGCGGTGCCCACTTGGGTGTCGCTTGGAAACCGACACTAAAGCCTGTAATTAACCGATGCTAAAGGCTTGTTCTATAGTAGTGTACTATGATAAATGGGCAACTATACACATAGATAACTATCCAGTCTTTCATGAGCACACAAAATTCATTGAAGTCGACTGCAATTTTGTGTGGGACTTAGTCAAAGACAAGAAAATTATCACTCTTCAAATTAGAATAGGTGATCAAGTTGTGGACATTCTTACCAAACCTCTTCCTTCTACTTTATAAATATACATGGGCAACAAGGTGGGACTTCACAATGTTTACTCTCTAACTTGAGGGGGTGTGTTGGTATATTTGACTAGTTAGGCTTGGGCCCATTGTATTTTTCCTTAATTTATTTTTAGTGCATGTGCTCCCTAGATCCTATATATAGGAGACCGGTTCTCTTATTTCACTTAAGGAAAACACTCCTTTCTTCATATACTCATACACACACACATTGCCGCCTTGATTTACAACCCTCCCGGGTGTTCGGCCTCTGCCACGGGCATGGGAGAGGGGGGGGGGGAGAAATCTTTCTCTCTTAATCCCACATATATATATATATATATATATATATATTTGTGTGTATATATATATTATATTGGTAGCAGAGTTGATTCTAGTATGCTATTTGTAGACAATCAACCCAGGTTCCAATCTCACCCACGAGCCACTCCTTGTCAGCATTATATATATATATATATATATATATATATATATAGAGAGAGAGAGAGAGAGAGAGAGAGAGTCAGGCTAGAATACACTCGAGTGTATTTGGAGCGGAATACACTCAAGTAGTTTTTCATGATGCAATATTTTTTTTTGAAAATCTAATCTGGTGATCTTCTTAAACATCTCGTGAACAAGTCATACACAAAATTTGAGCACATTTGGATATGTATAGCTCATGTTATGAAGACCGCAAAAATTATGCATTTCAAATTAGTTTCGCGCATCGATTTTGTTGCCCTTGGATTAGTGACTTACACTCATCCAAATAGGCTCAAAATTTGTATGTAGCCTAGTTATAGTATGACGGTGAAGATCAATGGTTTACATTTTGCGAAAAATAGTCTTGATATGGAAACACACTTGAGTGTATTCGTACGATCCGTACACTCGAGTGTATTCTAGCCTGACTATATATATATATATATATATATATATATATATATATATATATATATATATATATTATATTTGTATTACATTGGTAGCAGAGTTAGTTCTAGGATGCTATTTGTAGACCATTAACTCAGGTTCCTATCTCACCTATAGCAGATTTTTCTGACAAGGAGTGGCTCAAGTGGTCAAACACGGTGTCCCCTAACAAAGGGACCCGGGCTTGAATCCCAATTGCCGCCTTTATTTACCATCGTCTCAGACGTTCGTCCTCCGTCACGGGCATGGGAGATGGGGGACAAACCATTCTCTCTTAATCCCATATTTGTGTGTGTGTCTATATATATATATATATATATATATATATATATATATATATATATATATATATATATATATATATATATATATATATATGGCCATTCATTCGGTACCCGCTTGGGTAACTAAGCTTAGTTACCCGTGCATCAATTTTATAATGGGAAGATACATATTTGTAATGAGACAAAAAATGTTTGTAATGAGATGACCGAATTTGTAATACAACCTCATTTTGTATTACAACGTAAACTACTTTCATAAATATCATTTTTACTGTAATCAGATGTGTAATACAAAATGCGTGCTTGTATGATAAATTTGGTCATCTCATTACAAACGATGCCTATCTCATTACAAATTGGTACCTTCTATTACAAAATAGATCCACATGTAACTAAAGTTAGTTACCCGCATGGGCAGTGAATATATATATATATATATATATATATATATTTATATGGATAAAATATTATTGTACTTGAGTACATATATCTTATATATACCCATCTTCATTTATATTGGTTTCAAAACTCTATACTACAATATAATACTATAGATGTTATGTATACCCTTTAGATAACATGTGTATCAAATATCATGTCAATTCGATGACCTTAGACCATCTAATGAAAGAAGATGTATATTTTCTAATCAACAATAAGTTATTAAAACTATAGAAATCGTTGGATGATGTGTTGTTGTATCTAGTGATACATGTGAGATATGGTTGTGATTTTCTAAACAAGTCTAATATAAACAAAGTTGATTCAATTCATAAGGTTGGGGTTATTTAACATACTCCAAAAATCCTATTTTAAAGGGCATACATATATGCATCGATCGGTACACACTTCATATATATACATATATGTAAGTATATATATATATATACATATATATACATATATATATATATAAATATATATATATAAATATATATATACATATATATATACACACACATATATATATACATATATAGATATGTATATATATATATATACATACAGAGAGAGTTGAGATAGAATACACTCAGGTGTACCGACTATTCTATACACTTTTATTTCTTATCATTGGATCTCCATCTTAATTAAACAAAAATATTACCCAACAATAGTGTAAACATCTGTCATCATTAATTGTCTATCTCACTGTCTCTCTGTTACTATCATAACAACACACATGCACCCCTCTTTATCTCTTCTACGCAATTACTACTCGTCATACTTTCTTATTTTTCTGATGCAATACATGATCTGTTTCTCTCTTCTATTTGTTCAACGCAAGGCATTCCTAAACCTAACAAACAGGTGGGTCGGTTAGGATTTAGTTCACGTCATTGCGGGTGTGGGTCTCACTGATGTTGGTAAAAAAAGACTCACTTCTAAATGGGTCATAAAAAGGTTCACCCAAACCCAACCCAACAGGTCGCGGGTCGACCCGCAGGTGCCCATATAACTTGTAGTAAAACTCAAGGATCTTCCTAAAAATAATAAAAATATTAATTTATATATTGTCTTCTTCATGTGTCTCTCTTTCTGTGTGTAAACACAAACTAAAACATTTAATATATTACATTTTACGTCAACTATAGTAGAAGAATATATTTTGTTGGGATAAATTGGCATATAAAACAATAAAAATTACTCAATGGATGTGTTTAATGTCAAATATAAAAGAACGACCATACATGCAAATGTTCAACACACAAAAACAAGCTAGTGTAATTTAAAGATAGGAACACAATTATTGATAATTTAAAGCTAGTGTAATTTATAGATAATGTTATCATTTCTATTGATATAAAGTAGATATATTTGTTATTATACAGATACACAATTATTGACAAGCCAAACACACAAAAAAATATTCATAAATATATGCAAATGTAAGTTCAAGTATGTCATATATATATGAGATGTATGTACAAAACACAATATATTTAAGTACTCATTAAGTACATGATTATCTCTAAAATTTTCATAAGCAATCATCTATAAAATTTAATTTTTAATTAATGTTCCTTTTAAATGGGTCACCCACAGGTGCCCGCAGGTCAACCCATGAGTCCCGCCTAATAAACGAGTTGGATCAGATTTGACCTATAATTAAATGAGAGGCCAAAACCCCTACCCAAACTCGTATTAAACGGGTCGACCCATAGGTGCCTGCGGGTAATGACCCATTTTGACAGATCTAGGCATCCCTCATCTCCATCGCGTTATCACACGATTTGTCAGTTGTCGTTCATCAATACTCTTGTTTTATACGCATCAAGGTTTCTTCTTTGTTTTCTTCCTCCAAACACTACTTATCATATCCTCTTTGTCCTTCTTTCTTCTTCTTTGATTTTCCTAGAAGTTGTGCCTTTTTCCTTGCTTCTTCCTTTATAATCTCTTTTCCTCTCCTTCGGTTTCTCCTCATGGTTGGGCAGCTTCTCTTCATTCTTGACTTGGCTTTATTTGATTCTCCTTCATTTTTTTCCTCAAGACTAAGCTCTTTTTCTTTTGTATTTCCTTTCTTGGCATTTTTTAATCAATACTTATTGCTAGAGGAGAAGACATCATTCTGGAGGTCTATAATGTTCCTTCGTATTCAAATAATGATGACAGAAGAACCTCCCATGTCACGCCATGCATGTATGCATGGTGCCTCTAGGTAGTACACAACCTCACACCACTCACAACCTTGACAAATAGCCAATATGATTGTATCCGGAATATGTTCTGACACGACATAGAAGATCATATCGGTAGTAGCAGCTACGTACCACAAGACATGAACAAACAAATCTTTATGAACTGGATATTTTCCCATTACTTGGTTACTTAGACCCAACAAGATGCAAGTATGCTACAAACGTGAAGCAAAACATTTTATATTCTTATATGCAGCAGTCAATTATCGTTGAAAACAAAGGTAGTCTCCAAGGATAGTATGTTATAGCGATGCTTGTGAACTAACTCTAGATTTGCAATAGTTTGGGTCACGAGATATTTGGTGTGTGGCTTGCGTGGTAGATGATATATTTACGAGTATCAATGGCATCATGATGGGATGTTTTCTATATCATTGTCACCAGATGCCTCTCTTTGTTGTTCTTCAGGTGCTAGCTGGCTCCTCGCTTTCATGTTATGGTCGGTTCAAGGACACCGGTACTATAGGAGGCCTCCTATAGAAATTCTATAGGACACCAATCAATCCTTGACACATAGACACTCCCCCATCATCATCCAAAAAATAAACAGAATTAAATCCGACACTAGACCACACTCACCTGTTTTTCTAGCGAGCATGTAATGCATTTAATTTTTGGGGAAATTTAATACTTATCTACCGATTAGCAATAACCGCATTGGAAACTGCAATCTATTTATTTATATTATGTATCAGAAACATCTTTTTGATAAGTACAAAATAGATATAATGAAAAGAGTTGGGAATGGATATGTTTGTCATAAACCAGTATAACACATAACAGATATAATTAAAAGAATTTGGTATGGATATTTTTGCCATTTACCGGTATAACTATATACGAGTATGTGTATGTATTCGTCCATAGGTATAAATACTTGTGCGAATATATAAACTGATATAACACAATATTTTTTTCGTGCACATATTTAAATACTTGCCACGTTTACACATAACATAATATTGTGATATGAATAATTTTTTATTTATTGGGTAAAATTGTACTTATTTATACTTTTACATGTGAGATATCTTAATCGAACTACATACTGATGCCCTTTTTTACTTGCGAACTACATATGTATCTACAAATAAATTTCTTATTTACCATATCAATAAATATAGAATTTTGATATTAGTATTAGATGCTTTATATTTTTTTGCATAATTTGATGTTTTATACTATTCCACTTTAATAGGGTATTTTATATCTAAATATAGAATTATATAAAAATCTTTATCTAGATATATTAATATTTGATGCTTTATATTTTTTGTTTATTTTTATGTTTTATACTATTTCACTTTCTATACATTACTTATATATATATATATATATATATATATATATATTTGTATCTGGTTGTGTTGCTTAAAAAATTGTGCACTCATATGTAATTCAATTCTGATACCTCACAAGTACAAATTAAAAAAAATGTTTTAACTAGATATATAAATAATATTATATAAAACAATATCATAGTTATATACATTAGATAAAATATTTATTTACACATTAATGTGTAGTTCGATTATGATAGTTCACATGTATGTATTTATAATTAAATTTTATATTTAGATATGATAAACAAAATTATACGTATGTGTAAGAAAAGTATTACAACTATATATAACAAATAAATAATATATTGATATGTAGTTTGATTATGATACCTCACATGTATGTGTGTGATGCAAAAAATTACTATTAGATAAGGTGAACTAAAAATGTTACACAAAATTATTGCAATTAGATACGGTAAATAAGAAATTTAGTTGTAGATACTTATGTAGTTTGTTTCTATACCTTACACGTACATATGTAAAAAAATGTTATTGGTATGTAGTTCGATTAGGATATCTAACATGTATAAGTATAAAAAAAATATAATTATACCCTAAATAAAAAAATTATACACATTGTGTTAAATGTAAAGACGACAAGTATTTAGGTATGTATACGGAAAAGATATACTATGTTATACTGGTTTAGATATGCGCACAAGTATTTATGCGCATGAACGAATACATATACATACTCGTATATAGTTAATTATGTCATTCCGTATTGTACTGGTTTATATGAAATACATACATACCGAACTCCTTTAATTATATTCATTTTGTATTTTTCCAAAAGATATTGCCGATACATAAAACAAATAAAAAGATTGCAGTTCGCAATGCAGTTATTGCTAATTTGAGGACAAGTGTTAAATTTACCAAAAATTAAATATATTACATGCTCTCTGGGCAAATAGGTGAGTGGGGTTTAGCGTATGATTTAATTCCTTTTGTTTTTGGATGGTGGTGGGGGAGTGTCCATGTGTAAAAGCTTGATTGGTGTCCTATAGAATTTCTATATGCTCCTCAGTGACGATTGGTTGCCCTTCCCATCATTGGCTCAGAGGGAGGAACACTTGTTTCTTTGAACATGCACATACCCTCTGCAATAGATGGTCCAGATACAATATGAAAATTCCATTTACGATGTATATAACCAGTTCACGGTTAGAGCTGTGGCTTCCGTGCTGGATTAAGAAGAAGAATGGTTGTGGATAGGTGTGGCCTTTGGAAGAGAAATCAGTGTATATGGTGCGCAGCCTCTCTAGTTGTTCAGAGGAAGGTGGCTGACTGGGCACAGTGTCGCTGCTGCGCTCAAAACTTTCATGCAACTTGGGGATTACCAGCGGCATGGCAAAAATGATAACTATGCATCATGTTACTAGTGCAACGGTGGTGCTGACAGTCAGGGTAGTATATATTTTGCTTCTGTCGAAGGTTGATGAGGAAAAGCTGACGGATGTGATCACGTTAATGTGGGGAGAGAGATAGAGAGGAATGAGAAAGGCAAGGCTCTGTGAAGAAAAAGGTCGAGATAATTTAATGAAAGACGATGTAAAAGCGTGACGTGAGGAGGCCAATCAGAGCGTACAACCGGAAAATACGAACGTTAACATATTACATTTGATGATCACAATCCAACGACTAAAAAGTTGAGGTGTACAAAGGGATTGATAGTATTCCAACTCAACCATATATATATATATATATATATATATATATATATATATATATATATATATATATATATATATATATATATATATATATATATATATATATATATATATATATATATATATATATATATATACTAGTAAATGCACACGTGCATATGCACGTGACATATAAAATTTGTTAGAAATGTGCGGGGAGAGGACTCATCCGTGAAAGGGTCTCTACGGTAAAAGATATTTGTGTTGGTTGTTTGAAAAGAGAGAATCAAGGAACTGTTTCCATAGGATTGAGAGAGAAATACATAATTAAAGATAATAAAAGTTAATAGGAGAGTGTGAGAATAAATATTTGTAGGAGCAAAATTCATTGAAAAAAGGAGAGAAGAGAGTGAATCAAGGAGAGCGCAGCATCAAACTCGCTCTTTTTATAGTATATATATATATATATATATATATATATATATATATATATATATATATATATATATATATATATATATATATATATATATATATATATATATATATAGAGAGAGAGAGAGAGAGAGAGTTGAGCTACAATACACTTGACTGTATAGGGCCGCCTATACACCTCGGTTTATAGGTGTTGGATCAAGATCCGGCAAAAAGCAAAAATAGGCCTCCTTTGTACAGCAGGCGCTCCCGTTAACGGTCATCAACTGGGTCCCAGCCCTCTCACTCCCCATGACTCCCCTCCTCCAACGTTCTCTCTCTCACAATGCGAGAACCCCGGTTCTCTGTGCCGCCTGTCCGCCGCGCGAGACTGCTCTTGGCTGGACTGGTCCTCTGCTCTGCCACGTTGCACGACTGCAACCGAGAACAACAATGAGCAACGACTACTCCTAGCCTGACTGATTTCAACCGAGAACAGCAACGAGCGCCAGTGCCAGCTAGTTCCCAGTCGCAACTCGAGCCCCTTCTGAGCCTGCCAATGTTGAGCATTGCAGCACAGAAGAAGAGAAGTGAAGCCTAAAAGTCAGGCATTGCCAACTTCGAGCATTGCAGCTAGAAGGATTTGATGAATTTGCTAGGTACCAACACATGTGCTCATCAACTAGTGATTATCGATATCGATTTTAGTTGTTTTGCACTTCTCATCTCTAGAATATTAAATCCAATAGACAACTGCTCCGACAACAACTTCTTATTTCAGTTGAAGAAAATAAGCATGGGGTCAGGTTTGTGTGGGCCGAATGCCTGGGGCTGATGGTTGGGCAGAGAGAAACATCCTACTTTTTGTTGTTGTATAGAAACCATATGCCTAATTAATTATATGCACACATTTTTTTGTTCACTACCTGCTATTAAATTTTGAGACTGGATTAATGAAATTTATAGTGATGGACTTCTCTACTGACGTTGATGGCATGATGGGCATTGATTGGTTAGCTTATGAGAATCCAATTGAAAGACTTGATGATAATGAGAATCCAATTGAAAGAGATGAGCATACATGTGCAATGGTAACCAAATATTGTAAATTTTTAAATTTCAACTATGTGTATATGTAACATTGTAAGGGATATGTTTGTAAGCATTTTTCTATCATATTTTCTTAGGTTGATGAACCAATTGATGATGATGAGGGGTTTGATGATGATGAGCGATTTGATGATGATAGGGTTGAAGTGGAATCTAATCCAGATCCGTATATATGCTTGTAGTTTGATTCTATTGAAAAGGCGAAAGAATTTTATAATCGATATGCTTACAAGGCGGGATTCAACATTCGTAAGGGGAGTCAATATGTTTCTGCTAAAACAAAACAGGTTACTGGTAGAGTGTTTGTATGTTCAATGGAAGGTTTGCAAAAAATAAAGAACAAAGGTGATGATGGTGTAAAGGGTACTCCAAAAAAGATATGACATCTGCACGAACAGGTTGTAAGGCTCGAATGTGAGTGAAGAAAGAAGAGGGCACAAAGTGGGTGGTTACAATTTTTGAGAAAGAGCACAACCATGACCTCACTCAAAGTCCATCCAAGAAGCAATTTCATCAGTCACATCGACATATGTCAGCAGAGGTCTGAGATTTAGTTCGTGCTATGCATGACCTGAATATTTCTACTGCTCAGATTATGTCTCTCATAGCTAGTCAGCGTGGTGGCATTCGTAATGTGAGTTTAATTAGAAAGGACCTGAGCAATGAGCTTGTATCCTTGAGAAGGAAATATATAGGTGTTGATGTTTCCTCCACTTTGGAGCATTTCAGAAAAATGCAAGCAATTAATCTATTATTTTATTATGCACTTCAACTTGATGAGGAAGGATGTACACGCAATATCTTCTGGGTGGATGCTTAGTCAAGGATGGCATATCAAACATTTAGTGATGTGATTACTTTTGACAACACATATATGACTAACAAGTACAACATGCCATTTGCACCATTCATAGGTGTGAATCACCACAAACAATCAACTTTATTTGGGTGTGTGTTGCTACGTGATGAGGCAGCTGATTCTTTTATTTGGGTATTCCAAACATTTTTAAATGCCACGTTTGGAAAACACCCTAAGGAAATACTAACTGATCAAGATCCAACAATGAGGAAGGTGGTTCACATAGTTTTTCCTGATGCAGTTCATCGTTGTTGTCAATGGCATATAATGAGAAAAGCATGTGAGCACCTTGGTGTAATATATGGGACAGTTGTTGGTTTTGCTAAAGAATTTCATTGTTGCATAAACATGCATGTCACTATTGAAGAGTTTGAGGATAGGTGGAAGAGAATTGTTACAACCCATATCAGGGTTAGTCAATAAATACCTCGATTAGAGTGAAGTACCATGATTTGTGCATAATTAAGTTAATTGAGATAAGTTAAGTGCTCATGTGGTGATTAGTGCAAAGTATCTTGTTAAACATCATGTTTAATCAATATAAGCTAAGATGTGAATCAATAGTTGAGGTTGAATCATATGAGGTAATTAATAATAATTGCAGTGTTAATCGTTAAGTTAAAAAGTGCCCAAGAAGCGATTAGTATTTTGATTAGATGAGATAAGCTAATTAGGATGATTTCTTGCTTTGAGGGTGTAGAGTACCTTGCACGTGAAACGTTGCAAGAAGAATCTTCCAAATCGGACCTCTGAGGCAATAATTATGCCATTTTCCATTTCCTTGGATGAATTCTGTAATTTTCCTAATTTTTGGTTTAATAATCCCTCAATCCTTTTATTCCTTATCCTTTCTTCCCGATCGATTCAGACACCGCCTAAGAGGCGCTCAACAGGGGTGCAATCCCAACAGAGAGGGAGAGTCAAGGGGCGATTCTTGGCTCATTGGTTCCAATTCAACAGCACGACCCTCATCCACCTTCTCCTTTTCCTTTTCTTCTTCCTCCAACCTCGCCAAAACACAGCGCCCACCAGCCAGAGAAGGCCGGCCAGCAACATCAACTTTCCAGCCCTTGCGGCGCCGACTAGGGTTTGTTGGGCACAGCTAGCACCAAGATAAAGGTGCCTTCGACCTTGACCAAGAGGGAGGAGTATGAATCCGTAGCTATCAATTGTGTTTAGGCACCAATCGTGGCGCCCTAGCTACCAAAAACGATGCCCCAACCAGTCCGAGTTGCGGCTGTTGCAGCCATGGCTTTGTGCCACCTTGGGCGTGAGCTAGCACTCGAATTTGATGCCAAAAAACTCACCTTGAGGTCCAGACTACAAATCCGCAGCCTCCCAAGCCTTGAGCAGCTCCTAGCTGAGCTCTTCTCCAAGCTGATTGTTCTCGCGTTGAGCTGTTGTAAGCGGCAGGTTTAATTTGGGCAAATCCAAGGTTGAAGAGGACTTGCGTGTTCCCGAAAACTAGTCTCTAGATGCAATTCCAGTCGGATCCGGACATTTCAAACTAATGTGAGTAGAATTTCACTCAGTATCTAAGATTTAACTCTGCAAATCAGAAATTTTTGGTAAATTACGCATTTTTCACTGATAACAAGCGTTGGGCAGTATTTGGCGTCGCCCGACTTTTTATTTCATAAATTGTTTCTTTATGCTTTAATATGATTTGGATTAGCATCTGATCAGTGTGGATTGGACCAGTGAATTTACATGGTTCATCAGAACCTAAATTGCTCAGTGTGAATGTTGAAATTAGTAATACACGACCGATAATGGTATGGTTTGGGTATAAACCCAGGCAATACAGATTTTTTAAATTATCAGATGCACGATTTCAAAGAAAGTACGATAACATAAAAATATACAATAAAACTCTAGTTGCACGATGCATGTTATGTTAATGTGTGTGAAATTAACATTTACGTGAATTGGCACATTTCTCTAAGGTATTACTAGAAATTCTCAAGTATTGTTAATAATTTGTGTTATGATACGTAAGTAACTCTTAATTGAGTTATGTGATCCAAAAACTAGGATTAGGGTTAATGTGCACGTTCTTCGAGAAATTTCAGATAATTGATAAATACTATGGATGATTTCTTATATGTGAAGTAAATTACTCTTATCAGTGCAATAAGATGTTCAATTGCATGAACTCAGTATGTATGTGCCAAATTAACATGAGTTTGGGTTAATTATGAATTTTCAATCTTCCTGCATGCATGATATAAGGATTACTCAGTATTTACAATGATTTTGAGTATACTGCTCTATCAGATCTAGAATGATATCATATTGTGATTTCAACTGCAATCAAATAGATGGGGTAACTGAAACCCTAACGATAGGGTGTTTCCATGTGATAAGTGAATGAGGTAACTGAAACCCTAAGGATAGGGTGTTGAATGATTCAAGTATTTTGATATCAAAATTGTCATTATGAGATGTGGTGATGCTTAAAAGTTCAATTGCATGATTTTAGTGTATAAAGTGCCAAATTGACATGCATTCTATTTATTTAAGAATTTTAGTCTGCCTCCATGTATAGTATGATGATTACTCAGTATATTATTATGTTTTGAATATACTACTCTGTCAAATTTAGAATGATATTTATGTCGTGTTGTAAAGTTCAAGTAAATAGACTCGGTACCATAGAGATACCAAAGTCCAGAACAAGTAAGAGAGAGATGCAATGTAGTAAGAGCTTTTCTATAGTAATAAAATATTAGATTAAGGGCCCTGACACCGTAGAACCCCTTTGTGAGGTCTACGCCTTAGGGGTGAAACGACCTAACCCTGGCAGTGTCTAGTATATGGGGGTCGGATCTCATGTCCAACACTAACCAGAGATAGGATCCTAGTGGCACGAGAGTACAGTTTGTAGTGTCCAACATCAACCAGAGACAGGATCCTGGTGGCACTAGAATATAGAAAAGCCATGTAGTATCCAACATCAACTAGAGACAGGATCCTGGTGGCACTAGAATAATAAATGGCTTGACTCTCCGCCTGTGTAGTCAGCTAGAGGAGGAGTCCAGTTTATGACACCATAGGATGTTGAGGCCAGAGAGCCTGAGTTCCTATAGCAGACCAGGACAACATTCAGACTTAGCTATCCCGGGGTGTCGGCTAAGTCTTGTACAATGGGATCGCAGTTCGCTACGAGTGTTCATATGTGGAGTACACTGCATATGATCAGGGCATAAGATAAAATATGTTCATATAGGATCACAGAGCTTTATTAAGTTAAAGAGTTAAGAAAGATATCAGTTAGCTTCACAACAGTTGTTCTTTAAGTGGAATTTTAGTATTTTCTGTTAATTAATTGTATTTACAGCTTTGCATCAATTATTATCATAATAAAATGTTGACATCTTCTGTTGTTTAAATTAAATTGCTTAGACATTCTCAGTGTAGTATTTTTTGTATATTATTCTAAATAATAAACACAAATGAGTTTTTCTGTGATGGTTGGGTGAAATTCTATTCACTGAGCTAGTAGCTCACCAACCTACTAAAACATTTTTCAGGTCAACGTCAGCAAGAGGAGGTTGAAGGATCGTATCACCCGAGTACATAGAAGGTAGTTAGTAGTTAGTTAGAGGTCTCTTAGTCCTTTCCCCTCGGTCCTTGGGCATATGTGGGTTAGAGAGAGAATGTGGTAAAATATGTAGTTAGTTTTCAATTATATGTTGTGTTTTATAGTCTGCATGAGAAATGTAATATGTCGCGTATATTTGTTTATTTTCCTAGTAAGATAGTTGGTAATTAGCTTCCGCAGTTTTATTGCGATTTAATGTTGTTCAAGTTTTATGCTTTTCCTTTAAGTCGAATCTAAGTGATCAAGTAAAGAAAAAGTTAAGGGTGGTTTACCGAGGGTGACTCCCCGGTCTTCGGGGTCATTAGAGATGGCATGGAGGTCGGGGCATCACAACATCTTTGGTATCAAAGCATAGGTTGAGTACTTAGATACTCTAAGTCAATGTTAGGGGATGATAAGAGACCAATAGGATTAGGACTTAAGTATCTTTCTTCTAACTGTAGTTTTCTAACAGGAAATATTCTGTTATACTATTGCAGATGGAAGAAAGAGGACATGGTCATGAGAACCAAGTAGGGAGCTTAGGCTGAGTTGTTAGGAACCATTAGGATAGAAAGATAGAGTTATAAAGTGAGGGAGATAAGAAGTGATGTGTCTTTAGCTCTGGGAAGTCTGAGTATTTAGGTACCCTAGCCAGGTATCTGAGTACTTAGATTGACCAGTATAAAGCTACTCTGTCTATACTTACCTGAATACCCTGGCCAGGTATGCAGATGAAGGATGGGCTAGAGAGAAACCCTAGAAATCTTAGGGTTAAGAAACTAGAAATTAATGTAGGAGTAAGAGATTAAGCATAGGATGTGATACAACTCTTGCTTTATATTTCTTATTTGATTGGAAATCACTAGAATCATTTATGACAATGTTCTCAATATTGAGCTGTAACATTTATGACAATGTTCTTTGTTCTATTTGACTTAGCACTTTCTGTGTGCTTGTTCCAATGTGTTGTGTTGTTTGAACAAATGATTCAATGCATGTTGTATGCTTGTTTCCAATTTTATTTGTTATGGCTGATGGCAATTCTCATATACCTGATGGAAAAATTGATGTAGCATGATTTTTGGTCCATTTCATGGTGTTTAGTACTTCAGTAACATTTTGATTTTCCAATGGGAGGTTCCATGCTAAATTAGAGGAGTCAAGAAACCTAATAATTTACAAGTTACTGCCTCACAAAATCGGCCTGTGCCATTTTGATAATACCTACTAATATTAGTGTTACTGACTCGCATATGATTCCTTACTGACTCGCATATGATGCCTTACTGACTCGCATATTATTTGCCTTGATTTCAGATGGCATTTGATTATTGTGTTAGATAGGTATGCAAAGACAAAAAGACACCTGACTGGTTAGAATAACTGTTGAAATGTTTATGATATATGTTGGTATCCAAAAACAACACCTTCTTTCTCCATGTTGTGTTCATTCTCAGTTGAGTAACATATTCATTTCTTCATTCTGATGGGTTCAGAGAACAAGTTCTCATTAATTTACCAGGGTGAGTTCATTCAGCGTTGGGTACATTCAGCTATTACATTCAGTTGTTGGGTACATTATGTGAATTAGCATTCCAATTTAAATGCATAAATATTAGTGTTCAATGACCACAAAGGATACATTAGTGTTGAGTGAATTAGTTAACAACTTGGGCATTTGAGTGAATCTGATGTAACATTTGAGAGGAATTTGGGTGCAATGGAATGACATGCCATAAGTCCGACATAAAAATGCAAAGGTGCAATTAGAAACAAAGCCACATTTCAACTCAGAACATTTGGGTAACCATCATTCATTGATTCAAATGTTGTTACACCATTTAACTACTTGGTACAATGCTAAATTGATCCAGCGTACACAAATACTAACATGATACATGATATCAATAATTCATACAAACACCACTTGTAATTTATGATTGCTCTTTGTTCATTGACCCTGGCCATCTTCACTTCTTCTTTAACTTTAATTAGATCAGAACCTGCGATCTTCACTTCTTTTTTGAGTTTCATTAGCTCAGAACCTGCCATCTTCAATTCTTCTTTCAGTTTCATTAGCTCGGAACTTGCTATCTTCAATTCTTCTTTCAGTTTCATTAATTCAGAGCCTTAAGCATTGGAATCTTCCTCTTCAGTATGTGTTGAGGCTGAATCTGCCCACTGGAAGTACCTACAGAAAGGATGCCCCTGTACAACAAAGGAACAACATAAAAAACAAACACATTCCACACAATTCATACAAGACCCTACAATTAGTACACATACTTCCTTATTGAAATTTGGACATCCAAAGAACCTGCAGCCATAAATTTTTAGTGTCCTAGCTATTCTAGACACAAGCACATAGCCACAGTCACAATGCGAACCAATTTTGTCTACAGGTCTCTGAAGAAACGCATTTGAACATGTAGAGGATGTATAGCAATTTTCCTTTTGATAATCCATATAGTCAGATGGAAGGCAGATCTAAAGGGGGGGAAATCGGAAAAGAGGGGACCTAATTACAGGACAAAGTGAAGAATTTAGAGAGCCAAAGAGGGAATCAGACTCATTTCTTCCACCTATAGGGATAGTGACAAAGGGGAAGCACAATTGGGCACCTGGTGCGAAGGACGGCAAGATGGATTTCGAAATTCGACTGACGGAGAACAGACACCTTGCACCCAGTTTCTGGAATCCACCTGGAGACGGCGGTTTACTGGCGAAGGCGGTATGCTGGCCTCGGTGGTCTGCTGGAGACGGTGGTCTTTTGAAGATGTTGACTTCAACCTTGGTTGGTGATCATTGATTTGCCTGGCGACGGTGGCCTTCTGGGAACCAGACAGAAGGGAAATGGGAAGCAGCAGCAGAAGGGAGAGGGGAAGCAGCAGCGTCTCCTGGGATCCGGATAGAGGAGAAAGGGAAAGGAGAAAAAGAGGAAGGAGAAATGGAGGAAGTAGAAATGAGGACGGAGAAACGGGGAAGGATGAGGAAGAAGAAGTGGCCTAAGCGATTCACAGGCCGTGGAGAGGAGAACGAAGAAGGGAAAGTGAATCAGAGGATAGAGACTAGAGTCTGACGAAGGGTTCTCACATTGTGAGAGGGAGAGGGTTGGAGGAGGGGAGTCACAGGGAGTGAGAGGGCTGGGACCCAGTTGGATGCCGTTAACAGGAGCGCCTGTTGTACAAAGGAGGCATGTTTTTGCTTTTTGCCGAATCTTGATCCAACGCCTATAAACTGAGGTGCATAGACACCCCTATACACTCGAGTGTATTGTAGCTCAACTCTCTCTCTCTCTCTCTCTCTCTATATATATATATATATATATAATGTCTTGTAGATTACGTTTCTTTGTGATAAATTTTTTTTATATCTATGGAGCTTATATATCTTTGCATCAAGAAAAAGATATAAAAAAACTAACCAGTATGACGGCACAGATTTATAATTCTAGGTATGTGTTTTTCCACATACAACGTCCCAATTCTTTTCCAGCTCTTCTTTCTAAAAAAACTAACCGGTATGATGACACAATTTTATAATTCTAGGTATGTGTTTTTCCACATACAACGTTCCATTTCTTTTCCTGATTTTCATTCAACTAAGTAGAAGCTTGTGTTGATCTCATCTTCCATCCACTCCTTGTGCAAGGCCGAGATTTGTCCTGTCATGCAGCCTTTGGTGATCCAGAATCGAAGGTTGCAGATAAGAACCTCCAAGTCTGACTTGGAAACTACCTTGGCTCTACGCTCTCTATCTTCTACCTTGTGCTACTCAGCATCCAGTATTAGTCTGCTAATTTCTTCCACATTCAGGCGATCGCTTTCATTGGTGATGGTGATCTACTCTTTGATGTTGTATCGTTTCATCACAGCAGTTGTTGTTAGCACTCCATCAACATCGAGCTCAAACGTGACAATCATTTTTGAGCATCCGACTTGATCACGCAGTATCCCTTCAAGAAGAAAGGTACCAAGTAAATTATTTTCATCGGTCATGCTTCTCCCCCCTCATATACACAAAACTATACTATCGTTTGGTTATCATATGCCATGTTGTATCCGTCCCTTGACTTTACGACAGGTATAGGGGTATTCCTGTGTATGACAACATCCATAACCCTGCCCTTCACCTTCACCCCAAGTGACAAGGGTGCTACATCTATAAGCACCAAATCTTGTACTTTGTTGCCTCCATGCCCAATAAGTTTAGCAACCTGAACAACAACACCGTATGCAACAACTTCATCAGGGTTGATAGACTTGCACAACTCTTTTTCGTCAAAGAAATCCTGCAACATATTTTGAACTCTTAGAATTCGTGTTGACCCTCCAACAAGAACAACATCATGGACATGTTTCTTATGGATATTGGCATCCTCCAAACAGTGTTCAACGACATCAATGCATTTGGAGAACAACTCCATGTTCAGTTCCTCAAACTTGGCATGGGAGATCTTGGATTGGAAATCCAGACCCTCGTGGAAGTACTTTATATCTACCACAAACTTTGTTGTGAACGAAAGAACTCGCGGAAGTACTCTACATCATAAATATTGTGTTTATGAGGTTATGTATGTTCCAATTTTATATAGTTTGGAACAATAACATTTTGTTGGTATTATTGATGATAATTCCCCTTTTTGTTGAGTTTGTATCTAGCTAGCAACAATGTATCTATTGATTTTTCTTTGTATACTAGGGAATGGGATGAATGGAATTCCCCAACGTTTATTAAAAAAAGATCAAGAACTAGGTATGGACAATAAATTTTAACCATTATTAGGGCATACCAATACAATTCGGGTTTGGTGTGCCTGAATAAAGTATTGATCCCTCTAGATGCTCATCCTTACATGAAGCCACCACATAGTTTGTTGATGTGAGGCTACATACGATATAAATGTTGTTCTTGGAATTATAATGTTTATACAAGAATCTAATGAATTTAGAACTAACAATGATTTGTATGTTTTTCTCAATTATGATTCAGTTGCTTCATTATCATATAAAAATAAAATGATGGGATTTAAATCCTTAGATAATATTTTTTATTTGTACTTTTGTTGCTTGCAACTGGTCATCTGAGACATCTCACTCTCACCTAACACCACAACACTAGTAAAAGATGAATAACTATTTTAAAATAGTAGATTTAAATTAAGACAAAAAACCACAATGGAGAGTTACTTTATTTTGGTGTATACATTTAAAATCCTACCAATTAAATTGGGGTGGCGTTTATACTCCATTCTAGAGTGAATGAGTTGTTCTTGATAACAGCTGTGCACACAAAGTTTTAGGATGGGAGATGTGTGCGACAGTTTTGAATGCTCCCTTGTTTCTTATGGATGGTGAATACTCGTATCTCTATAAGATTGAAAAAATAATGGGAAAAACTAACTTAGAACATTTTCTAAAAATAATTATCAATATAGTACCCTCTAGAAAATATTCCTCAAAATAGCACATTTTGGCTGAAACTGCCACTCAAAATGGCATTTTATTTATAGAGATTAGAAGTGCCACATATCTTGGTATATTTATTTTTAAATAAAATATTAAAAAAAGTCAAAAGCATGCATCGAGTGGCACTTTCAAGTTGAAATGTCAAGTTAAGAGCGCCACCAATGTGGTGCTTATGATTTTTCTCTCTTTTTTATTTAAAAAATAAACACACGTGTTTGTGGGTTCTTCTACACCGGATACATAAAATGTCAAATAAAGTGGTATTTTAATAGCACTGTCGTTTGGGAAATATTTCTATTATTTTGGGAAATATTTTCACGAGAGTGCTAGTATGGTAATTGCTTTTGTACAAGTGTGTTAGATTGATTTGTTTTCCATAAAAGTATTTAACTAGTTCCTATTCTGAAATGTTGTACGCCTTCTTTGACAGATCAAAATTACTAGAACTTTGAGCATGTGCATTCAAACTTGGCCTAAGAAAGTGTAGTTACGTAGTGACACTTTGCAATGTTAAAATGCATGGATGAATTATGGGACGCAAGTTAATCACATACGTCATGGACGGTTTCTAGGAATTATAGAGAAAACCAAATAATTGCATGCAGTTTTGTAATTGTGGTGTGTATACTTTGTGGGAAGTTGACACTACAGCAAAATTGCCCATTAGCGGCATTTATTCTAGTGGCATTTATAAAAAAAGTCACTATCTTTCTAATATACAAGCATTTTTAATTAAAATGCCTCTAAACCACCTATTATAGAGTTTCTAAAAAGGACTTAACATTAAAGGCATTTGTATTTTAATTAGTGGGAACCCTAAATTGCCATACCCAAATTTGCTAATGCAATATTGACTTTCCCGCTCCAAATTTCACGACTCACGCTCCAAATCACTATGAAATCCCACTCTCTCCCTAATTCAGCCCGACAATATCCATCTGCCGCTCTCTCCTTACGCGACTTCCTCCCTCTCCAGCTAGCGCGTGGAGGAAAAATGCCCGCGATCCCCCGACACGATATCTCTCCCCCGACTTCTCCCCCACGATCTCTCTCCCCCGACCTCTCCCCCGCGACCCCCCAGCACGATATCAGTGGCGCGATCTCGGCGACGCGATCCCGCGTGCGTGGCGAGAGGATCTCAAGCCGGAGGCGACGTGTGGGCCACCTCGGGGCTCCGTTATCGGGCGATCCTCCTACTGAACCTACTCATGAGGGAGCGGTGGAAGAAGACGGTGACCCACAACCTAGCCTCCATCTCCAGAGATGACGACGACGCGAGACGAGGAACCTTCCTGGAGATATGGCCCCACTTCTCCTTCACCTCATGACTCCACCTCCCTATAGCTCGCCATCGATTTCGGACTTCTGTGAGTGGTTCCTCGTGTGGAAGTCCAACCAAGGCGGGTTGTCGGTGACTCATCCCCTGGGTGACCTAGATGCAGGCATGGCTGTGATGTCTGCGGTCAGGCTAGACTGGTAGAGAGGAGTGGATACCTGATCGAGGATGGAGCATCAGGGGACCATGTTGCGGAGGATCCAGGTGACTATGGCCGTGTGGGAGGGCTTGTCGGGCGGAGGGATTTTCAAGCTAGTGATTCCCTTCCCTCCTCTTCCTCTTCTACTGCTAATCGAGGGAGCAGTAGTGAGAGGTCTGTCATGACCTTGCCACTGATGGATGTTGCCAACGAGGTGCTTGAGGTTATGCCTCAAACACCTGATCCAAGTCCTGCTCAATCCATGTTAGGCTGCGATACGCTGGGTCTTGACGGAGGCATTTGTAGCATTCTTGGCGGCTCCTTCTAGGTTGGGACTCTCTGTGTCCCTTTGCAGGCCACCTTCCCAGAGGCTGCTTCAGAAGGGATTCGGGCACGACTTGTTGCAGGAGACCAAGGTACAAACTATTCCCTGAGCTGCATATATGACTACGACGGGCCCGTAGAGGCCAGAACACCAGTAGTGCCTAGTATGTCACACCTCGTGTGTAAGTGTGTTGCACTACAAGTAGACACTTCATAGCACAACTTCAGCCTACTCGGTTATGGTCTGTTCCATCTCTTTCTATCTCGAGAAACATTTTTGTTAAATTGAACAAGCTTTTTTGGCTCCAATTGTGCACACAAGAAAACATAGTTGATTCCTTTATATGCTGGCTATTCAATTAAATTCAATAATATATATTGCTCACTCTAATGCTAATGATGTTTTCTGCACATAATGTAGTGATACAATAGATAGAATAAAATTTCTTCATCATTGGCAAAGAAAGATGATCTCTAGTGATTCTATATACCATCGGGCTTCATGCCTCTTTTATAAATGATTTGTGCATAAAAATTGGAGTACTTGGGTTGAGATTATGCCACCACATACCCACATAAGCATGCTTTCATAATGATCAATCTAGCTTTATGTACACATTACTCCCTAAACTGCATATATGACTATGACGTGCCAAATTTGGATGCATTCAATAGAGGCCAAAACACCAATAGTGCCTAGTGTGTCTGTAACATCCCAATCTTTTTATGCAAAATTTCCAAATTATTTTAGTCCTTGCATGCTCTTTTTTAATTTAGATAATTGTTGAGGACTCAAATGCAATTTTACCATAATTAGTTTTGGAAAATCACTTATTGTGTTCAATTGCTCTATTATACTTGTTTTAATTAAAGAAAATCTTTTCATGTATATCTATGTCCTTTTGTTGAAGAAAAATAAATGTTTTATGTCCAATTTTCTCTCTCATATGATTATTAGTGAGTTACATGTTTAATTTCATGCTTAACGACCTTCATCTTGTTAATTGAAAATAAACAATTGTGAGTACACATTTTCATGTTTTGTAACTCTTATTTGAGAAATTAATGACTTTATATACATTAATTATAGCCATTTGAGTACACATGATGATTTTGCTATATTATGAACCTAAATGTGTACAAAAACGAAATCTGACCCCACAGGAGTATTCTAGACCCTCTAATGTACCCTTGGTTCAAATTTGAACCCACTATGACCTTGTTTGACCCCCCAATTAAATTGGAAAAGATTTGAATGTGTTTTGTTTAATTAGGAGTGATGGTGGGTTAAAAGACAAAATTAACTGATTAATTATGTTTTAGTACATGTCATTAACCTATGGGTGAAATTTGAATGCATTTGACCCACGTTTGGACCCTCTAAGCAATTAAAGTAGGTTTTAATATGGTGTGACCTTTTATTTAAATGATAATGCATTTATATGGCCGATTTAAGCTATAGTCGCCTTTAAATGTAATGTCACGCGTTATTCTCCCTCGCACGCAGGCACAGGAACCGTTGGATCAAGATCCAACGGTGCGGCCATCTTCTTCTTCCTCCGTTTATTTTCGCGAGCAGCAGCCGTTACACACCGGCTCCAATACAAGACTTCAATCTCCTCCGTTTCACGACGGTTTCTCGTCGTTTCTTCGCCAACGACTCCGTATCGTCACCCCGATCTGAGCAAGCCATCACTCACCCTCTCTCTCTCTCTGTCGAGCAAATGCCCAATTTAGGGCTCGCACCCTCCGTTGCAAAGACAGCCCCCTAGCCTCCTTCGCCGCTACCTAAACATTCAGAGAGCACCTCCGGCCCCCGAGCTCTCCTTCTCCACTACCAATTTCGCCCCGAGAGCCCCAGCTCTCCCTGACCTGCTCGATCTCCCTTCTTCGGCAACGCGGGCTCCTCCCTGCCCCCAACAACGCCTCCACCCTAATTCCTTCTCCGGTAAGCATATACCATCCCTCGCGGTGCTTTTCGCATCACTCCTTTGCTCCGATCTTGTCCCAATTGTTGTACCCTCAAGGTCACTTTCATGATGCTTGTCGACGCACAACTCCGCCGTGCTCTGGGCTGCCCATGGCCACGAATAACTCGCATTTGGCCTTGATGGATCGCACCCCGACCTTCGCCCGTGTTTTCTGACTCGCATTCATGGATTCTCGGCTCGGAACCAGTGATTTCAAGTATCCGAGACCCTCCCCTGTTCTTGCTTTACGACAGAGCATTCCTGGAGCTCCCGGCCACCGTGAGACTCCATCTGGGGCTTGCTGAGTTCGCCTATCAACCAGGATGGCCACGGTGCTCTTGGTTGTCCCTGTTGGACACTGCTCCGCGATCCTGATCCCAAGAGTCAAGGATCGGCTGCTCCTATCCTGCCATGACGCGAAGGGGAGCAATCCAGGTCTTGAAATGACCTTGGTGCCCCTGTCATTTGTTTAATCGACAATTTCTATCACGAGGGCATTTTGGGGTTTTCGCCTGTACCCCCTTCCTTTGTTCACGAGGCCACAGTGGCGAGCCTCCTCCCTAGCTGGCGAAGCCCGATTGGACCAAGTCAGAGCCGGCCCATTGTTTTGGATATATCTTTATATATGTGGCTTTATCTCATTTTGTGATTGGTCTGATCTTTAGAAATTTGTAGTAAATCGCCTAATTATCAGAAAAATACGCAAAAATACATTTTGGAAAGGATTTTTGATGAGGAATCTGATTTTTTGGTTTTTATCGACTGATTCTACTATTTTAACATGTCAAATTTTATATGAGCAAATTAGGGTTTAATGGAATATGATAAGTGATAATTATGTTAATTTCAGGTGATTAAAAAGGATCCAATCAGTCAAACCAAGTTTGACTTAAGGTGTTTTAGTTCAAGGTAAGCGGGCCATGCCCTTGGCATAGATAACTCTTGGTTATTGAATGTTTATGAATATTGTTAAGCACCTTATGTTAATATCATTGTTAATTCATGTTTTCTTCAAGTATATGATTATTGAATGTTGTTTGTTATAAGCTAAGTCTAAGAGTAGAAATCCTATTAAGATCATGGTTTATGATTAAGATACAAGAAATTAAGATTTAAGAGGGAATAAGTTCCCAATCATGCTTAAGAGGGAGAAATCCCATTATAGTCATGGGGAGAAATCCCAATCATGCGCAAGAGGGAGAAATCCCAATTAAGATTAAGTTTAAGATATTAAGAAGATAAGTGAAGTTTAAGAAAGATCATGAATGATAGAAATTTATTCAGATTTATATGCACCTTGTTATGGGCTTTCCGAGCAATTATGGGCTTTCCGAGCATTCATGGGCTCCTTATGGGGCATTAAGAGAGGAGCATATTTTTCTAGTAAATTTCTTTATGTAAAAGACAATAAGAAATGATTCATGATAAATGCATGTTCATGATTATGTTAAGTCACTTGTATATTTAATTTTATGTCTTATAATATGCCAATGACGCTTACTTACTATGTTTGTTTTCCTTTGCATGGCTGGGGACGAGATGTCCGCAGGAGTTGGAGCCAAGGAGAAAGAAACATCTTGAGAGTACCAAGGACCCAGAGATCCAAAGAGTTGTTGCCTGGTGGGACGTCCATCTATGGAGATCCTATCATTATCTAGTTTATGTTTAGTATATCTTTGGAAAACTGATGTAGCTTTTATTCCAAGAACTTATGTATGAATCTACGTTTTCATAAAGCCAAGTGTTATTTGTTTCTTGTTATGAGATCATGTATGTAACATTTCCTCCCAAATATGCCAAGTACCCCACACTATGGATAATGTTGGGGATTAGGCTGTGCTTCCTCTGGTTACGTAAGAAACCCTAGGGAGGGGTGTTACATTAATGGTATCAGAGCAAGGAATAGATGGCCACTAAGGCAACAATAAAGATTCATGCAAGTCACCCTAGGATGAAGAAATAGAAGTGGAAAACATGATTATGTATCCTAGTATGTCTAGAGAACCCTAAAGATGACTAGAGCCCTCATCTCAGTAGAGAAGTACATGTTAGCATGCTTAGGTAGTTGAAACCAAACCCTAGATGATGACATGTTTCTCCTTGTCTCAATGGTAAGGGCCATCCAATTGAGATTTGAGGAAAATGCCATTTAATGTGACTTTTTATGTGTCTTACCTTCATAATTGTATGTGTGGTATGGGACACATGTGCACATAAGTGGGTGAGATGTAGCATAAAAAGATCCAACATTTCTAAAATATGTGCTTGATCACCACATATAAAGAGATGAAGGATATATGACCTAATGTTAGTCAACTATGAAGATGTAGCCATGATAAGTGAGAGATAGATTCCCAAAGTATAATGAGTTAGGTGTAATGTTAAGGAGTAAGTATGAGACTTAGTAAGGGTAGTTAAGTAATTTATGATTGATTCATAATGCTTTGTCTATGCATGCTTCTTTTGTAATAAAATTTGTATGGAAAATTTGCAAGTTTATGTGAAACCCTTAAGGTGGGTAGAAACCCTAGGAAATTTCGAGGACGAAATTTATTTAAGGTGGGTAGTATTGTAACATCCCAATCTTTTTATGCAAAATTTCCAAATTATTTTAGTCCTTGCATGCTCTTTTTTAATTTAGATAATTGTTGAGGACTCAAATGCAATTTTACCATAATTAGTTTTGGAAAATCACTTATTGTGTTCAATTGCTCTATTATACTTGTTTTAATTAAAGAAAATCTTTTCATGTATATCTATGTCCTTTTGTTGAAGAAAAATAAATGTTTTATGTCCAATTTTCTCTCTCATATGATTATTAGTGAGTTACATGTTTAATTTCATGCTTAACGACCTTCATCTTGTTAATTGAAAATAAACAATTGTGAGTACACATTTTCATGTTTTGTAACTCTTATTTGAGAAATTAATGACTTTATATACATTAATTATAGCCATTTGAGTACACATGATGATTTTGCTATATTATGAACCTAAATGTGTACAAAAACGAAATCTGACCCCACAGGAATATTCTAGACCCTCTAATGTACCCTTGGTTCAAATTTGAACCCACTATGACCTTGTTTGACCCCCCAATTAAATTGGAAAAGATTTGAATGTGTTTTGTTTAATTAGGAGTGATGGTGGGTTAAAAGACGAAATTAACTGATTAATTATGTTTTAGTACACGTCATTAACCTATGGGTGAAATTTGAATGCATTTGACCCACGTTTGGACCCTCTAAGCAATTAAAGTAGGTTTTAATATGGTGTGACCTTTTATTTAAATGATAATGCATTTATATGGCCGATTTAAGCTATAGTCGCCTTTAAATGTAATGTCACGCGTTATTCTCCCTCGCACGCAGGCACAGGAACCGTTGGATCAAGATCCAACGGTGCGGCCATCTTCTTCTTCCTCCGTTTATTTTCGCGAGCAGCAGCCGTTACACACCGGCTCCAATACAAGACTTCAATCTCCTCCGTTTCACGACGGTTTCTCGTCGTTTCTTCACCAACGACTCCGTATCGTCACCCCGATCTGAGCAAGCCATCACTCACCCTCTCTCTCTCTCTGTCGAGCAAATGCCCAATTTAGGGCTCGCACCCTCCGTTGCAAAGACAGCCCCCTAGCCTCCTTCGCCGCTACCTAAACATTCAGAGAGCACCTCCGGCCCCCGAGCTCTCCTTCTCCACTACCAATTTCGCCCCGAGAGCCCCAGCTCTCCCTGACCTGCTCGATCTCCCTTCTTCGGCAACGCGGGCTCCTCCCTGCCCCCAACAACGCCTCCACCCTAATTCCTTCTCCGGTAAGCATATACCATCCCTCGCGGTGCTTTTCGCATCACTCCTTTGCTCCGATCTTGTCCCAATTGTTGTACCCTCAAGGTCACTTTCATGATGCTTGTCGACGCACAACTCCGCCGTGCTCTGGGCTGCCCATGGCCACGAATAACTCGCATTTGGCCTTGATGGATCGCACCCCGACCTTCGCCCGTGTTTTCTGACTCGCATTCATGGATTCTCGGCTCGGAACCAGTGATTTCAAGTATCCGAGACCCTCCCCTGTTCTTGCTTTACGACAGAGCATTCCTGGAGCTCCCGGCCACCGTGAGACTCCATCTGGGGCTTGCTGAGTTCGCCTATCAACCAGGATGGCCACGGTGCTCTTGGTTGTCCCTGTTGGACACTGCTCCGCGATCCTGATCCCAAGAGTCAAGGATCGGCTGCTCCTATCCTGCCATGACGCGAAGGGGAGCAATCCAGGTCTTGAAATGACCTTGGTGCCCCTGTCATTTGTTTAATCGACAATTTCTATCACGAGGGCATTTTGGGGTTTTCGCCTGTACCCCCTTCCTTTGTTCACGAGGCCACAGTGGCGAGCCTCCTCCCTAGCTGGCCAAGCCCGATTGGACCAAGTCAGAGCCGGCCCATTGTTTTGGATATATCTTTATATATGTGGCTTTATCTCATTTTGTGATTGGTCTGATCTTTAGAAATTTGTAGTAAATCGCCTAATTATCAGAAAAATACGCAAAAATACATTTTGGAAAGGATTTTTGATGAGGAATCTGATTTTTTGGTTTTTATCGACTGATTCTACTATTTTAACATGTCAAATTTTATATGAGCAAATTAGGGTTTAATGGAATATGATAAGTGATAATTATGTTAATTTCAGGTGATTAAAAAGGATCCAATCAGTCAAACCAAGTTTGACTTAAGGTGTTTTAGTTCAAGGTAAGCGGGCCATGCCCTTGGCATAGATAACTCTTGGTTATTGAATGTTTATGAATATTGTTAAGCACCTTATGTTAATATCATTGTTAATTCATGTTTTCTTCAAGTATATGATTATTGAATGTTGTTTGTTATAAGCTAAGTCTAAGAGTAGAAATCCTATTAAGATCATGGTTTATGATTAAGATACAAGAAATTAAGATTTAAGAGGGAATAAGTTCCCAATCATGCTTAAGAGGGAGAAATCCCATTATAGTCATGGGGAGAAATCCCAATCATGCGCAAGAGGGAGAAATCCCAATTAAGATTAAGTTTAAGATATTAAGAAGATAAGTGAAGTTTAAGAAAGATCATGAATGATAGAAATTTATTCAGATTTATATGCACCTTGTTATGGGCTTTCCGAGCAATTATGGGCTTTCCGAGCATTCATGGGCTCCTTATGGGGCATTAAGAGAGGAGCATATTTTTCTAGTAAATTTCTTTATGTAAAAGACAATAAGAAATGATTCATGATAAATGCATGTTCATGATTATGTTAAGTCACTTGTATATTTAATTTTATGTCTTATAATATGCCAATGCCGCTTACTTACTATGTTTGTTTTCCTTTGCATGGCTGGGGACGAGATGTCCGCAGGAGTTGGAGCCAAGGAGAAAGAAACATCTTGAGAGTACCAAGGACCCAGAGATCCAAAGAGTTGTTGCCTGGTGGGACGTCCATCTATGGAGATCCTATCATTATCTAGTTTATGTTTAGTATATCTTTGGAAAACTGATGTAGCTTTTATTCCAAGAACTTATGTATGAATCTACGTTTTCATAAAGCCAAGTGTTATTTGTTTCTTGTTATGAGATCATGTATGTAACATTTCCTCCCAAATATGCCAAGTACCCCACACTATGGATAATGTTGGGGATTAGGCTGTGCTTCCTCTGGTTACGTAAGAAACCCTAGGGAGGGGTGTTACAGTGTCACACCTTATGTGTAAGTGTTGCACAACAGGTTAACAACTAGGCACTTGATTGCAAAACTTCAGCCTATTAAGATTATGTGGAATGGGTTTTCTGAACAATGCATATACTGGGTTATGGTCTGTTCCATCTCTTTCTGTCTCGAGAAACATATTTGTTAAACTGAACATGCTTTTTTGTTTCCAATTGTGCATGCAATAAAACATAGTCGATTCCTTTATATGCTGGCTATTCAATTAAATTCAACAATATATATTGCTCGTCTCTAATGCTAATGACGTTTTCTGCACATAATGTGGTGATATCATCGAATAAAATTTCTTCATTATTGTCAGACAACTTTGAAAGGACTAAATTTGTGAAGCTCTTTGTCAGTTCTATACCCCCTACTGCAACAGAGCAGGATGTAAGCTTTTCTTTTAACCTATTTGTTGTATGCCTTGTGCAATTTTAACTGGATTTGTTTTAAATGGAAATTGTTGAAGGAAATAGATAGTTCACTTGTAGTTTACTCTTTCTTATGTAGTTCTTTACAAGATGTTAAAATATATTCTTTTCCAGGTAGTACGTGTATAACACCTTTATGCACTGCAGTTTTGAATATGCCATAAAATACTATAGATGAAATCCTTCATAATTAAGATACTTAATATGCTATATGAGTCTTTATCTAGTTTCAGAATGCAACACATACTCCCTAGATTTTACAGAAAAGCATGCTATATTGAAAATTCCTCGTGTTGGGGCATATATGTTACCATTCACAATGAAGTAATTTCAATTTATAAATAAACATTATGAAACTGAAAGGTTCAAAAATCTTTTTCAAACTACTATTGTTTTATGTAAACTTGCAACTAGTACAAACTATTTCAATTAAAGCGTCCTTATTAGGATTCCAACAATTGATAAGGATACTACAAAAATCATGCCTTTTCACATGGTTAGTTTTTAAGGGTGAACAAAGAGATATTTTATCGGTATATTTTTCCCATTTCTAATTGTTTTTTCCTTCAGTATGCTTATCTATTTGTGCTTAACCTTTTTGTAAATGTGTTTTTCCTATTTCTGATCTTTATTAAAGTGGTGTTGGGGGAGACAAATGCCTCGCTTGGGATTCTACAGATGGGGAATATGGGTCTACATGACATGGTGCTGGCTGACGAACCACAAGATGCTGAGTCTGCCGTGGATGATAGAAACTTGGAGATATCAGGGGGAGATGTGATTGTGGAGGATGATGAGCAGGTTGCTCGATGGGTCCACGACTCAGCTGGTGCCTGCATACGCATGCCACAGAGGCTCATGATGGATTTCCTTATACCTCATGAAATTTATATGAAGGGGTAGACCACCCTTCAGAGGTACAAGTGAAACTCACAGTAAGCTTTGTGTTATACGAACATATTGTAGTTCTAGGGAATAATTAATTTGCAGTTGTGTGATTTTAATATGGGTTCATATCCAGAATGGTGAAGAAGATGCTATTCAGTGGTCTTGTGCATCTTCCAAGCTTCCCCTAGTCATCTCTAGAGGTGGAGTACTTGAAATTCCAAGATGGGTTCCCTTAGAAGCTGAGGATCAAATTTGCATGTGTGACACATCCCAAAGAATTACTGAGAGGTTGAGTAATATCCCATAACCTATTCTAACACGTGTTCATATTTTCTTTTTAAAAGTTATTACAAAACACGTATGTAGCACTGTGTGCTAGAAAGTAGCAACATCTCTCAATTTTGAAAATCAGAAGTTCTCATATGCATTCTCCATCTATAACTAGGCATGAACCTGTGCCATGCACGGGTGCCTTATTGTATTGATCTAATGTGCAATCATATTAATTTAATTCTTGTGAGGTTCCGAGGGAAATTTGATCATCCACAGGACAGACACATTACAATATGGTTGGCCCTACACAAGTGTGAAAACCCTTTAGGGAGGGAACCCTTTGCTAGGTAGCAAGAGGAGGGTATTTATAGGGATAGGTGGGATGTACATTTTATGTGAAGTTGAATCCTACTCGGTTTGGTTAACCCGACTAGGTCTAATTCTTCGGGAATTGGTCATAGAAATTTCCGGTGGTGTTGACTCATTGGTCTTTTAGGATATGGAGTCTTGACTGTTATAGAGGACATGGAGTCTCACCAGTTGCTGAGAATGTGGAGTCTCTGCAATCACATAGGATGTGGAGTCTTGGTGGTTGTTGAGGATGTGGAGTCTCGGTTATCACTGACCCCACTCTTGTGATGTTTCTCAGTGAAATCGAACCAATTCAGTCTGGATCTTCAACGATCATAGGGTTTTCCTCAACGACCATTGATTCTTCACCTTCAGCAATCTTTCGGTCTTCACCTTTGGCACCCACTGGTTCTTCCTTGGTGATCACTAGCTCTTAACCTTCAACAATTATTGGGTCTTCTCTGGTGACTACTAGGTCTTTGCAACCTCAGTGCTCGATGAATTTAGAAGAAGAAAAAAGAGTCGATGGATCGCTTTGACGTATACTACTGCAAGAAGTTTGGTGGTTAAGCCGACCAAGTTCACATGAACCTGACGGGTTTGTGGGGAAAAATCAAGAGAATCAATGTCTTCTTGAATTTGGTTCATGCAAGTTCAAAAAGTGTCTTTTTTAACTGCATTATCTTTAAATATATATATATATATATATATATATATATCAATTACAAAAAGATAAGATCTAGAGTTATAGCAACAGTTTGCAGTATTGATTCACGGGTAACATAACATGTAGTGCAATGTTAAGGCCTAATTTATGAGACATAGATAGAGGATATGACCAACACATTTGCAAAATCATAAATCCAATTGAGGATAAATTTTTAGGTATATATGTTTGACTTAATTTGATGACATTCAGAAGAAATAAATTCAGGGCCAAGGATCATATGTGATACATTTAGGAGAGAACTGAGGGAAGCATAAACAATAATGAGTTCATCAAATACAAACTTCTATTGTTAGGGTATTAAGATTTCTATTATCTGAAAATTGTTGGTAGCTCAACGAAGAAAATTGCAATTTGTGGTTATTTTACAGGATAATAATATTGCTCCACAAAATAGAGGAATGAACAATAGCTAGAATCTCACAGCAACTTCTTTATACTCATACCACACATTATTCACATCTTCCAACATATATGTATAACATCATCACATTCTCAATATTTATGATGAAGAGGAAGAGCATTCAAACAATCATTCATTTTTCATTTGAGTAAAAGAATCTTAGTCAAAAGACTATTTTTGTCATAATGCGAACTCATCATTCCAGCCATCACAAGAAATAGAATAACTAGATCTGCAATTCAAACTCCTTCACCATAGTGTCATGAGATATAGTCCCAAGAACGTACAATTCATCAATCTCAAAGCAGCAGTGTGGATATTACAATTTTAATATGTAAAGTAAGTGTATACATATACTTCAGAGCTTGTTTTTCAAGACTATGTATATCAAACAAACATATTTGAGCATATATCCTAGTAAGAAGATTTTGTCCACTCTTTTACACAAAGAGCCCAAAATATAATGAATAAATCCCCTAATAGTCCTTTGTCATGACAGATAAGTATGGGAATTCCCAATAAACCTTTCTAGGAACAAGATTTATTTATGTTTATCTAGTTCTTTTCTAGTTGTTTAGTTCTATATCATCACCAGTTCACAGGCTTGTTTACAAGTCAGATAGACATGTTTATCAATCTGCATGAAAAAATGAGATGTTATTGTTACTTAAATGATATTTTATAACATTTTTACATCCTATAAAATATCTTACAAGAATTACAAACTGATATAAGATACAGATCTGAAGTTGCCAATACATGCCTAAATAACTTCATAAATTAGATATTGAAAAATAGGTAAAGGAATACAAACTAACCACGCATGTAAATTTGCAAATTCTCATATATGTCAAATGATTTCAAAATCTTACTTAGATGAATGCAACTAATTTGGAATTAGGCATATAACAAACATTTCTTATGCATGTGTCTGGCCATATTGCTACCTTGAGCACCGATTGTATACCTACATGTACCCATAATTACACAATCTGTTACATGGTATTATATGAACTGATTTAGATGTTGTGTATTATGGTGTCAAGTGTAGCTGTTAATACTGTTGATTGCCATTATTATTAAAGTTTGATGGCCTTAAGGTCACATATGATTGGCTGAAAAGGACTTGGTTGGGATGGATCACATTCTATGATAGGATGGTAGATGAGAAGGACATGATGGTGATCAACACTCATGTGCTTAGATGTAATCACGAAAAAAGATAGTCCATCATATTTGCTAAATGTTTTGTCAATTTGTTGAGAATTTTAACTTGTCATTGATCTGTGTTTGATGGCATCCTTGCAACCAGAAACATTAGTCTCTAGTTTAAGGGCTCTCATGTTTCAACAGGTGTGGCTGTTCTTAGAAGTTTGGCTAACTATAGGCAGAAGCATTCTCTCCCATAAATGCTTCTCACATGGTTCCTCATATGGTCTGCTCTAGGCCTCCTTCAAAGTGCTGACTGGAAATGACCATGTGGCATTGGACATGGGAAGCATGCGGAAAAGGCTGGGTGTGGATGAACGAGTAGAGCGTTGGTAGGTATTGACTCCACACTTCAGTGAAGTATTTTGATCTGTACATTGATATAAATAACAGATTCCACACTAATCTTGTATATGACCAACATGGGGTGATGATATGCGGTTATTTCGTTGTCAATTCCACATTAATCTTGTATATTCAGTTCATTACATGACAAGGTGTATGAATTTAGTGACATCATAGAACTAAAACCCCCTACAGGAAACCAACCTCCTTGACCATCATCATGAACATACCACGTGGCATATAACTATTAGCCATCCCCAGATCAAGACAATAGGAAGATCGTTACCAAACTTTAGCCTCATTGAAAACCAATCATATATACAGAATCAGAAAATCCATAACTTAGAAACAGTGGCCGACCTTCCCAGAAAAAAAAACTCTACAGGTATAAAGAGATGTATCTAGAGCATAAAACCTAATAAGACATACTACAGATCACATCATCCCAATCTTGCATATTATAGAGATCATTCACCAGTAACTATTTGCAAACAAGTCACATATTCAAGAGAACATCATGACATGGCTTAATAACTCTAAAGAGTATGTGCATGCCTTAATAACTCTAGTTGGGGTTGGAGAACCCTGTAATATGCCCCTTAGGCTGCTTCTAGGTTGATTGGCTGAGCCTATTATATGCATTATTTGGAAATCCGCATCCCAAGTTCTTAAGTTGTGAGCTGTCAGCTATACCACTGGACATTCATTTCTGAAATTTACTTGGTTTCTGCAGAACCAAGCTACGAGGCAGTTTGAGAACACCTTCCCACATTCATCACAGTTGCATTTAATAAGAACCCAGGAAGTGAAGCTCTGAAACCATCAGTAGGTGAATCCAACGTCACATACCTACCAATTGAGATGCTCTCAATAGAACCAACAAAAGAACAGAAGAACATGTCATCAACAATGGTTTTTGAACCATTTTTGGATATCTAAAGGCGTCCTCATTGCATGAAGCCAGTAGCTACTGTTATTTATCCCGTACTACTATTGCAGTTATAAATGTTATTTGCTTCTCTTGGTCAACCTTAGCCAACAGAAGCAAAGATGGCCGAAGTTGATGCTGTCAACAAAGCTAGGAAAACAAGAAAAAAGCTTCTTCGTGAAGGCACATCTGAATACCAAGTACACCAGTAGAAACTTATTTCAGTTGAACTATTTTTATAAATAACATAGTATATTTGTATCTTCTTTTACTCATATTCTTGTTATATGTAGTCTTCCTGGATTATTGATGAGACCGATGATGAAAATTCTGATAATGATATTGAAGGAGAAGATGGCATGATACTTGATGAAGGAAATAATGAATGCACCATACAAGAAGGAAATGATTTCTAGATGAAGGCTATGAAAAAAGAAACAAAAGCAGACACATGACAGTGAGTCAAGTACAACATTATGTTTCCTGCTACTACAGAGTTTGAAAGTTGAATTATACTAACACTAATACTGAAAGTGCATGGTGCTACTACCGAGTTTGAAAATTGAATTATACTAACACTAATACTGAAAGAACATAATGCTAAATGAAAGTTCGGTGTGAGAATTTCCTACCCCTAGGTGTATATGGATACCTTACTATGTGAGGCCAAACAAAAAACACTCGTCAAAATGTTTTCTAAGCAGTTGCTTTTGAAGAGTTGTTACCTACACTATCTACAGATTTCTTAGAGCTCTTACTTTGGAGGTTGTACGAAGCTGATTTCATTCTTACCCACTTGCTCTGTGCTTGTCTTGCTGCTCAACTTTTTACTTGGGAAATATTGGATATTTGATAGTCCATCAATCCATATTATTTTATATAACAATGTCTTCAATCCTGCCCTTTATCCCATAAAAAGTATCCTTAGAGCTAACCTTCTTAATCCTTGATTGCTTTGAGCTATGTGATTCTTCGTTCATTTTTTAGATGTCATTCAGAACATCAACAACCTTTGCTTGGCAATTATTAGATGGTATACAGAGTAGTCAAATAAATCTTTATTGTCTTCGGTATTCAGCCGTGTTTTATGCGCCCGGATTTCATCATTTTGTGTTATTTTATATATAATGTCATGATTTTGTATATTGCAGGTTGCACAGTTGGATGTTCATCTGAAAGCAGTTGATTTTGAGGAAGACATGGAGGTTATACCTGAGTTGTCCACAGTTCACTCATTCCTTCCTCTTCTAGATTAATCTCTACATGGAGGATCCTAGCAAGTTTGCAGTTGTTGCTGCCCCTGTTGCTGCTTCAGGCTATGCAGCTGCACCTGCTGCTTCAGCTGCTAAGGTGGAAGAGAAGAAGGAAGAACCTGCTGAGGAATATGGTGACCATATGGTCGTAATGCTATCACTGCAGCTGAGAAGAAGGATGAACCTTCATTGCAGTGTAGCTGGTCTACTCCTGTAGAAGCTCACAACTACTTGGAATGCTAGAATGGAGTTGTATGTTTTTGTAAGAAAATGAGTTTGTATTCCTTTGGGGGGTCTCCAAGTGCAAAATGAGTTGTTATCGAGTTAGTGTTCAATATGTACCATATATAGTCATATGTAATGTTGTTGTATTCAATACAAGGGGAAAAGTAAAATGTCCTCCCCATGTAATTGTCATTTGATTATAAATAAAAAAGTTCAATACTTCTGGAATGTGTTCGGCTTCAATTGGCATTCAATTAGAAAACTTGATCATAAACTACAAATTGATTGATGAAAATCCATAAAAATTAGTAATGCAGAACTAGTATGTCATTAGTGGCTTTTTTCATAAGCCACTACATTCAATCAAAATCGTTTTAAAATAGTAGCATTTGTATAAAAGCCAAATAATGGATAGTGGCTTTTCTATAAATGCCAAATGATGGTTTAGTGGCCTTTATATGGCATTTATTCGACGCCACGAAAGACAAACCTTTAGTGGCTTTTTCAACTTAAGCCACTATCTTCCTAGTGGCATTGGCGCTAGAGACGTTTTTTAAAATGTCAACAAATGCCGCTAAACCTGTTTACTGGCTTTTTTTTAGTGGCATTTCTACAAGGCCACTAATGAGTATGTTTGTTGTAGTGTGAACTCAAAATTAAGGGACCAACATTCAATTCAATGTTATAGTAGGTACATGTTAGAGAGTCAACTTCCGGTTGACTGGTCCTAAAATGACAAACCGAGGAGGTTATATTTTTGATTTTGTACACTTGGTTTGATTAATGGTTAAATATGTCACATTATATATATATATATATATATATATATATATCAAATTGCAACTAAAAAGGACTAACTAATGGAGAACTCTATTCCTGTTTTGTCTGACGGTGACATGACTAGATTCTTCCAATCTGATGTATGTCTTGTGGACTACGCTTCTTTGTGATAAATTTTCTTTTTCGAATTGAGCTTATATGTTGATTTTTGGAGGGGGGAGAGATCATGTCACTGCCTTAAGAAAAAGATACATAACTAACCAGTAGGAAGATATGGTTCTACCATTCTAGTTATAAGTGATTGCCAAAAGAAGATATAAAGACTAACCAGTTGGACGAACCAGTTCTGTCATTCTAGGTGTATGTGATTGCCAAAAGAAAAAATACAAAAACTAACTGGAACAACAATAACACGTTCTATGTGTAGGTTTTTCCACTAACAATGGCCCATATCTTTTCCAGCTCTTTTTTCTTGATATCAAACTCTACGGCTTCAGCATCCTGATTTTCATCCAACCAAGTAGAAGTTTGGTCGATGTTGTCTTCCATCCATTCCTTGTTCAAGGCTGAGATTTGTCCGGTCATATAGCCTTTGGTGACCCTGAATCGAAGGTTGCAGAGAAGCACCTCCAAGTCGGACTTGGAAACTTCCTTGGCTCTACGCTCTCTATCTTCTATCTTGTGCTTCTCCGCATCCTCTATCAGTCTGCCGATTTCTTCCACATTCAGCCGCCCACTTTCATTGGTGATGGTCATCTGTTCTTTGATATCGTATCGTTTCAGCTCAGCAGTTGTTGTTAGCACTCCATCAGCGTCGAGCTCAAATGTGACAATTATGTTTGAGGCTCTGTCTTGATCAGGCGGTATCCCTTGAAGAGGAAAGGTACCAAGTAAATTATTATCATCGGTCATGCTTCTCTCCCCCTCATATACACAAACTTGGACTGCTGTTTGGTTATCATACGCTGTGCTGTAGTCGTCCCTTGACTTTACGAAAGGTATAGGGGTATTCCTGGGTATGATAACATCCATAATCCTGCCCTTCACCTTCACCCCAAGTGACAAGGGTGCTACATCTATAAGCACCAAATCTTATACTTTGCTGCCTCCATGCCCAACCAGTTTAGCAGCCTGAATAGCTGCACCGTATGCAACAGCTTCATCAGGGTTGATAGACTTGCACAACTGTTTGCCGTCAAAGAAATCATGTAACATCCTTTGAACTCTTGGAATTCGTGTCGACCCTCCAACAAGAACAACATCATGGACATGCTGCTTCTGCATATTGACATCCTTCAAACAGTGTTCAACGACATCAATGCATTTGGAGAACAACTCCATGTTCAATTCCTCAAACTTGGCACGGGAGATCTTGGATTGGAAATCCAGATTCTCGTGAAAGTACTCTACATCAACCGTGGCCTCTGTTGCGAACGAAAGAACTCTCTTTGCCCTTTCGGATGCTGACTTTAGCCTCTGAATCGCTCTAGGATTGGATCTAATCTCCATTTTAACGTGCTTATGCTTCCGCTGGAACTCATCAACGAAATGGTTAACCATCCTGTTGTCGAAATCTTCCCCTCTGAGATGAGTGTCCCCTGCAGTGGCCTTGACCTCCATTCGACTACCTTGTATACGCATGTGTACCAATGATCTCTTCTACTGTAATGGAGTGACACACTCCTAATAGAGTACTAAGACAATTTTGTGCTCACTATCAACCACAACCCCAACACCTTCCTATATATCATAGGATTGATGGTAGAGGGCGTAGCAGCAATGACTAGTTGGTCCAATATAGCACAGAGCTAAATGCATGTAATGACAAACGTAATAGTATAGGTCAACTTCCTGATCCTTTAACTGTCGAGCAACCCCCTACATGGTACAAACCTGAGTATCATGTGCAATGGCCAGTTGATCGACCTACTTTGTACTATCCTCGTGGATACATAGAGTGAGATTGTGTAAGTATATATATATATATATATATATATATATATATATATATATATATAATATATATATATAAATGTTGAAATGAAATCAATTTTAATTAACATTCATTCTGATAGGTCCAAACTCATGTGAAAATCCAAGAGACACTACAAGCATTCACACAAGAGACACATGTTGATGATTGGTTGACAGCAAGGGATAACATATATAAAGTACAAAATGCATAGTTTCAGCAAATGCCTAGCCACATACATCTAAATCAGAGTATAGCTCCTCCTACGACAACATCAGTTGATGCCACTCCTTTTGCAACTTCTACAACAACTGGACACTTTATACCACAAGGGCATTCTACTACACCAGGTTGTTCTACAACTACTGGACACTTTACACCACAAGGGCATTCTATTGCACCTGGTTGTTCTACAACAACAAGTGACTCCTTGCTTGTAGAAGATTCTACATCTACAAGACAATTTCCTATTGGTACTCCTTCTTCGTTTCTAGGAGATTCTATATCTACAAGACAATTTCCTGTTGGTACTCCTTCGTTTTTAGGAATGTTCTACTCTTATTCGTCACCACCATCTGATCAATTTGGGGTTCCTTCTACTTTGTCATGGTCTCAACAAAGTTTTAGTCTGTCCCGAGGCTTTGACCAACACGGGCCTTTTTATCCATTTTCACCACATGGACCACCACATAACTGGTCACAGGGCCTTCACACAACCATGTTTAGATCACCTCCACCATTTTGGAATATGCCTTTCACTCGACCTCTCACACCACCACTTCCTATGAGTAGGCCTACACGTGGAGTTCAAACTACACAGTTGAGCCCAATCCAAGATTCTCCAAACATAGAGCAACAATCTGGTGACCAAACTTAAGGTTTAAAGAGTCAAAAGTGGCAGGTATTAATTCTTTCAAATATTTTTATATTCTAAATAATATATTGTATTGTTAACTATAGTTTAATAATTTGGTCAAATATTTCTTTTATTTTATTTACAAGATTGAACTTCTTTGTTACAACATCGGAAGATTACTTATCATTTCCAAATATTGTAGATTTCCTAGTTGAATCATGTATCTTTCTTAAATGCATTTAGACTGGTGTTTGTTTTTGTTATTGTTCTATGTTGGATCATTTTGTATTCACCATTTATCTTATTCCATTTTGGACATATTTCTATCATATTGTAATCATAATCTAGCTTAATATGTGTTGGATATTTAAAAATTTAGAACAAGCAGCAAATACCATATGAATATGTGTTGGATATTTAGAAATTTAGAACATGCAAAAAACACCATATGAATACGTGTTTGATATTTAGATAATGTGGAAAATACCATATAAATATGTGTTGAATTTTTACAAATTTAGAACATGCTTGAACGTACAATGCAGCAAATACATTAAACGCCAAATAATTTGGCGTATATTGTGAACAACCAAAGTCGCAGTAGTTGGCGCTTTGGCTGTAGATTTATTTGAGATAAACACGCCAATGAAAACGCCAGTCTGTTTGGCATTTAAGGCCTACAATTATGAAAATGATAGTCTGTTTGGCGCTTTTCGGTCCTCCAGTACGGAAACGTCAACTGAAGTGGCGCTTTAGTTTAAAACGCCAATTTATTTGGCACTTTTACTTGAAAACGCCAGATTATTTGGCACTTTTGTGTCCTCTGTACATTAAACGCCAACTAGTTTAGCGCTTTATTGTGAAAACCCCGGATCTTTTGGCACTTTGTGTCCTCAAGCTTGAAAACACCACACATTGTTGCGCTTTCTGTCCCCGCAACAGTAAAACGTCAATTAATGTGGCGCTTTAGTCTAAAAGTGTGCTACTTTGGGAAATAAGTTAGGAAAAGTACTATATTGGTAACTATTTATACAATAATGTGTTATTTGGATTTTTTTTCCTAAATTATTATCATCGGTGATGCTTCTCTCCCCCTCATATACACAAAACGGGATTGCCGTTTGGTTATCATACGCCGTGCTGTAGCCGTCCCTTGACTTTACGACAGGTATAGGGGTATTCCTGGGTATGACAACATCCATAACCCCGCCCTTCACCTTCACCCCAAGTGACAAGGGTGCTACATCTATAAGCACCAAATCTTGTACATTGTTGCCTCCATGCCCAACAAGTTTAGCAACAGCTTCATCAGGGTTGATAGACTTGCACAACACTTTGCCGTCAAAGAAATCTTGCAACATATTTTGAACTCTTGGAATTCGTGTCGACCCTCCAACAAGAACAACATCATGGACATGTTGCTTCTGCATATTGGCATCCTCCAAACAGTGTTCAACGACATCAATGCATTTGGAGAACAGCTCCATGTTCAGTTCCTTGAACTTGACACGGGAGATCTTAGATTGGAAATCCAGACCCTCGTGGAAGTACTCTACATCTACCACAGACTCTGTTGCGAACGAAAGAACTCTCTGTGTCCTCTCGGATGCTGACTTTAGCCTCCAAATCGCTCGAGGATTGGATCTAATCTCCATTTTAACGTGCTTATGCTTCCGTTGGAACTCATCAACGAAATGGTTAACCATCCTGTTGTCGAAAACTTCCCCTCCGAGATGAGTGTAACTACGTAGTGACATTTTGCAATGTTAAAATATATGGATGAGTTATGGGACGCAAGTTAATCACATATGTCATGGATGGTTTCTAAGAATTATAGAGGCAATTTTGTAATTGTGGTGTGTATACTTTTTGAAAAGTTGAACTCAAAATTAAGGGTACTTAATTGAAAATTATATTAGCTACATGTTAGAGGGTCAACTTCAAGTTGACTGGTCCTAAACTGACAAACCGAGGAGGTTATCAATTCGATTTTGCAAACTTGGTTTGATTAATGGTTAAATATGTCACATTATATATATATATATATATATATATATATATATATATATATATATATATATATATATATATATATGTAGCTACCCGCCCACTCTTCCGACAACTTTTATCAAAAAAAATCACAATTGTAAAGAACCATTTTGTCTAGCTCCCCAAAAAATTTCATCCAAAAATAATATTATTTGTCCCACCAAAATAAAAAAAACCCGTCCTTATATATATCCTGCTGTATATTTTGTACAGAGTTACTCTTTTATTCGTGTAGTTACTTTCTTATCACCATAATTATTTTTTTGACAAAGGAGTTAATTTTTTGCTAAGAGAGTTACTTTTTTGACTGCCGATATCGAAATCCAGGATACCCACGCGGGCAATGAATGAACGCCCGTATCAAATTACAACTAAAAAAGACTAACTAAAGTTTTTATTAGAAAGGAGGTTCTATTCCTGTTTTGCCTGAGGGTGACATGACATTTCAACAAATAAGTACCTTATAGTTGTGTTATATAGGTTCTTCCAATCTAATGTATCTTGTAGACTAGCTCCTTTGTGATAGATTTTCTTTTTCGTATTGAGCTTATATGTCAATTTTTAGAGGGGGGAGAGATCATGTCACTGCCTTAAGTGAAAAAGATACACAACTAACCAGTAGGACGGACCTTTCAAAAAAAAAAAGTAGGACGGCATGGTTCTACCATTCTAGTTATAAGTGATTGCCGAAAGAAGAAGATATAAAACCTAACCAGTTGGACGAAACAGTTCTGTCATTCTAGGTGCATGTGATTGCTGAAAGAAAAAATCCAAAAGCTAACCAGAACAACAATAACACGCTCTATGTGAATGTTTTTCCACTGACAATGTCCCATATCTTTTCCAGCTCTTTTTTCTTGATATCAAACTCCGCGGCTTGAGCATGTTGATTTTCATCCAACCAAGTAGAAGATTGGTCGATGTTGTCTTCCATCCATTCCTTGTTCAAGGCCGAGATTTGTCCGGTCATAAAGCCTTTGGTGACCCTGAATCGGAGGTTGCAGAGAAGCACCTCCAAGTCGGACTTGGATACTGCCTTGGCTCTACGCTCTCTATCTTCTATCTTTAGCTTCTCCGCATCCTCTATCAGTCTGCCGATTTCTTCCACATTCAGCCGCCCACTTTCATTGGTGATGGTCATCTGCTTTTTGATGCCGTATCGTTTCATCTCAGCAGTTGTTGTTAGCACTCCGTCAGCATCGAGCTCAAAGGTCACGATTATGCTCGAAGCTCCGGCTGATTCAGGCGGTACCCCTTCAAGAAGAAAGGTTCCAAGTAAATTATTATCATCGGTCATGCTTCTCTCCCCCTCATAAACAGGGTATGAAACTTGGGTTTGGTTATCATAAGTTGTGCAGTAGTTGTTCCTTGACTTGATGACAGGTATAGGGGTATTCCGGGGTATAACAACACTCATAATCCCGCCCTTCAACTCCACACCAAGAGATAACGGAGCTACGTCTACAAGCACCAAATCTTGTACCTTGTTTCCACCGTGCCCAACCAGTTTAGCAGCCTGAATAGCTGCACCATATGCAACAGCTTCATCAGGGTTGATAGACTTGCACAACTGTTTGCCGTCAAAGAAATCCTGCAACATCCTTTGAACTCTTGGAATTCGTGTCGACCCTCCAACAAGAACAACATCATGGACATGCTGCTTCTGCATATTGGCATCCTCCAAACAGTGTTCAACGACATCAATGCATTTGGAGAACAGCTCCATGTTCAATTCTTCGAACTTGGCACGGGAGATCTTGGATTGGAAATCCAGATTGTCGTGGAAGTACTCTACATCAACCACGGTCTCTGTTGCGAACGAAAGAACTCTCTTTGCCCTTTCGGATGCTGACTTTAGCCTCCGAATCGCTCTAGGATTGGATCTAACCTCCATTTTAACGTGCTTATGCTTCCGCTGGAACTCATCAACGAAATGGTTAACCATCCTGTTGTCGAAATCTTCCCCTCCGAGATGAGTGTCCCCTGCAGTGGCCTTGACCTCCATTCGACTACCTTGTATACGCAGAAGGGAAACATCAAACGTCCCGCCGCCAAGATCGAACACCAGCACGATTTTACAGGATACAACTCCCAGAGAACGTGCCCCGTGCACTGGGAGCCCATATGCCAGTGCGGCCGCGGTGGGTTCGTTGATGATTCGCATTATGTTGAGCCCGGCGATGCGGCCGGCGTCCTTGGTTGTCCGGCGCTGTTTGTCGTTGAAGTATGCCGGGACGGTCACCACGGCGTTTGTGACGGTGGCTCCCAGGTAGGACTCGGCGATCTCCCGCATATTGGCGAGAATCATGGAAGATATCTCCTCAGGATAAAACTGCTTCTCCTCGCCTTTGTATTCGATGGATATCTTTGGCCTTCCGTCTGGTCCAGCAACTACCTTGAACGGGCAGAATTGAATGTGATTCTGGACTGCACTGTCCGTGAACATTCTACCCATCAGGCGCTTGGCACCTTCACATAATCATCGATTACTCTTCTTACTCAGAGAACAGGGGGATTAAGCAGTTAAAACAACAGAGAGACAGTTACTTACCAAATATGGTGTTTATGGGGTTCAGATGGCACTGGTTCACAGCGGCATCCCCAACAAGACGGTCGCTCTTGGTGAAGGCGACGCAAGAGGGCGTGGTTCGGTTGCCTTGCCCGTTGGGTATGATCTCGACGTGCTCGTGACGCATGACGGCCACACAGGAATAGGTCGTCCCCAAGTCGATCCCAATAGCAGGCCCAGCTTCCGCCTTGCTGCTCGCCATAATCCAGGAAGGTAAGAGATGAATGATAGCGGCCGAGAGCACAGAGCGGGACAGAAGAGCGTCAGGGTGAATGTAGCAGGTGATGGTTCTCTTCTATATAATGCCAGCCGAGTGTTCCTTGCTCCCCATGTGCTCTTCAGTTAGCCATGCAGAAGTGCGGCGGCTGCAGTCCAGTTCTGCTCGGAAGAAGACCAAGAGCCAAATACCATAGCAATTCCCCAGCAGTTCGACGCTTCGGTAACTTAAAACAACAGTAAAATCAGGACGCACGACATAGTCGAACAAACAAAAGCCTAAAACGTTTAATGTTTCTTTCAAAAGGAAATAAGAAAAAAATACGACGTCTCCGCTGCATCCGCTACGTAGCTACGCTCTAGGCGCACGTCCGGCAACAGGTCCCAGTTGTGGAGTCGGGAAACAAAAGAAATAAACAACTGCGATTTTGCGAACCAGTTCTTAACACGAGGAAGTTTACATATGATTTTCTTTTTCAATCTGTGTTTCTTTCAAAAAGAAAAGAGCATATCGTGGGAAACAAAAGAAAAGACACTTATCTAAGAAATAAAATATGACTAATGCTACAAACATCTGTCCACATCCCCGGGAGCCTACCCGATAGTCGGGAATGAGACACTGCTGATGTGGCAAAAAGTTGTTGGAAAGTTAAAAAGAGAATAAAAAGAAGAGAGAGAAACCGGTTTTGCTCATAACTATCAAATTCAAATGAATTTTTTTTTGAAATAAAAAACATCAGATTCCTAATGAAAAATACTTTCTATCAAGACCAATGTTGACATACTTTGAAAAAAATAATATTAGAAGTATATTAAGAAGGAGAGAAGTATACAAAAATACAATACGTTTTAGATATTGTACTCAGATTGACCATTCAGGTATAATACTTATTGTCTCTTTATTCTTCATATTCTATATTATGTCATAAATCCATAAGTACCGTACATGTTATCATTTATATTAATTTTTGCATACATTCAAATGTAAAGTTTGACAATAATCATATACAAGGATACTCAAGGTACCGTACGAGACACAACAACAATATATAATTTGATGATCTTGTTGTTACTAGAAGTACAGTACTAACGACCACATTTTATAATACAAAATATAGTATTAGACGTACAATACTAGAGGTATTGTACGAGACAAAACAACAATACATGATTTGATGAACTTATTGGTACAAGAAGTCCAGTACTAACAACCACATTTTGTAATACAAAGTATAGTACTAGACGTACAGTACTAGATGTACTTTACGAGACATACAATGCATGATTTGATGATCTTATTGGTACAAGAAGTACAATACTAGCAGCCATATTTTGTAATACAAAGTACAGTAATAGACGTACAACACTAGAGGTATTGTACGAGACATACAGTAATGATTTGATGATCTTGTTGGTACAAGAAGTATAGTACTAACAACCACATTTTGTAATACAAAGTATAGTACTAGACGTACAATACTAGAGGTATTGTATGAGACATACCAACAATACATGATTTGATGATCTTGTTGTTACTAGAAGTACAGTACTAACAGTCACATTTTGTAATACAAAGTATAATATTAGACATACAATACTAGAGGTACCGTTCGAGACACAAGAACAATACATGATTTGATGATCTTGTTGGTACAAGAAGTACTGTACTAACAACCACATTTTGTAATACAAAGTATTGTACTAGACGTACAGTACTAGAGGTACCGTACGAGACATAACAACAATACATGATTTGATGATCTTGTTGGTACAGTATGAGACATATCATGTATAGAAGATTGTCAATAATCACATACCGTACCTATATAAACTAATTCACATTTCATTAAAAACATACATATTTTACTAAATTGCAATACTTACACCTATGTTTAAGAAAAACTAATCCTTGATCTTATTCATTCAAAAGTACAACACTAAACTCATTGCTAATATTAGTTTAATCGAATCCATAGATGAACAAGTAAATATTGTATATGATTTGGGAGAAACACGAATGTGATGTACTATACTCACAAGTACTGTACGTCTATACCCAAAGCATGTGTATGGTATCCTAAAATACGGATGCTATATTTCTCTCATATTATCATTATTTTAAAGTATGTCAACACTTGTCTTGTTAGAAAGTATTTTTTACAAGGATTCTAATATAATTTATTTCATTAAAAAATATGCTCCAGTGTGAAAGTTATGGACAAAAACATTTTCTCTCTCTTCTACTTCTCTCATCCTTATTTTCTCATATTATTATTTTTTCAAAATATGTCAACATTGGTCTTGTTGAAAAGTATTTTTTATTATTAATCTAATGTTTTTTGTTTCATTGAAAAATTCATTGTGGCTTGAAAGTTATTATCAATACAAATTTTCACTTTATTTCTACTTCTCGCATATTTAAAAATAAATAAAGCTGGTCAATATTGGACTTTGTACTAACCCAGCCGGGTGGGTGGCCGGGTGAGCAGCCAGTTACGGCTACAATTACTCATAAAATATGTAAGAAAGGATCTCAACACATGGGAGGGAGAGCTTGGTGAAAACGGGCGTTGCAACGTTGATCATATCGAAATTCACGGACGGCTTAACTCTTCACTACTTTGGAGGTAACTTCAATTCTTCCTAAGCCCATACATGACCATATGATTATTTTAAACCGTAATCAAATCATCTAAACAAAGTCTTATATAAAAATTAGCATAATAGTATATCAAGGGCCCTACTGTTTTAGAGACATAACGAAACCTTATAGTTTGGTTTGAAAAAAAATTGGGTCTGAGGATTTATCTAAGTGATTCTTTAAACGTACAATAGAGCTCGTGCCAAGTTTGGTAACATTTGTATGTTTGAATAGTTAGTGCATAGGATAGAATTCATCGAATATCTTATAATGATAGTTGATATTAGAACTTCCATAGAGTGATTTTACAAATGAAGTGCATAAACATGGCTTGTGGCAAAAATTTTGTGACTTGTGGGCTTCATCATCCAACTACAATATCTCACTTTGTTTGAAATATTATTTCTCCTAATTTTAGTCTACAATGACTTTGTGAAACCTTTTTGTATATAACCAACCAAGATCAAACCCTAGTTTTGTCTACAGTAGATGCTTAAATCTCCTCATTCAAAATCTAAGGTGAGAAATTCTTTTTGCACCCTATATTCATCCTTCTATAAATGGAATGATGCCCTAAGAACTGACTTGTACATTAACACGTGAAAAAACCTCTACTTAGGTAGGACCCTTTGAGCATGCCATAGGAGAATCTATCTTTTACCATGAGTGACCCATTTGGAGAATTCACGTCGCACATCACCTCCATAATATTTATTTGGACATGAAACTTCATGGAGCTCTTGTATTACTTTATCTGTCTAGGATCTATGTTTAAATGCTTCCACATGCTCACATGATCGCTTGACTTTGAAGTTAAGTGAGCATAACAGAGGCTCATATGCTGACATATATACACTAAAATTTGTTTGATAGGCCTTGAATCATCTTCTAAGAGGTTTTGTTCCCTCATCATAATTAGTTACATAGTAATCCATCTTTCCTCAACTTTAATCTGCTCAATATCAATAGTTTAATAATGTACTCCAAACCACAATTTCTTAAACTTTGATGTGCATTCCCTTCTAATTTTGTTGAACGACATAGTCGAACAAACAAAAACCTAAAGCGTTTAATGTTTCTTTCGAAAGGAAATAAGAAAAAAATACCACGTCTCCGCTGCGTCTGCTACGTAGCTACGCTCTATGCGCACGTATGGAGTCAGGAAGCACCCACAACTCAGTAATTCACGGATCACCACCTCCTACTTGCAGGCAATGTAAAACTAAACAGCTGCGAATCAGTTCTTAACACAAGGAAGTTTACATATGATTTTCTTTTTCAATCTGAGTTTCTTTCAAAAAGAAAAGAGCATATCATGGGAAACAAAAGAAAACACACTTATCTAAGAAACAAAATATGTAAGAAAGGATCTCAACACATGGGAGGGAGAGCTTGGTGGAAAAGGGTGTTGCAACGTTGATCATATCAAAATTCACGGACGGCTTAACTCTTCACTACTTTGGAGGTAACTTCAATTCTTCCTAAGTCCATACATGACCATATGAACTGGTTGGTTCAAGGGTAGAACTTAGCCAAATCAATCTCTGATCAACCTGACCCCCAAACAGCTGTCTCAACTTCTTGATACGCCTGTCTAGCTACCCAATGGTCATCTCATCTAGTGAAATGGTAGTTTGGTAGACCTAGTCAGCCAATCAAGCAATTAATTATGTGAATTGAATATGTAAACACTTTAGTAATCAATCCAATTGTCGTTCAAGATCAAACTCCTCTTCTAGATGAGTTCCAATGTGTGTGACCATATAGGTCGCATATCACATTGGCAGTGAATGTCCATAGCTAGCTTATGACATCACAAGCAAAGAGCGGTGCCTAGTCACACATCTGTGCTACCCAAGTGAATGGAAAGTTGGAGAACAACTTGAACCTACAATTTGTGTAAGGTGTTGCAGTGATTGTATACAAGTTGATCAACTGGAGGACCAAGGAGGCCAGATGAAAGGAGGACAAACCGATTGACTAGTGGCCCAACCAATCGCATGGAGGTGTCCAGACACTTCTTGGACCTAAAAACCTAACAACTTCTTTAGAGGAGCCCAACCGAGCAACCAGGAGGTGAGTCGACCAGTTCAAGAGTTGAACTGATCAACCCAGATTGGTTCAAGTAGATATCTTCACCAACAACAAGTTGCATATGATGTGGACTATAGGTGGTAGTAATTCCTTGTGTCTCCAAGGAATTATATTAGTATGGCCATAATCATCACTTGTGTGTTTTATTTATTGCATGTTCTCATTTGTGGTTATAGCATGTATATGATACATACTATATATGTGGTGATTAGATAAAGTATATGTATTTATATAAACTCTCTCAAATGTAATATCAAGTCTTACAAGCTTTCTAAAATAGTAACACATGAAAAGCTTGATTGACCATGTGTGGGATCCCCAAGGGAGGTGTACCGTCTATCTTATGGAAGTGTGATGGTAGTAATGTGGGCCTGCCAAGCGGGGTGCATTATTATCATGTCAGTTTTTGGCTTAGGCTTGACTGGTGATTCTCAGAGAGTATAAACCCAGAGGGATGCAGATGATTATGGCAAGGAGTTACGCATATCATCTATCCAAGAGTTACATATGATGCAATTGGCATGATTGCCTACCTTAATAATTGGTCATGAGCGCCACACTTGTTGGGTATTGATGCAGTTTTTTTGGATCTTGGTCCACTAGAATATTTTACACTTCAGTATTCCAAATTGATGTTGAGGGATATCAATTTTAATAAAATAGTTGGAGTGATATTTAATTAAATACCTAATTAATATTATCAAAATTTTCAAATCAAGCCAAATCAAAAAATGTTTTGAAAAGTTATAATATTTCTTTGTAGAATCAAATGTCAAACACAAAACATGTTCAAATTGCGATCAATACTCAAGAAGGACAAAAGCATAAAGTTCCACAATTGGTTAAGGACTTTGAGAAATGTTCTCATCAATGAGCAAAAGCTCTAGTCCTTGATAGACCAATGCCAGAGGAACCCACTCTGAATGTGTCTAAGGCTAAAAGGATGCTTATTGAAGCATTCCAATGATGTCATAGATATCTGAATAGCTAATCCTCTATTGTATGAAATATGAGTTACATGAACAACATGAAAAACATGGAAATTCTTGATATGGTAACACAAGAATCATGTAAAGCAAAGAAGGTATAATGTCTCTAAAGCACTAATTAAATCCAAACTGATAAAGGGAGGTCCAATAGAACCCCATGTGTGCAATGTGATTGTACATATGGAATGGTGATATTTCACTTATGTTAAGAGTTGACCATGAATATGATTATGGAAGTGTTGCATGAATCATATAGTTAGTTTATCAAATGCTTGGCATGTTGATGCCAAAGCAAGGAAGAAGAAGGACAAATCCATGATGATGATCAACATAACTGAGTCATAGAGCAAACGACATGTTAAAAAGTGTTCTAAGGTTAAGCTTAAGTCCACGTCTTCCACACTCAAGTTATGGAGAAGGGTAAGTGTAAAAGGAATATGTCCTTTTTACTTAATAGATAAAGAAAAACGAAGCACCATGATTGTCGCTTGTCTGTACATTGGAAAGGAATTATCCTCTTCATAGAGGATCTCAGGAAGAAGATAGAGATAGAGATCTCCCCTTCAGGACCAGAAAAGAAGTAAGCTAGAACTATATGGAGAAAGAATTTCTCCCACTATAGTTAAAGGTTGTCATTCATGGGCATATAATAGAATTAGAGAATTGCTATTGTGTACTTTCCAAACGTCATATGTTTTGTATGACAAGAACATTATGATCTTTTATGGCAGTGCCCTATGTCTCACAAACTGTACCTGATAATTGTAGAGACAAATGTGTATGACACATATATTGAATGACCTAATAACTCAAACAATGAATACCTATAGCATTATCATCTAGAACGCATAAATGAGAAATGCACTAAGTCAATTCTATAGCTCCTATAGGGAGGTAAGAAAGGTAAGAAAGTAACTAGTCTCACAGTACACAATCCATGTGATGGTTATCTAAACTCTTTTGTTTATTGAACCAATAGATACATGCTTGTCTTATTTATTAGGTGATATGACAAGTGCATATTTATAAGATGTAGTGGGAGATCAAATATTCCATTAGGACTAGTACATACCTGATGTACATAGACCTTTTAGAATGAATGCTAAAGGTAGTTAAAAGTACCTTATTATATTTACTAATGTGATCGGTAGATATTGAAATTTGTATTTAATTAAATACAAGTATGAATCTCTTAAAGTGTTCAAGGAGATTACGAATGAAGTACGTAACTCATTTGGTAAAGTATTAAGATACATCGATGTTATCAATGTTGAAATATTTTAACCAAGAGTTTGAGGACCTTTTGGAGAGACTGTGATAGTGTATCACATTGAACTCCACCTAAAACATACTTATGTGTTAGAAAGAAGGTGCCCTATTAATTCATCGTGATACTATCAATAAACTCTAGCTAATCTTACGATTTCTTTTAGCACATGCTTTACACTAAAAAAATGTACCATGTAAATTGGTTCAAAAGACACCATATGATATATGACATGGGAATTGTCCTGATACGTCTTTTTAGTGATTAGGATTGAAGGGTTATAAGAAAATAGTTTCTTAAATGTCTTTATCCACAAATCACATGAATGTAATTTTGTTGAATACAACTTATATTCCAACCAGGCAACAAAGTGTTTGTTATTAGGATGGCTGAATTGCTAAATGGAAATTAGTTTCAAGTAATTAGTGAGAGTAAAAGTAGAGCTCAAAATGTTCGAGATAAGTAAGAAAAAATAGAACCTAAAGAGGTACAATAGGAACAAGTAGAATAAAAATTTGTTGTGGAATCTCAAGTTCTTTATGAAAACACAAAACTCATAGTTCTAGTAGAACATGCATTGAGTTTGAAAGATTATGATATCTTATAACTCAAAAGGGCGGTGAGTTGATCATAGATATGAGTCAAAAACCTACCTAGAAGCTACTAAGGGATCAGATTTTGAGAAATGGCATACGGACATAAGATCAAAGATGGACTCTATGTACACCAAAAAGGTATGACTTTGCTCAATCCATTTGAAGGGGTATAACCCATAGGGTGCATTTGGGTTTTGTAAGAAGACCAACATGGAAAAGGTAAATTGGTTGCAAAGAGTTTTGAACTAGTTCAAGGTGTTAAACATGACGAAGTCTTTCACCAGTTACCATGGTTAAATCCATCTAGATCATACTTGTTGTTGCATCTTAGTATGACTGTGAGATTTGGCATATGGATGTTAAAACCACATTCCTTAATTGGAATAATTAAAGGATATGTATGTGACACAACCTAATGGTTTGTAAATCCATTTATGAAAATAAAGTATGTAAGTTACAAAAGTCAACTTGGATTGAAGCAAGCATCTCAGGATGGAATCTTCTATTTGACAAGTTAGTCAAAGGGGTTGGCTTGAGTCAGAATGAAGATGGAATATGTGATTACAAAAGATTTAGTGGGAGCATATTTATATTCCACATATTATGGGGAATGACATCCTTATCCTACAAATGTTAATACCTGGCAAGGAAAGTACCTTCTATATGAAGAGTTTAGGAAAAGCATCCTATGTGATAGGGACTGAGGTCTATAGAGATAGATCTGGAAAGCTTCTTGACCTAAATAAGAGCACATACATTGGTAAGATGTTGAAGGGTTCAACATGCAATAATCATGGAGAGAAAATGTGTCCGCGTTCCATGGAGTTAGTCTCTCAGGAGCCTAGTGTACCAATCCTTATGAAAAATAGGAACACATAGATATATGCCATATGCAATTGGATCTAACATGAATGCAATGTTATGTACTTATCTCGGTATCTCGTATGTGTTGGGCATGATAAGAGGATATCCATTCATCTCATATTTATTGACATGTTGAGAGGACACACTCGTATGTATTGGACATGACGAGAGGGTGTATGTCAGATACTAGTGAGAGTCATTGAACTACCATAATCAACATCCTTAGGTGCTAGTGAAGCACTAAAGAGATCCATTCCTTGAGTATGGTGATAAGGAAGAGTTGGGTGTAAAGAGTTAGACCGATGCAAGCTTCCAAACTGACAAATAAAGGATATCAATATAAATTAATGTTTGATGAGAACTATAAGCTAGAAAGGTTTCTGAGCTAAGGACAGTTGTTCAAAAATATAAAGAAGTCAAGTATCTATGTGTTATCAGAACAATAGAGGATACTTTATGGATCAAGAATTTCATATGGTGAACTTATGCGAGGTTCCAATCATTGATGATGTTGTAGAAATACTGATGACAACAATGGAGCTACTAATTAGGCTGGGAATCTCATATAGAATACTACGACACTTCTATCTTATATGAGTAGTCGTACACAAAGATGTGTGAAAATTGCAAAATACCGACTTAAAGAAAATGTTGCTAAACCCTCTATAAAAGCACTTTCATAGTAGATTCATGATGGTCATGTTAGGTCACTCGGGATAAGATCTCTAGGTGATTGGCTCTAAGTGCAAGTGGGAGTCTATTGGTATGCATGCCTAGAGAGCCAATCATATGATGATTGCAATGGAATAACTTGTAAATGATTTTATTAATCATAAAAGGCAAGCTTCCAATTTATTATATTTCATTTAGTTATGCAATAATGATGGAACACTATTAATGTCTAGAGAATGATATTACTCAGTGACGTATGTCTTCAAGTATTAGACTTGGAAGAAATGAGATCATATGAATGTTAATAGTAAATATATACATTCTCATTATGTCACTGGTCGTTTGTTGTTGTGGAAGGTTATAGACATCAATAACACATAACGTCGGAGTGTGAGTTGGTTGATGACATAATCTCATTTGTCATGATATGGCTATATCAAACCAAGCACCTAGATACATGTTAGGGAACAGTGTATGAGACAGACCCACTATGAGAGTGACACATGAAAGCCATCATCATGGAAGTCATAGTCAGTTCTCATAGTAATGGTAGTGGTTGTGGTTCTTAGACCTAAAATCACTACACTCATCACATGTCGTCGGGTACACTTTGACATCTTCTACTAGTACAGATAACACCTTTAGCATCAGTTAACTAAGCCTTTTGATGTTTGTTTCAAAGTGACACCCAAGTGGGTGACACTAAAAGTAGACGTCTTTAGCGTCAGTTACATAACCGACAATACAAAGCCTTCCCCAATTGCAACCCAAAAAAATGTGCCAGCAGTGGGACCATAGGCGTCGGTTATTCGTTCCAAAACCAACGCCAAAATCGATGCCACTTCCCAGTCCGAACAAAAAAATTGGCCCCAGGTTAGACCATAGGTGTCGATTTTCTAAAAATAACCAACTCCTTTGATCTCAAATTTTTGTCGGTGTTTTATGTTTAACCGACGACTATGTTTTGGTTTTTTTTCTTATCAGTTTGTAGGGATGTTGTCCGGTTGGTCAGCAGGATGCAGAAGTTGCAGTTCAGTTCTGAACTGTACGTTTACAACATCCTTTGATTTTAACCAACAACAAGCCACAAACCTGCAATATTAACAAGATGGACAATATTATATATAGATCATGTGATTCACACACATGTATAAGCACATTTAATTCAT